>SEMN01000908.1:0-157027 GCA_005408345.1 Macquaria australasica | reverse complement strand
CTGCTACTGCTACTGATACTACTACTGCTCCTACTACTGCTACTGCCTACTACTGCTACTGCTCCTACTACTGCTACTGCTACTGCTCCTACTACTGCTCCTACTACTGCTACTGCTACTGCTACTACAGCTGTCACTACTTTTGTGCTAGTACTTCTGCTGCTGCTAATGTTAACCCTCCTACTGCTACTGCTAGTACTGCTATTACTTCTACTACAACAAATACCACCACTGCACCTACTTCTACCACTACTAATACTACTACTACTACTACCGTACTGCTGCTATTACTACAACTGATATTACTGCTGCTGCTAGTACTATTTCCAGTACTAAAGTTACTCTTTCTCCTGCTACTACTGTTATTACTTCTACTACTAAGACTGCTACTTCTACTACTTTTGGTAAGCCAAATACTAGTACTACTGCTGCTGCTAGTATCGCTGCAGTGGTGCAGAAAGTATTCAGATCCTTTACTTAAGTAAAAGTAACAGTACTACCATGTGTGTATATATATATAGTCAGTGTGTGTTACCTGGTGAGTCTGCAGTGGTGTTTGTTGTGGAGGCCGAGGCCCTGTGTGGTGGTTGGGGGTCGATGGGGGCCCCCGGGGGCCCTCAGGTTCCAGGACAGAGCTGACAGAGAGTCTCTGTAGACCAAACCACGACGGGACGACACGATGGGACAATGATGACACGTCGCCAGCTGAAGCACACAGAAGAAGAAACGTCCGCTGTACGTAATATATTCAGAGTGCAGGTTACATGAAATCTGTTTATTTAAAGTAAATGTGGATTCGAGGAAACCTGAAGTCCACAGGCTGCAGACTGGGTTTAATTCCAGAGGTGGAAGAAGTACTCAGAGCCTTTATTGAAGTAAAAGTACTAATACCACACTGTGAAAATACTCCACTTCATCCTTCAGTTTATCAGAAACATCTGGAGATACATGGTTTTCACTGGACAGGAAGTAAGTAGTAACTGCAGCTGTCAGATAAATGTAGTGCAGTAAAAAGTAAAATATTACCTCTTAGATGTGGTGGAGTAGAAGCAGAATGATGCATACAATGGAAATACTCAAGTAAAGTACAAGTACCTCGAATTTATACTGAAGTACAGTACTGAGTGAATGCACTGAGTTACACTCCTCCACTGGTTATTTTGCTCTTTGAATAAGACTAGAAGTCTAAAGGTGTCTCAGCAGCAGCAGTGAGTGGATCTGCTAACAGGTTCTGTGAGTGTGTCACAGTCTGATCAATAAAAACTATTGAACATGTCAGTAAGCCTTCATCACCATCAACACACACACTGCAGTTTATTCACACACCGTCCTGCTGCCCCAGATACTCACTAGAGCATCACATGTGGATTCATCCGCCGCTGAAAATAGTCCCCAACAAAGTCACTATTTCCTCCTGTTTGTTTGATAAAAACTACAGTGAGCAGCTGTTTGAAACAGGAAACTATAGATCTGTGATTTTAAAGATTTACATCTTCAGTAGGAACCAATGGGCTGAGAGCTGAGAGCCACAGACAGGAAGTCAGACAGGACAGAGAGCCACAGACTGATATGTTGTTGGTTTGAGTCTGAACCTGAGATTTAGTGACAATAAGAAAAAAACACCAGACTGAACCTGATTAGTATGTTCATATTGAGACACACGAGGACGAGGACGGACTACAGATGAATCAGATCTTGGAGGAGCTTCAGTCTTTCAGGACGTTGGATCTAAATCGAGCTCTCCGTCTGCAGGGCGGCTCCCAGGGGCCCCTGCTGCAGATACAGACCTACTTCTGCTTTAATTAGACCTCCACCTCCTTTAACACCAGCAGCAGCACACAGAGACACTCTGATCAGCCCGACTGACTCGCATGTTTCAAAATTACATTTTATTCTATTGTAACTTTTACTTTGTTTTGATGTAAAAACACACTTCAGATATTTCAGATACAGTTTTTATGTGACGAGTGCTGAGAAAAACTCTTTAAACTGTTGTTCTGAGCATGAAAATTAATTATCTTAAATTACACAGAAGCCCTGTATACATAGTTGCATAGATAGTTAGTTAGTTAGATAGTTCAGATATACCAGGGGTGGACAAAATAACACAAACACCTTATAATATGATACAATTCAATAAAACAACTCAAACATAAATTACAACAACTGAACATTATGAGCTTCATAGAGGGAATGTTTATTTTATTTTATTTTAATTGTGCATCCAAATGTGGGACTATTTTCTGTGTTCTGTTATCTTTTTATTCTTACTTCATTTAAACTGTACTTAAATCTAGTATCTCTTGTATCGCCTGCCTGTTTTTTTTCACTTTTATATTGTAAATCTTTTTGTATTTTTATTATCCTGTAAAGCACATTGAATTGCCTCGGTGTGTGAAATGTGCTATACAAATAAAGTTGCCTTGCCTTTATTGATAGAGCTGTTAATATTGGATTTTGTATATTTTCTACAGGTGATATATAACAAGTTTAAATCAGAAGTATTCAGATCATTTACCTGAAGTAAAAGTAGAAGTACCTCAGGGTGAAATTACTCTACTACAAGTAGAAGTCCTGCATTTAAAATCTTAATTAAGAAGAAGTATTAGCAGCAAAATGTAGTTAAAGTATGAAAAGTAAAAGTACTCATTATGCAGCAGAATATGTATGTATGAGCAAATATTTTGTATTTAAATCCTCAATCTTCAAAGCTGTCAGATAAATGTAGTGCAGTAAAAATATTTCATAATAATGTAGCAGAGTAGAAGTATGAAGTAGCCGAAAATGGTACTTCAAAATTACAGTACTTGAGTAAATGTACTTCACTGGAGGCAGGAATCATCCCGACAGTCAATTAGCTGATTTTAACAGTCAGAATTAAATGAAGCAGATTGTTTCTTTTATAATTCGACTTTTTCTGGTGAAACTTTAATTAATTTACATTTTTACTGATTTATACAATGATTTAAACTTTCCTGATGTCTCTAGAGATCACCAGCTCTCTTCTGTCACCAACAAACATCACCTGGATCATCATCATCATCATTAGGATCATTAGAACAGACTGAAGCATGAACCAAACATCAGTTACTCACTGAGACGAATGTTGCCATGTTGCTGCTGTCGCCGGCTGCAGAGAGATAAAGAGAGTGTGTGAGTGTGTGTGTGAGTGTGTGTGTGTGTGTGTGTGTCTCCGGTGCTGTCTGTCCTCTTTATGTGTGATGTCATCAGGAGGGCGGGGCTAAAGATACACAATGATGTCATTATTTGAGACTTCCTGCAAAATCTAATCTAGAGCCAGATTACAGATTAGAGGACACACACACACACAGTATATATATATATAGACACACACGCACGTGATCAGTGTGTTTAAGGACAATAATCACACACACACAATCATTTAGTTTTATACTTGTGAGGACTCATATTCCTCAGCCCGTAACCTGAATCTAGTCTTAACCCCCAAAGTACAAAGAAGTGAGACAAAATGTCCCAAAATAATTAATTTCAATCAGGAGAGACTTCAGTATGAGTGAACAAATGTTTATTGACATGTGCATAATAAAGATGTGAAGAATCTTTGGCAATTAGACCCCAATCGTGATGTCATCATATTTGAAGGGGGGGTAGAGAAGGCGTGAGCAGTATAGGATACGCCCCCGATGGAGTCTAGACACTGGTGGTGGAGGTGGTGGTGGAGGTGGAAGGATGCTGAAGATCTGGATGTGATGAGGAGTGGACTGCTGATGTGCTCAGCCCGGACACTGAATGTGGTGAACTGGAGGTGAACGGGGTGGAGGGGGGTCACAATGAATCCACACGGCAGCAGCAATATGATTGGCTGATGGAAATTGTGGCTAAATCTGGTTGGATTAGTGAGAGAGAAAACGCCCAACATCAGCTGATTAAGAGAAGCAGGAAGAGAGAGATGTGGATGATTGAGGCATAAAGATAGTCTTCTTGACTGAACTTATGCTGAGCTTCATTAGTTCCTGCAAATGTCCTCACTTTCCCCCCAAAAGTTGCCCAGCTTTGGAAAAAAGCTAATTTCACAAAATGTCCTGGACAAAAACCTCCCATATCCCCCTAAATGTCCAGAAATGTTTGTATTTTTGTGTCCTCACTTTCTAAAGCTGTCCCCAACTTCCAAAAATGTCTTAACTTTCTAAAAAAAAAGTGTCTCAAAATGTCTTCAGCTTCCAAAAATTTGCAAAAACATCCTCACTTTCTAAAATTGTCTTCACTTTACCAGATGTAAAAATGTCCAGAAATGTCTTTATTTGCCAAAAAACTGTCCTCACTTTCCAAAAATGACAACAACACACACTTTGTCCTATTTTCCTGTCGCTCTGACAGTCAGTTAGATAACAGCTGTGACTGTTACACAACCACAAAAACCACAATTATTAAAAGGAGGTTTGGTGTAGAGCGAGGATTACAGTGTGTGTGTGTGTGTGTGTGTGTGTGTGTGTGTTATTTAGTTCAGCAGGAAACCAGAAATCTCAGAAAGAAAGAGAAGAAACAGCGCTTCCCTGTGGACTTTCTGAGAACAACTGGTCCTCACATGCTATATGTCCAAAAGTATGTGGACACTCCTGTCCACAAAGCAGCTCCATAAAGAAATGATTTCCCAGTTTGGTGTGCAGAAACCTGTCCTCAACCTCAACCCTCTCACGTTCCTCATGTTGTCACGTTCTCCAAAACGTTCTCACTTTCTAAAATCTCTCTTATCCTCCAAAATGTCCAAAAGTGTCGTTATTTTCCAAAAAAGTGTCCCAGCTTTCTAAAACTGTCCAACACCTTCCACATGTGTTCTAATTTTACAAAATGTTTCCAAAAGAAAAACAAAAGCAAAAACAGCCTCACTTTCAAGATCCAATACTTTATTGCCGTATCAATATGATTGATTGATAGTGAGCTCACCTACACAAATACAGAAAAAGACAAACAGTGAAACCAGTCACTCATAAAGCACATGATACATTAAACAAGTATAAAACAGATAAAATCCAACACATCGGAACGCTTTGAGGACATTTCCCCAAAATGTCAATATTATATATATCAATATTCAGGTGTCCACATACTTTTGGCCATGTAGTGCAAGACCAGAATACCTTATATACAGTACATGTTTGATATGTTTTATGATCAGTCATAAATGTCAGGTTTTGTCCCCAAACTGTGCAGATCGATTCAGACATCTTGTGTTTGAAACAGAGAATCTGGGTGTTAAAAATATTTCATGACTATAATTTTACTTTAGTTTGATGACAAAACTAGAACAGAAGCTGAGAGACGAAACATGAAGCTCAAACTGATTTGACTGTCAAACTGACTCCTCCTCCTCCCCTCTGCTTCCTCCTCTTCCTCTTCTTCTCTCCTCTCCTCTCTTCCTGTCTTCCTCTCCTCCTCCTCCTCCCCTCTGCTTCCTCCTCTTCCTCTTCTTCTCTCCTCCCCTCCTCCACTCCTCTCCTCCTCCTCTGATCCTCTCCACTCCTCCTCTTCCTCCTCTCCCCTCCTCCTCCTCCTCCTCCTCCTCCTGATGTGCATCTTATGCAAACTTCTTCCAAATCACTTTGTGTTTGACTGACAAATGTGTGTTTCCATGTCTGAAGGAGAAGAAGAAGAACGAGCTTCAGGACAACAATCTGCTGTTGACGGCTGACGAGCAGGTGAGACAGGTAAGACTGAAGACTCACCTCAAACATCAGAAAAGACTCATTACTGCACATTAGGACATTGGTGGCATGTTTACTCAAGGACTGTACTTAAATACAAATTCCAGGTACTTGTACTTTACGTGAGTATTTCTTCTTCCACTTCACCACATCTCAGAGGGAAATATTGTTCTTTTTACTGCTCTACATTTAGGATCTGATCTGTAAAGGATCTGAGTACTTCTTCCACCTCTGTATTAGAAGAACTGCAGCTGAACACACTTTGTACTGTCTGGCTGCTGCTTGGTTCTGTTGGAGAGAGCCAATAAATAATAAAATAGTAATAATATTAGAATATGATATGAGACACGTCGGAGTCTATGAGGTCTTGTTTTAACCCGTCTGTTCATTCCAGGTTCTGGCTTTAGTTTCCAGACTAAAGACTCATCGCTGGTGATCCAGGTGCCACCATGTGTCGTGTGCTGCTGTTGCTACTGCTGGCAGCACTGAACTCAGGTACAACACACAGAATGATTTAACTAAGTACATTTACTCTACGTAAGCGGTTAAGTACTTGTACTTTTTACTGCACTACATTTATCTGACAGCTTTAGTTACTTTACAGATTAAGAGTTTTACATCAGAACATGTTATGTTTAGTTGTAAATGAAACTCCCAACAGTTTCTACAAGTACAGCTGATCGATCAGTCCATTATTCAATCAGCTGATTGACAGAAAATGAATGGTTGAAGTGATTTTTGCTCCTTTTCCTTTGAATGATGTTAATAATGTTAATGTTGTTAATAATGTTGAGGTTTGGACTGTTGGTTGTGAAGGAGTCACTTTGGGCTCTGGCTCATTGTAATCAATCAATCAATCAATGGATTAATGGAGAAAAGAATCAGCAGATGAATCCAGAATGAATCATTAAATACAAACTAGTTGAAAATGAGCTCCAACAGTAAAATCCTGCTTTTCCATGAACGATGAGGAAGAATCATCTAATGACATCAGATAGAACATGTACTGCTTTAATACTCAACACTACACTTTACTGAGTACTCACACTGTTACTGAGTACTCACTCTGTTACTGAGTACACTCACTCTGTTACTGAGTACACTCACACTGTTACTGAGTACTCACACTGTTACTGAGTACACACACACACTGTTACTGAGTACACTCACACGCTGTTACTGAAGGAACAGTGTGGTATTAGTACTTTTACTGCAGTTAAGGATTTGAGTACTTCCTCCAGCAGTGACCTGAAGTGGGCGGGCATGCTCGGTTTGTTGGGGAGTGTCAGGCTTTGCCTTCTGTCAGGTGTAAATGATCTTTTCCAATTTGTTCGTGTTGGTGCCTGTAATGTTACTTAATCAACTGGTGATTTAACAAAACCTGATTTTCTCTGTTCCAACCCACTTTCTGTTCAGCTGTGTTCCTTTTTCTATTATAAACTTGGAATATTGTAACTTTAAAACACCATGTAAATGGTTACTAGCCTTCTTTATAGAAGCTGTGTTAAGAATACTCCACTATGAATCTTTTCAGTATCAAATGGTCGCTGCTTGCCGGCTTGAATGTTTGTAGCTTCTTCGCAGCTGTTGTCAAAAATCTGTGGAAACTTCTCAGACTTTCCTCATGGTACCCCCCGCTGTCCTGAGAAATACATTATACTATAATCACTATTTTGGTCCTGCAGAATATCAGTGTTGTTAACACCATTTTCCCCCAAACTTCAGTTTTATTTCCCAGCACTGCACCCTGTAGATACCCAGTATTTACACAAATACTTAAGGGTATAATTTATTTCTCCTGTCCTCTAAAATGCCCAGTTGTTATTCTGAGGTGTAATTACACGTAACATGGGATGAATGTAGGAATGTTGCCCAGAGGACTTTTCCTATTTGAAAAATATGACTTAGAGTTTTTGGTTTTTGCTTCAGCAGATTTTTTTTCCCTTTCCCAGACTCCACAGCCGCTCAACCTGAAGACAACACTGGTCTGGAATTCCTTGTTGCTTTTCCAGAGAACATTGCCTACTATCATCCTGATAAGCCCCAAAACAAGGTCCAAATCACTGCCTTGTATAATAACACTGTGGTCACCATCAATACCACCACACAATATAAACTGGGCAAAGGAGAGACTTTGGTACTCCAACTGGAAGCAAGACTGGAGCTCTGGAAGCAAGACAAATCCAACAACTCTTTGAAAATTACCAGCACCAAGAATATCATCGTCAGTGCAGTCAGCCTTAGAAACAACAGTTTGCAGACAGGTCTGGTTATACCTACTGACAAACTGGACACAGAGTACCTCATCCCGCCGGTACCCAAGATCACAGGAACCACTGACCCCGCCAACATGGTCACGACAGATGTAACTGAAAGAAGCCCATTCAAACTTATTATCATCAATACGGACCAACTAAACCAGGTAACTGTTGCAGGTGCAGTGCCCAATGAAGTTTCGCTTCATCCCAATGAGATCGCTCAGATCTGGGTGAACGGCACATTGCAAGCTGTGAAAGCCACTCAGCCAGTGGCGGTCCTCTTCAGTCACAGTTGTGCCATCCGGAACAACTGCACCTGTGGGCTGCTGTACACGAGTCTGCAGCCAGCCAAAAAAGAGCAGCTGAAGTTCTATATTCCTTCTGTTCTGAACACGAGTGCTGAAGATACATTTGTACTTGTGTCAGAGAAAGATTCCACCAAGATAATGCCCTTCGATCCGAATTCACCAATGGTCGAGACAGCCGGCACAGCCATCCTCTACCATCCAGGCTTACTCCTCAATCTCATAGCAGAGACGGACTTTGCCTCCTGTTCTGTCATCAACTCCATCCCCAACGCAATAAACTTTGCTGTGATCGTGGTCAACAAGGATCTCACTGATGGGGTTCATGTTGGACGTCTTCCTTTGGCGAGTCCACAGTGGCAGAAGCTGAAAGGGACAGACTATGTCTCGACACAAGTTGTTCTGGCGCCGGGTAAGAACGTCATCTGGCACGCTTCCTCCGTAATGGCTGTCTACTTTGTGGGATATAATGGAAATGCTCTGTTTGGGAACCCAGCACCCATCATCAGTCAAATCCCAGGTATGTAGCTGCACCATGAACACAAGCCACAAACTGTTTACAGTCTGACCTCCACCTTCAAATTGAGGTCTACCGAGTCAGGAGAAACTCCTAAAAATAAAGGCTATGTCAGTCCTGACTTTAAACTTTTAAGTGTTTGATCTAAGAGTGTTTCACAAAGCTTTGTAGCACTAAAACTTTTCCATTCTCGCTTGGCACATATGCAGTTTACAATGCTAACGGTGGCAGATTTACTTCTCAAAATTCTTAGAAATTTCTGAAACGAGGCCATGATTTCAGTCAGAGGAAGACAAAAGCAGCTTCTCTCTTGTAATTGGTAATTATCAGTTTTGCAGACAGACAGTTTCGCTGGCAGATTTTATCAGCTGTAGATAACTAGCTAACAAAGCTAACGTTAGCTCTGTGAGTTGGTTTAAAACGCTGTCTCCGGCTTACTTTTTAAATATTTCTATCTGCCTCATTTTAAAACGAGAATCTTGTAAAAGGATCTTAAATATGAACTTGATGGCTACGTACACAACATCACACTAAAAGTTTGAGGCTAAAGCTAACAGGACCAGGTAAAAAGTCATCATCCTCACCAGTTGATGATCCACGTAGAAGACATGGAGATAAAGAAACAGCATTGGTCTTGTACTGCTGTGTAGAGTAAGTATGATAAGGACAAATGTAAATTAAGACTGATATTTCATTCTAACATGACAGGAGCCGCTAACATTAGTTTAAAACTATGATAGCATCCAGGACCGCTCCACACTCGCTCTTACTAGAGCCGGCCATGTCTAGCTATGGTTGCTAAACTATGATTGCTTAGCTGTTCGGCTAATTGTTGTGATGTAATCAGGCCTCAGTGAATCAGTGAATTGTTTCTTATCAAAAATTCCTTCTAATTTCAGTTTGTCTCTGTTTTGTTTCATCTGAACTCCCCAACAGATATCAGGGGTTGCGTCTTATCTCCAGAGGTCGTAACAATTGGAGAAGTGGCAAATGGCTGGCAAGAATCCGTGCAGTACTGCAGAGACAAGAAGCTGGAGCTGGTCAGCTTCCCCAGGGCCCAACTCGCGCAACAGATCTACAACAAAATCATCCAGGCCAAGAACGACAGCCTGCAGGAGGTGTGGATCGGCATGCGTCGGAGCTCCCAGAATGGGGAGTGGTACTGGCTGAACAAGGCTCCAGTCAATTACACCAACTGGGCGAAGGGGGAGCCCGGCACGGTGCGTGAAGGCCAGTGTGCTATCATGAGTCTGGAGAGCAAGAAGGACTTTGGCTGGGCTGATGATGACTGTTGCAAGGCCAAACAACCTGTCTGCTACAGCAGCCCCGTCTTATTACCCATATAGTGGGACGATCCAGCAGAGTGATGAGGGTTAACGGGACAGAAAACATGGACAAAACTCATCAAAGAACAGGCTGCCGAACTTTAAGCATGGCCCTCAGGTCAGTGAAATAGATGTCATAGGTTCCCAGTGTCCTTGAGCTAATATTTTGCATTGACGGTTTCTTTCTCTGAGTAGTTTAATTTGTCTAACCTTATCCCTAACCATATCCTAATATTATTAATATTAGAATAGCCAGTTAAAAGTTATTCCAATAATATTACAGTTTAGATTAAATCTATAATGGGATTTATATCTGAAAAATGTTGTCAAAAAGCCCAGAGGACTGACAAATGATTTCAGCCATGTTCTTAGCGACCTAATGTTCGGAGGTTTCGTTAGCCACGTAGTTTGATGAGGTTTGTCCGTGTACTCTTTCCTGAAAATCTAACACCAGGTTTAAGGTCCCAGTCGCACCAGAAACTTGCCATGTGAGATTTAATTGACCAGAAGCTAGCAATCAAGCTATCTACTGTAGCTCGGGCGCTTTAAATCTAGCTAAAAAAACTGAATTAAGGAGAAATGGTATCAGTAGAGCCGGGAATCGTTCAGCCAACACTTTACCTGAGATCAGGTACTTTTACTAATACAAAGCTCTTTTCCACCTTTACTGAGTATCTACAATGTTTCTTTAGCCAGATTTCTCAGGTTTAGAGGATGACTGATATAATATCAATAATTCCACTGGTTATTTTATTTTATTTACCATAAATGAATAACATAAACAAGCATTTTTCATAGGAAGATACGTACTCAGTGGGACATTTTACAATTGAAGAATAAATCGTTGAAATCAGTTTCAGTACAAACGAGTGCATGGTATCATGGTCATTCAGACATCATATCTACACTGTCCACCAAATGTGGTAGAAATAGCACAAAGGGTTCAGGGTTATGACATTTTTGTAATATAAATCCTGCCCACAGCGTTTGAGCAAACTTTGAGGGCCAGCTGCAGCAAAGCTGTATGGAATACCAAAAATCTGAAAAGGTAACTTTTCACGGTTTGGTCCAGAGATTCTGTACCACATTTGGTGACAATTACTCCAAATTTGTAGGAGGAGAAGCGGAAAAAAAAAAAAGATTTGGACAAAATTTTAAATGTCAGAAAATCGATGTTTTTTGCTTGTTTCTGAGACTTACAGTTCAAAAATTCCACCCCAAAACATAAAGTTTGTTGTTATTGCGCCACCATCTGGCCAAATTGCACCAAATCCGACACTGCACTCCCTTGGGTCCTCAGCAATACACTCGCCAAGTGTGAAGTTGATCAGATGAACGGTTGTCGAGGAAACTGAAGGACAGACATACAGACAGAGATTCCTTCCTTTATAGTTCGATAGCTGTACTAAATATTTTACTGCTGATGTGACTGGGACCTAGAACGACACTTATACTAAACATGGCAATGTACTACTATATAATAATAATAATAATAATAATCTTTATTTATAGAGCAAAATCCACGTTACAAAGTTCTTTACAAGGACAGCAAAATAAAACATTCAAGTCATAAAATCAAGAAGGTAGATACCACTACAAGAATAAAAACATTTAAAGGAAATAAAAGACGGTTCTAAGAACAATTGAAGTCATGTAAAATTAAATTAAAATTAAGTATATAAATTTGATGTGTTTGATGTGTAGCACAATTACCCTGCAGTCTTATGTTATTCATCTGTTTTAACCATCTGAAATTTTTCATTCATCACTTTCTCAAATAACCAACACCTGCAACAGGTAAAGAATACGACTGGTCACGTGTTTAATGGTGTCTTGCTGGTTTTTGAGAGTTGTCTTTTCTCCCACTGCATTTTGAAATCTCCTCCATTTGCAGTGCAAGTCATTCCACGAACAGCCGTCGAGTCTCATTGATCGTACGAGCATTTATCGCTTTCCACTTCAACTCAAGCCTGTAATCAGCTCAATCAATCCCACATAAAGTTTCTTTTAAATAACTGCTGTTGTAACTATAAAAGTCTGCATTTTCTCTTGCCAGGTCAGAGATTTGTCAGTTACAGGAAACAGCTAACGCTAGAGGGAACAGGAAAATGTAGCTTTAGCTAAGGCTAGCTTATCTTTAGCGGCAGTTTTTAGCATTGTTTTCGTAGCTTCAGTTCTACATTTATATGGCATAATAATATCTTATATGGTAACATATTTGTCAAAAAAGCAGATTCTGGTCTTAACTCAATTTTGACTGAATATGTACTCACTGCTTTATTGGCTACTGTAGAGTCAGGAATTGATTGATTGTCTAATAACAGAGTCTGTGATCTGATTGGTTAAAGGACGTAATATCTGTCACTCTTGTGTCTTTAACTCAACAGCAGCTTGAATTTCATGATATAAATAGCTTGTGTAGATAGAATAAACTGAATTTAATGTACAATGTTACTGACTGTACCATTAAATCTGTTATAATGTGTGAAACTAGACTGCTGTTGTGGTTTATTTCCCACAGGTTCAACAAATACTTGAACATTATTAATGAGGTCTGACATCTCTTTTTTTTGTTGCTATAATTAGGAACTTATGATTAAAAAAAGGAAAGGTTTTCTTCAAGACTTTATTAGATGTTTATCAGGACAATGAAGCTTCTAAAACAGCTTTTGGGTCAAGTGATTAATAATAAACATGGTAATAATAATTATTATACAGATAACACTTTCTATATTTTACATTTATAAGCATTATGAAACCATTTAATAACACACTATAATATAGTTGTAGGCAGATAGAAGGACATTTTAAGTGTTTTATTCATGCACAGTATTTGTCAGTAATTATAACTTCTATAAAGAGATATGGTTTATAATTACAACAGAGTTTTACTGTATTATCATTCATTATCTGTTTATACAGCAGCCTCCACTTCACAGGAGGAGTTACAGCTGTTAACACATACATGAATAAACGGTTTATTGTATCTGCTTACAACTACATTACAGTGTGTTATTAAGCATTTATTAAATGTTTATAGAGTGCTTTTAAATGCTAAATAACAGGCTTGAAATAAAGTGTTGCTTTATACATAAATGATATCAGAGCAGGTTATTTCCACCAGCAGCAGACTCCCTGCAGAGCTCCTCCCTGCACCATCCACACCCCCATCCCCACCAGCAGGAGGACCTTTGCCCCCAGAGCCGCAGACAGGAGGAGCAGGAGAGGAGGCGGGGCTCCGGCGACAGACAGCGGGGGTCGGGGGGCCAGGACATATAGGGTGGCCTGCTCTTTGCCCAGCGGGTTGGAGGCGCTGCAGGTGTACTGCTGGCCCGGCTCCACGTCTCTCAGCTGGCTGACGGTGTGGTAGTGAGCCGCGGAGCCCTGAGCCAGCGGCCCGAGCGGAGAGCCCTCCAGCAGGTCGTCCGGGCCGAGCCACTGGACGTCTGGCAGCGGGGAGCCCTGGACCCGACACACAGCTCTGTACCCGGACTGCTCAGTGCCCTCCACTGACAGGGCCAGGATCTTTGGAGGAGCTGCAGGCAGGGAGAGGATGAGTTAAGACCCGTTTCATTTACACTTTTACACACTCAGACAGCTTTTAACATCAGTGTAAATGTACTTTTATTTTGGACTCTG
The DNA here is from genome assembly GCA_005408345.1 of Macquaria australasica. NCBI lineage: Eukaryota > Metazoa > Chordata > Actinopteri > Centrarchiformes > Percichthyidae > Macquaria > Macquaria australasica. Next base: position 143,299 of record SEMN01000908.1, on the reverse strand, counting down.
CTGACAGTATAAGCGCACCCTCCACTCTCAGTCTGGTTCCCATCTTGTCCTCAAAGCTGACATGTTCTCGTCCCTGAACCTCCACTCGGCAGTAGTAGCGTCCGCTATCCTGCAGGGTGGCGCTGTTGATCCGCAGCGACAGGTCGTGCTCCCTCGGGTTGCCCTCCAGCCGGTAGCGCTGGTCCTGCTGGGGCCCCGGCTCGCAGGTAGGCGCCCCAGGGCGGCTGGTGCAGTGATACAGGACGGTGGCGCCCTGGCCATGGCCCAGACGCCACAGCACCTTCAGGGAGGAATGCTGGGAGTGCGTCGGGTGGCTGAAGGTGCAGGGCAGCACCACAGGGTAGCCCTTGATGGCTCGTACCTCCGACTGCACGTTCATGGACCAGCCGTCGTCTCCAGAGCCGAAGGCTGCCGGGGGGGGGGGTTAATGGTTTAATGTCACAACTCTCCAACTGTCTTCATCAAACAGGCAGAGGAAGAGATTGATCCACCAACACACGCAGATGCAAATGCATAAAGATGGAAGAAGTATTCAGATCCTGTACTGAAGTAAAAGTACTAACACCACACTGTGAAAATACTCCACTACAACTAAAAGTCCTGCATTCAAAACCTTACTGTATGTAGTAAAAGTCTGTAAGTATCATCAGCTAAATGTAGTTAAAGTCGCAGTAAAAGTATTCATGTTGCTGTAAAATGTTTCCTGTTCATCACAAACATTCAAAATCACCACATCTGGAGATACGAGGTTTTCACTGGACAGGTAGGGGATGGAATTTGTACTTAAGTACAGTACTTGAGTAAAAGTACTTTGTTATATTCCACCGCTGCACAAGAAAGAAAGTAAACAAACTCAAACTGAACGTTTCTCTGCGCTTCAAGAAAGAAAGGAGACATTTAAACCTCACTGTTACAGACGATTTTGTGATTATTTAAATACATTCTGAAATCAATAATACAAAGTACACTCTTATTACCTATTGTATTCATTATTTCAACAATATATTTTACACTCTTTGGTACTTAGCAAGTTAGAATGGTTTTACTTGGTGTATTACAAAGAAATCTTACTTTACATCTGACTGCTGTTTCAGATTTTGACATAATTACAATTAAGAACAATCACATCACAACCTTAAAGATACAAGACCATGTTCCTGTGTGTGTGTGTGTGTGTGTATCAGCTCACCTTCTATAACAGATAACAGCAGAGTCAAAGAGCTGCAGACCAACCAGACGTCCATGATGAGACTGCTGAAGAAACAACACAAGCTAACACAGGAGTGTATGTGTGTGTGTGTGTGTGTCATTCATGTGACTCAATACCTCCCAGACACAGCACTGTGTGTTTTTCCATTCTTCTGTTTTTACTTCCTTCAAATCTATTTTTTATTATTAGGAAATCAGTTTGTCTGCATCCAGTAAAAACAGATAAAATCCAGCTGGACTCTGGTGGTTCCAGTCATTTCTAACATGTCCTTGTGAATTCATTGATTTGTTTTAGTCAGTATTTTAATTCAGGAGTTTGTATTAAGTGTGTTTTTTGTTTTGTCAGATTTTGATGCAGCAGTTCCTTTAATCCAAGACACTTTTCTCTTTCTCACTGGAGACAATAAAAGCAACCTTGACCTTTTTAAAGTAACACCAGTGAGACAAAGTTAAATACACAAACTAAGATGAACCGTCTTTGACCTTTCAATTCAATTCAATTCAAAATGCTCAAGAGACAGTTTGAGGCGAGTTTGCAGACACTAACACACCTAAAAACAGTCTAAAACTAAAACGTGACAGAATGTAACATCAGAGTGAAATCACTGGTTCAGTCTTTGAGATTTGAGGATGAATGTGTCAGACTGTCTTGTCCAGAGACAGAAATCTCACGAACTACAGGTCAGATTGTCATAAAGTATCCTGCTGTTTCCTGTAGCGCCCCCCTCAGGACAAACCAGATAAATCATCAGGATGTTGTTTATTCTGTCCAACACTTTCATTATTACACTGAAACTGGTACAAAGGCAAACTACATATTTGGTCAGAACTGAGTTGTAACCTGTATCTGACTTTCTGACGTCTGTTTAACTTTATAAAACAATATTATAGAAATGTGTCATTTCTGTGAAAACTGCTTTTTAAATTTGCAACTACGAAAGGGACCTAAAAACCAAAAACGCAGTATCTGTACTCTGGCTGTGTATTACTGCACTCTGACAGCTAGCCGGCCTGCTATAGTAAGAGTGCTATATCAAGTTAAAGCCAGCTTTTGAGATTGCTGCGGCTAAAACTAAAGATAAGTTTAGTTATTGATTATCCCCTCGTTGTTATCTGTAAATGAAAAATATCTATTTTGATGAAGTGACATTTTGGTTATTCAGTTTGTTGTTCCACATAATTAAAGAAGCTAGCAGCTAAATCAAGTCATGAAGGAGAAGAAAAGCAAACAAAAACCATCAGATGGTTTGAACAACAGCACATTTAATTTTCTTCTAGAGAAACCGACAGTTTGCTAATACATGAGAGGCACAAACTGCCGATAATTCCTATATGAAAAATATATATCTGAAAGATGGACTGTGACTGTTAATGTATAGATTACTGTCCAGTCTCACATTTATATGTCAGTCAGTTGAATAAAAATATGCTTGTGACATTGTGTGTGAAACATAAAACACACAAAAGCTCAAACATCAAATGCAGAAAACATAATAAAATACATAAAACATACAATAAAAACATGTAAAACAGAAGCTAAAGTGTTGCTCTTTGGTCTCTGACTTCTTCTTCTCTCAGACTGACAGGAAATGTTCAGTTTCAAACGACACATTTCGCAAGACTTCCTGAATCTTAGTTTGATGGTCAGAAAACGACTCTTATGATTTGAGGTTCAGCCTGACGATGTGGCAGCAGACTCTGTGTTTCTGTCTTATTCTATCGGGGATCATCACAGGTAAGATCCTTTCTTCTTCTTTGTTCAGGTGGGACGGGATTGTCCTTATGAAGCTGTAATGTCTGGTTTGTTGGTCAAACAACACAAAAACAGGACAGCCTGCCTCCCTTTAAAGGCAGCAGTTGGGCAGTTTAACAAAGACTCGACTTGCATGAAGCTGGAAGACTCACAAGAAACAGATTATAAACAGAAAGCTGTGCAGCAGAGATAGATCCTAGTAAGGCTCCAAAAACACTGGATCCTACATTTCCCATAATGCAACACAATCTACTAAACCCTTCCTGCCTGGTAAACACCTTCCTCTTTGAAGCTCCACACCTCCAGAATATAACGCAGGGTTTACATTAACAAGACAAAGAGTGTGCAGCCATGCTAGCAGCTCTGTGAGGCTGCACTTAGACACAGTTCTGAGCTAAATGCTAACGTTAGCACGCTAACATGCTGATGTTTAGCAGATATAATGTTCACCATGTTCACCATCTTAGTTTATTGCTAATTAGCAGTAAACACAAAGTACGCATACGCCGAAAAAGCCTCCGCAGGCTTCCTCATGTTGCCGCGTTTTTGGGCACATAGAGCATGCTCAGTAGAGACTTCCTGTTGGCTCCCTGCACACATGAACAGGATAGAATAATTCAACCACACGGCTCTTCTAGTCTTTCCAAATGTTATTGAACCGAATGGATCAAATTCTGGTAATAAAAAGAGACATTTCAGAGAGTTTGTGACGCTCAGAAAAATGTGTTCACCGTTTTACAGCCGCTCCTTTTCTAATGATTGTGTGTGGGGGAAAATGCTGTTTGGGTCAGTGTGCGTCACGTGATGAACGCTGAAGATGCAATACCGAGCACGGCCGCTATGACAAAATGACCTCACAGCCCAGCGCCGTTCCTGGAGGGTTGGTAGTCTCCAAGCCCAAGCTGAGACAACCCTGATGACATCACTATGACATCATCTGGGTTATTTTCTCAGACTAGACAGAGCTCCTTCACAGCCATAGGAGACATTATTTCACAGGCAGAGTAGAACTAACTGTGACCAGAAAACTGAGCTTGATTTGTAAATTTGGTGAAATTGTTCTTTGTAGTTTGGTCTAAAACATTATCTGGACCAGATTTGTCCTGAAGTTCTGGTTGAGATCCGTGAAATGAACCCAGGCCACTGGTCTTTGGTATAATGAGCCAATGTAGGTCAGAGAACCAACCAGTTTCTATAAAAAACAACCCAAAATGAGTTGGAATAAGTCCAAACTGTCATGAGCTCGTCCTGATGTGATCCTCCTCTTCAGATTCTCTTTCAGTTTCTTGGAACATGAAGGTCTCTCCGGTGGTCTCTGTCCCCAGAGGAGAAGACGCCGTCCTCAGGTGCTCCTTCACCCATCCCAAACAGCAGGACTATTCAGGGACGATCACTGTTAAATGGCTGGCTAGAAGATCACATGCTTTGCCGTTCTTCAGCTGTTCAGTTAAAAATGACTCCACTGAAGGACTCAACGACTGCTCAGTTTCCGGATTCAAATATTCCCTGAAGGGAGATCCTCGACGGGGGGAGCTGTCACTCCTCATCAGCAGGGTTCAGCTGACTGATAACGGGACGTACTTCTGCCGAGTGGAGCTGGATAGTAGTTGGTGGAGTTATTCCCAAGAAGAGACAAAGCTTTACATAACAGGTGAGGTCTTACCACTGGTTCCATAAGGTTTCTCAGCTAACATCATTTAAAGTCCAACTGAAGTCACAATTAGTCAAAAATAATGTACAAAGATTTTTTGATAATTGTTTTTTATTAATAAAAAGAAAAAATGTCTTTGGGGAAATAACAGCGTGTCGATGTTTATGTTTGACTGACAGTGATTTGATTGGCTGTATGAAAACAAGCTCTCCATCTAGACGAAGAACTAACTGACAGATTAATGCAATCATGGAAACAAAAAAGTATTTAAATAGAAGTTTCTTCCTTTTGATTTTTTTTTGCAAGGAGAGCTCATGACTGGATTCACAGAGCAGATCATTTAATTTCAGTTGGACTTTAAACAAACCAGATTGTGTCATTAGAAAAACAATAAAAGGCTGTCCGCAAAACTGAATGACTTTTAAGCATATTAATACTTCCAAGTCGCAAAGATAACACCACATCTGTGGAAAACAGGACTATACAGACAGTAAAACATCATTAGCAAGAAAAGTCAAACTATTAGTGGACGATACAACTCACACAACCCGGAGTGTAAGTAATATTGTATATACAGTGTCCTCACATGTTCAAGTTAGCCGTCAGCCCGTTAGCATTTTAGCATAGCTCAGCCGTGGAGCTGGAAAGGGAAACACATTCTTCTTCTTCCACATTCAAATGTTGATCATGGCTATAAAACATGAAAATTATCATTTTTGTGAGATATAAGACATGAAAACTAAAAGTAGAAATATAATATAGTATATCGGCACAAATTCTACCTGACTGAGTCATATCACATATTTAATTTTTGTCCATGATGCTTTTCTCATAGCTGAACCTCAGATCCTGAGCCTCTCCGTGGTTGAGACAAGCTCCGGCTCAGACAGCGCCACCCGGAGGCTGCAGTGTGAGGCGGAGGGCCACCCGCTGCCCACCATCACCTGGCTGTCAGCCTCCAGCAGCCCTTTAGGTGACCAGGTCCAGAACTCTCAGGTCGGCCCATACCGGCTGGTCAGCTCGGTGCCGTACCTGGAGGAGGATGTGTTTACCTGCAGGGTGGCGAGCCGGCTGGGCGGAGCCGAGCGGAGGTATCCACCCAGTAATACTCTGATGATAACTCTGACTGTGTGTGGCCTCATCGTGCTGCTGCTGCTGCTGTCGACAGGACTCATCTGCTACATGAGAAACAGAGGTGAGCAACAGTTCAGTTACAGTTATTATCCAAACAAACCTGATCCTGATCATTTTCTAATAAAGGCTAATAAGTCAGACTTTTGGCTGATTAAACTTTAAGGCAAAGAATGTCATTAAATGTAGACTGCGCATCTTTGTATACATGGTCTGTGCTGCTGTTTGTATTAGTACTTTCGCTTTCGTACGACAAAAGTACAGGTGTGTGTAAACTAACCCAGAGTGGGCAGCAAATTACACAGATCTCTTTTTTTATAGTGAGTTGAGTCTTTGCAGCCATTTTGCCGTCAGTTTTTTGTGAGATATCGTAGAATCTCCATCTTGAAATTACAACTAGGAGACTGACATACAAACATGTTTTTCCACTCGGCTGCTCGTAACTACGATCTGTACAATGCGTTAAAACCAGAGGCTGTTTTAGAAACCGCCTACTAAACTATCAGTACGTACTGATTTGACCAAAATGTAGCATGTAGTACGCAGACAAAAGCTAAATCTGCAGTATGCATCGGACCAGTCTGCCTCGCCTACTGCATCCCACAATGCAAAGCGGTGGAACCTCCCCATTGTTGTTGTTTTTTTGTTTTTTTAATTCACACGGTCACCATTGTTGAGATGGCGGACAGCAACAGTACCACGTCAGTGGCTGACAGGGAGGAATATGAACAGAAGAACCACCTATAACATGTTGTTCTAACTGAATCAAGTGCAGCAGAAACTGTGACGAGGCTGCAGTTCTTCCTGATCCTCTTCAGAGCTTCACAGGATCATGTTGTGGTGGTTTGCCGTTAGCTGAACTGTTTACTTCTGCTTTTCAAAACCGGAAACCGGCTAAACCTGGCCTGGTATACTGCAGAATACATCCATTTAACAGTTTCATACTGCATACTACTGTACAGTATGTAGTACACACTGCATACTACTGTACAGTATGCAGTATGTAGTACACACTGTATACTACTGATGAACAGTATGCAGTATGTAGTAGATACTGCATACTACTGATGAACGTAGTATGTAGTAGATACTGCATACTGTATACTGCGTTCGTCTGTAGTATAAAGCAGGCGGTTTTGAAAGCCAGTCTTTCCTTTTGTTATCACTCTTCCAACATGGCAGTGGTGTCCTGTAAAGTTTCACTTACCTGTGTCAGTATTTTCATAAACAGGAGACGACTCGACTGCGAATAAAGTTGAAAAAAACAAAAAACAAAACAATGGGGACGTTCCACCGCTTTGCATTGTGGGATGCAGTAGGCGAGGCAGACTGGTCCGATGCATACTGCAGATTTAGCTTTTGTTTGCGTACTACATGCTACATTTTGGCCAAATCAGTACGTACTGATAGTACGATGATGGTTTTTGTTTTTCCTTTCGCTGACTCCTCCAACATGGTGGTGAGTATCTGACACACCACTTTATATATTCACTCAGTCTTTCACTAAACATTTTATATATTTCTTTACAAAACAAACAGTCAGAATGTCGCAGAAACATTAAGTCACATTATGACTTGAAAATGTTCAGATTCATCATGTGTCTTCATTTCTTCCTCCTCAGCTCGAGACGACACTTGTCCTACTTATGGAAACGCTGAAGTAGGTAAGTGGTTCAACCTGCTGCACATTTTTCAGACATGTTTAGATGAAGAGTTTTTACAGTATCACTCGCTGCTGTCACTGCGGTCCCAGAAACCACTTCTCTACGGATACAGTGGGACCAACAGTGGTGGAAGATGTATTTAGAGCCTTTTCTCAAGAAAAAGTACCGATTCCACAGTAAAAAAAATACTGTTGAAAGTAAAAGTCCTGCATTTTAAATTAAATGAAAGTACTGAAGTATTATCAGCAAAATGTACTTAAAGTATCAGAAGTAAAAGTACTTTTACTGTATATCTGACAAAAAAGGTGGACAACATTTGCTCTGTTCTTGTTTTCATGTTTTGTATCTGGAGTGGAGAATCGTCGACTGCAGTGCTCTGACTCTCCTGCTGAGGGCGACGTTGAGCTTCAGCTGGTTTACTCCGCTGTCACTCTGAAAACTTCCTGTGAGTCCTGTTAGCACATCAGTAGGCTCGTTCGAGATGAGCCAGGCCTGCGCAGAATCGACCGTCAATCGCCGCACAATGCAGCCGGTTAGATTTGATCCCGACTCGCTCTGACGTCAAGCCCGCGTGGGCAACGATAATCTCACGAGATCGAGAGTTTTTAGAGCCAGGCGCCGCAGCTGCTCTCCACTAAGCCCCCACGAAGTGCACCAGGCTTTGAAGCCAGTTTGACATAGTGGCCAAACCGTGTAATTACAACTTCTGGTCCGTCACGTGATGCACACTGACCCCAAAAGACTTTTTCCCACAGACTCACGTTGTGAAAGAGACGTCTGTAAATCAGCAGGTAATTTTTTTTCGGTGAGCCTGAGACAGAGCGTTTTGGAGGCGGGGCTAACGGAAAAGCTAGTGTGCTCGCTCTATGGGCCGTACAATGCGGAAGCTATGAGGAAGATCCGGGTCATTTTATACCCAGAAACTGAACTCTTCATACATCCATGCTCTCCATCAACTGCAAGACCCAGGGCATGATGAGAAACGCCTGGCTGTCGCCTGATCAAAGAGCTGATTGGCTCTTAGTTTTGACCACAAACATCAGTTTTGCAGAAAATCCTAATTTTCTGTGTAATTGTAATATTTAACGCAGGATTGTTGCTGCATGTTGTGCAGTGACGGTTTCATCTGTTAACAAACAAATCAATAATAATAAAGTTTATTTCAGCCAGAACTCTCAGACCCTGATCTGCAGACTACAGGTAGCCTACTGGTGGATCTGACAGGATGTAGATATTTCTGGGACTTCCTGTATATTCGCTGAAGGCTGCTGGAAACTGTCTGACTTGACTGCAGCTTTTCGTCACAGCGCCCCCTGCTGCTGCCGCCTGATCTCGTCCACTTTCCAAGCGAGGCGCAGTTCATCTCCAACGAGTCTAATATTTGAGAAGGAAGTTATTAAAGTGATTCCTGAACCTGCAAGTTGGAGCAGTCTGAGAGATATTTTCCTTTGCTGATTGTGGCTTTGAAAGGTTTTGTTGGCAAATATTTGTGTCACAGGGTGTAGAATGAAATTAGTTTCTCTAGTAGCTCTCCTTTATGAACACACCACTTGCTGGGCCTTTATTTAAACAGAAAAAAACATTGCAGCACTTCTGGAAACCTCAAAATTCACCCAAATTATCCAACAAAGTAGTTTGAGTACATTTGAGACAGGAAGTCGGTCGATCACTTTCTGAACCGTGCTTCTTGTGTGGTAAGGTTTGCGCGGTATTTACCACTCAGGACCTCCTGGTGGCGCTGTACTAAACGGCACCACCTAGCTACAATTCTAATGTTGCTAGCAGTAGATCGCTACGTTTCAGACACTCAAACAGTGTTTTTATAACAAACCTGGTAGCTGAACCTGCATGCTGATATTTCGCCATATTTATATTTCAGTTCAAGCAACAGTCAGCAGCGATTGGCTGAGCCCACAAAGATCAGCTCAGGTCAAAGATGTCCGCTCACAACACACACCACATACACAATAAAGTGAAAACAGCTTTAGTTTAAATTCAAAATAAAATGCCGCTTTCTGTTGTTAATCCAGTGGCCACAGTTTGCTAATAGACTCTTTTCACAGCACACATTTTGACATGTCAAAAGTGTCATCAGTGACTCTATTCCATTTAGACGGTCCAGTTTCAGGGTTCTGGTACTCTGCATGCTGGCAGTACCAGAGCGTCTATACTATTTACTGAATGTGTGACCAGGCCCAGTTCTAGACTGCTTTGATTGGGGGGGCAGTAAGAGAAGACTGGCCCCAGGGATGACATTTTTTTGTCAACCCGGACGTTAATATCGCCGTGGTTCCATCAGCAAACGTCTGATGGGATTCTTCCTCTGGATTGATGCAGCAAACAAACTCTGTGGCCAACAAAGGCTTGATGACACTTACAGGTAGCCTAATGTTCAACAAGATAATCTCCATAAATTATCACCACCCAGTTTGAGAAGATAGAACCCTGTAGTATCGGGGCAGTCTGACTGTTCTTTAGGACTGTAAGCTATAAGGTGCACTGTTTTATGTTATCTAAAACTAAAGCCATAGAATCTAATAATATATGAGCCCATAATGTATTTCATTTTAAACTGCATTAGTCCAGTATAGTTTTCTAGTCTACTAACATTATTTTCTGTTGAAATGTGAAGCTACAATTTTATTGGCATTGTCAGTTTTAAATGTTAAACCCACCTCCACCCCCAATAACTATCTCACAACAGATGTTTACAAGGTTTTTTGTGATTTTCTTTTTTGTCCAGTTATTAAAACCGGCATAGTAAAAACGAAATATGTCATTATTTGCGCCAAATTTGCGACAGGGGAAACACATCTAGCTTTGCAGAGTCATCCAGCCATGGTCTCGGCAGCCCGGGTTGAATGCGTGTGCAGTCTGGCCACAGTGACGTTTGGGGAAAACAAGTGTGGGCTGCGACGGTGCTGGGCTGTTCCAGCCATGGTTATTATCAGCCATCGCTGCGCCGCGAAGACTGTCTGGGGGTGCAGTGCTTGTGCAACTGGGTCGGGGGTTGGTGTCAGGGCCGGTGGTCGGGTTGAGTCGAGGAGCAGTACCGTAAGACTGCCTCTGTTGACTGTGGCCCCGTAACAGTGGCGTTGCGAGGTTTTACAACCAGAAATCGTTGCATAGTGACAGAGAAAGAGACAGCAGAGAACAGCGAGTGAACCACTAAAAACGAAATGTTCTTTTAGAGAGAAACGTGCCGCTACCATGCGGTATAAAACTTAATTAGCTAACACTAACACACACGCAGCCAGCTAACTACGTCTAGAAGATGACTGCAAGTGACTGAAAATAAATAATCCCAACAATTTATTTAATTCTGTTTCATAACAAAGTTATCTCAGGGCACTTTTTCATATAGAGCAGGTCTAGACCGACTCTTTATATTTACAGAGACCCAACAGTTCCCACCATGAGCAGCACTATGCGACAGTGGCAAGGAAAAACTCCCTTTAACAGGTAGAAACCTCGAGCAGAACCAGAACCAGAACCAGAACCAGAACCAGGCTCTGGGTGGGAACATACAGCAGCACAGTACAGTTCCACATAGAGATGTAAAGCAATAGCTGTGGTGATGGTATTGATGATAATATTAACAGAAATAATACTAAGAGCAATATTATAATAGTAATTCTAACAATAAGAGCAACAACAGTAACAGCAGCAGCGGGTGCAGAGCAGGAGCACGGGGGCAGCAGGCGGCAGCAACCACAGACCCAGACCTCCACAGCTCCAGAGGCAGAAACACCTGCAGAAAGCAACAGACGTGGAGGGAGAGAGAGAGAGGAGAGAAAGCACACAACTACGGGAAGAAGTTGAGTTAATAACAAGCATTGATGGGATATGAGGGCGTACAGATGGAGAGGAAGAGGAGGAGAAAGGAGCTTAGTGCATCATAGGAAGTCCCCCGGCAGTCTAGGCCTATAGCAGCATAACTAAGGGGTGGCTCAGGGGTCACCTGAGTCAGCCCTACTATAAGCTTTATCAAAGAGGAAAGTCTTAAGCCTACTCTTAAATGTGAGGAGGGGGTCTGCCTCCCGTACACAAACTGGGATCTGGTTCCACAGGAGAGGAGCTTGAAGGCTCTGGCTCCCATTCTACTTTTAGAGACTCTAGGAACCACAAGGAACCCTGCATTCTGGGAGCGCAGTGCTCTAGTGGGGTAATAAGGTACTATGAGCTCTTTAAGATATGATGGTGCCTGACCATTTAGGGCTTTGAAGGTGAGGAGAAGGATTTTAAATTCTATTCTGGATTTTACAGGGAGCCAGTGTAGAGAAGCTAATATTGGAGAAACATGATCTCTTTTTCTGGTTCTTGTCAGTAAACGTGCCGCAGCATTCTGGATCAGCTGTGGCACGTAGCAAGTAGCCAAATAAATCTAGCAGCATTTTAAAATCTCATGGATTAACTAAAACTAAAACCAAGGTGTTCTCATTGGAGTCACTGAGTATGAGCATAAACTAGGCTGGTAACAGAAGATAAGCACCTGAGTAGTGATGAAGTGAAATGACAGTGAAGTAGCTGCTGTTACTGCTCTCCTGCTACATATCCAGTTTTTATATATATACTTTGAGGTTATTTTTGAATTTTGGGATGAAGCAGGTGGGTTTGGTGGGGCAGTGCTGTGTGACACAACATACTGCTGAGCCAGTGATTCCACCAACATGAGGTTGTTTCTGGACATCTTCAGGTTTTGCATTGCAAAAGAACAAATGGAAACTAAGCAAAGCAGGAGCCTCGTTTCATGTAAAGCCTCAGTTCTAATAAAAGTTTGTTGTTTTCTTTACAGCTCAACATGCAAGTTTCAAAAGCTACAAACAACACCAGGAGGAGACAGGTGAGTCAGGTAATATCGTACTGCAGTAACAGACAGCACAGACAGGTACAAGATGGTGGATGGTGTTGGTCCCACATGTGGTGTGTGACTGTTTTAGTTTTGAGAGGTAAAAGCTTTTCATATCACTAACATCAGCTTTGAAGCTCTTAAACGATTAACTGGTTTGCTGAAAATTAATTAACAAAAATGTAATTTCATTAACGAAATAAGCCAAACAGTCTCTGGTGATTCTGGTGTTTTATATCACAGTAAACTGAAACAAAAAACCCAAACATTTGCAAACGTCACCTTGGACACAAATGATGAATTATTAAATCATAAAAATTTAAATGTATATTTGATAATGAAAATAATCATTAGTTGCAGCCTTATTCACGAGTGTCTGGACCAACAAAGCTTTCCTGCGGTTTTGTGTTTTTCTAAATTTCCTTCTGAAAACACGTGTTTCCGTTAGCAAACTAATTAGCTGCTACCTAGCTAGCTTTGAAACGTTCACACATTATTCCAAGATGGTTACCCACACCGCTAACCTTGTAGTCCCACCAGAGAAAGAAAATGAAGCCTAAATTAGCTGTTTTTTATTGTTAAAGCAGTGTATTCACGTAAAGTGTCTGCTTGCTAACAAGATGCTGCTGTTTACTGAGAAATGAATCAGTTTCATGAGCACTTATTGCTTCAGTAGAACCACCAGGCTGCAGGTTAGTTCAGATCTCATTTCAGTCGTCTTTATGTTTCTACATGTTTGGCTCCAAACTGTGTTTGATTCTGTGGAAAATGGATTTTAAAGGATGAAACCTTGTTTTTTCAGGCGTCTTTTACTCTCCTGTGAACTTTCAGTAGTGGATGAGGTATGAAAGATATCTTCATAACTCATTTATTCTGTCTTTTCAGCAGCCACATTGTAAAGACAGATGTTTGTACATGTCATCGTGTTGTATGAGATTGTTTGCAGATATTAATTTATGGATTCTGTCACTTGTATGAGGTCGTTCAGTCTCTTGTTATATTCCTGAACTGTCACCAAATGAAAACAGGTCTTAATGAATGTTATAAAGAAATAGTGAAGATAACAGCTGATTTATAATCATGTTTCTTTTGCTCTTTATTTTTCAGAAACAAACAAAGTCTGTCCCTTCAACATCAGATCATGTGAACGCTGCAGAAAATATAAATGTTGTGTTTGGACAGAAACCGGTCACGTTGTTCTTCCTCAGGAAACTAAAGTGTGTTTGATGCTGTCGTATGTTGTAACAGCATTAAAAAGCTGCTTATAGTTGGTTTGACACCTGATTCATTAGAAACAGTTGAAGATAAAAGTTTTTGGTCTTTTTGTGCCCCAACTGTGAAACTTGATGTGATGTTTCTGTTTTTTAAAGGTTTCCCTTCTTCTGAACACTTTATTTATTCACTCATATTGATATTAAAATACAGGTCATCCCTACATTTAAACATTACTTTATATATAATAAGGCTCATTTATTTGTCATTTTACAACACAGGGCTGCACAGTGAACTGTAGGTTGTAGCTCCTTCATGCTGCACACACAGAACATATATACAAATATTTGAATAGAATAAAATGAGATAAAACAATATATACAGTTACCTTTATACATACTGTTCCTGTCTGTCTCCAGCCTTTAATTGATCTGCTGTATTTTTTGTTAAACAGCAGCACTAATAGTTGATATCAGTCTGTTCTTACTGCTCCAGCATTAGTTCAGGGTTTTAGCTGCTGTGAGTGTTAATTCCCTCCAGCAGGGGGAGCCAGCGGTCGAGTTAAACTCCAGTGATGAGTCCACTGGTTTGTTCCCAGTTTGTCCATCAGTGGAAAACTTTCTCCAGATTTAAAGAACCAATTAACTGAATCAGTACATGTCAAGTGTGTATTTACTTGCACTGTATCATCTAAAGTCTGTGTGTTGATGCACACAGTGATGTTTCCATGGATGGATTACAGGACAGGCCTGGAGGCCTCAGGCCATGGGGGCCCGGGGGTGAGCACGTTCTGTCCTGATCCTGATCCTGATCCTGATCCTGATGAAGCAGCAAACATCAATAAAAGATCCGGAAACATTTCAGATTACAGTCTTGAAATCACAGTGCAATTATTTAATATATATCAGTGAAACACTTACTGGGTGCCTGTATGTCGGTACAAGAAAAGAGGACAAGAGGTTCGAGAATAAGGCGCTAACAACGTCGTGTGTAAGTACAGTACAGTAATATTATTACCTATTATTAAGTAATATTATTACTTATTATTAAGTAATAAAACCTGGCAGGAAATATGGAGAAAACTAACAGTGTTGATATTTAAATGAAAGTAGTTGTGGTGTCATTTATTTTACAAAATATATTCTTTGGCAAATTGTAAAGGTTTTTTAAATATTTTTTATTATAAAAAGAACTCTATATTATTATATATATATATATATATATATATATATATATATATATATATATATATATATATATATAATATCACATATGAAAGGAATGTTCAGCTGTCCACACACTTTTGGCCATGCAGTTTATATTGACCACAGCAGGGGATGTTTATGAACACAGTATTTGGAAAATAGTACCTACTCAAATTTTGGTGTTAAGGTCATAGTTCAAGGTCAAAGATGGCAGGATGTGAATGTTTCTATATCTGTTATCTTCTGTCTTCACCCTTTGAAGGTTTAACGCAGCCAATCAGATGAATCTACCTCAACACAGACGCTCTGTCTCTGGGAAATGTTCTTCTCATGTATCGTAAAACAGCGTGCTTAAATAACCCCGAAAAGCCTCTGTGGTTTGGTGAGCGCGGCTGCTGCCTGTGGTGCAGATGAGGCTTTCAGAGCGGCTCGCTGACCTGCATCTGACACTCCTGAAACTTCCACCTGATAAACACACAGTCAGGTGGGATTTTGTCCTCTGGACAGTTTAATCTGACAGTTTGAGTCCAGCTCACCCTCAAGTTTTAATCCAGAAGCTTCTGCAGGTTTCAGCTTCACTTCCTGCTGCTGAATGTGTGACAGTATCTGTGTGTGTGTGTGTGTGTGTGTGTGTGTGTGTGTTTCCGCTGGTGTGTGTTTAACCACTCCGTGGCCACAGGATGTGGTTGAAAGTGTGAAGGAGGCATTGTTACGTCTCCATGGTGACAAATAAAGCTGCTACAGAAATTCCTGCTGTGGAAGAAAATAACAACTTTTTACATTTCTGCTTTTGAAAAACTCGTCACACTGAGAGATAAAAGGTTTCTGTAGCAGAGGTTAAACAACTAGTACTTTGTTAGTATTCAATAACTACAGTTCCCATGAGGCCTTGGCAGCGTGCTAATGGTTACTGCCTTTAAATGGAACTTGTGAGGTCTTAATATGGGATGTTAGCCGGGCCAGGATGTTTCTACTGCCCTCTGATTGGCTGATCAGGTTGGCTAGCTCCTGTGTCATTTGTGTTAACTGTCGCAGTATCATACTGTCTCACCTCTGCAGGTTTATTATTGGGCAGTAACGCGTTACAGTAATGTGATTACTTTTTTCAGTAACGAGTAGTGTCAGGGATTGCAATTTCAAATTTGTAATTACATTAGTTACTAATCCCAGTAACACTGCATTACTTTGACACTTACTCTGGCTTGTTTGCTGAGTTAGATGGAGGTCAGTCTGCCTTCAGTGGACAGGCTGGTTCAGGCAAGTCGCCCACTTTGCCCTTTCCTCTGTCTTTCCCAGGCCTTCCCTCCTCTAGTTTAGTGTTACTGAAGCTGCACTTTAAATTATTAATGAGAGCTCTGAGAGCATTTTAGTCAAAAAATCAGCAGACTTGTCCAGCTGCTCAGCACGGTGACTCGCTGTGGTTCAGAAAACAGTACCGACAGATGATCTCTGAGATTTAATCAGTAAATTTGAGGGAAACACGGATTTCACGGATCCTGTGTGAATGTGTCAAGACTTTAACACAGCTTTAAAAATAAAATGATCAACTATCACGTTGTTTAGTGTTCACCATTCAGAGAAAGAATCTCATCTTTACTTGTAATTTGCCTTTAAAGACTTGAGACTTTACACAGTTGCGTCTCAAAAGACACTTGATTTGGGCTTGTCTCTGTCATAGATTTGACTTGGACTTGTCTCTACCTGAGACTTGACTTGGACGTGTTCCAGAATACTTGGGTCTTTACACAGACTTGCATCAAAAGACTGGATACTGGACTTGGACTAAACTCCCAGCTTTTCTGGTCTAATTCAGAATGGACTTTGGTCTGCAGATGCAGTGATGCAGTGAGATCAAGAGACAAGATCAGGAGCGTTTCTGGAGAAAATGGCCGTATTGACTGAGAAACGTTACGGTAACAGATGAGTACGACTGATAATAACGTCAAAGTTTTCTACTGCGCACTTCTCTTAACCACAGAGGTCTAAATAGATCTGAGGTTTTAGTCAACACTCAATATGAGCACAGCATCAAACCAAACTGTGGTGCTTTTTAAGGGTCAGAAGTTCATTACTGATTAAATCTAAGTTGACAGTTGAACTGATGAACTCTGGGTTATGACTTTCCCTCCAACATGGAGTAAATTTAGTTTTTGTCTTGTGAAGTTAAGTCTAAGAGTCTGCAGCCATGTCAGCAGCTCTGTGAGGCTGTACTAAGGGCCTGTGTCCACATTGCGGAACATGAATGATGAACCACATTTCATCACAATCCATCTAATAGATATTTCAGTCTGGACCAAAGTGGAAACACTGACTGTGTTCGAAATTGTATACTAACGTACGTAACGAACATGCTCATACTGTGACCGGTCGTGTCTAGATCATAACCCGATATTTGCGCACTTGAACTGAGTCTCATGTTAGAAAGCCTTTCTGCCAGAAAGCAAAACCAAGTAGTTTTGGTGCCAAACTAACCAAACTGCGACCGTTTCACAAATCTAGGGTTACCATCTCGACACTACCCAACATTACCGGTCCGAGCTAAGAGACGCAATGCAGTTTGGGGCGGATGAGTATGCCCAGTAAGCTCACGCTGCATACTTAGAAATTCTTGCTAATCTATACATCCAGGCATTTCTCGCATACACAGAATCCACATACTAGGCAGTTGGAACGCACTACATACTCAGCCTTTGACATCCATGCTGCTAGCGTGGCTAAAAGCTGACTGACGTGAGAGACAAACAGGGCTCTATGGTGACAGTTTGAGCTTCAGGTTTAGAAAGCATCTTGTTGGGTCGGGTCTGGACCAAACAGCCAAACCTTGGTCTCATGAAAAGAGATTGTCTCGGTCCGGATTAAACTGGACCACGTTTGGTTCGTTTCTAGCGTGAAAACACTGTTTGGATGGTTCGGACTTTCGAACAAATTAGGCTACAGGAAGATCTGGCTGGCTGTCGTCAGAACCGGAAAAAGGAAAAAACAACGCAACAAAATGAGCCGCGGTAGCACAAGAGGGGAGAGGAGGAGACCAAATTATTAATTATATTTATTATTCTAGACATACACACGTTCGTATACAAACCAATCAATTACAAGTATAGAGAGACGTAGGTGATGACGACAGGACGTAGGTATGTCATGTATGCCTTATTTTTTCCCCACCTCATTTGTGTCTAGGCCCGCACCTACTCTCCCTCTGACTGGCCACACCTAACCCCACCCTAACCCCACCCTAACCCCACCCTACCCCTAACCAGCCAGTCAGAGGCAGAGGTCCCGGGACTTGGGGAGCCTTGGTTCGGACCTTAAACTCCTTAACAAAAACCGATAATCTCCATTACAACTGAGCAACTCCATCCGCTAATGAAGCCCACAAGATGAGGGTGAAAGCTCAGGAAACACAAAGTCACAGGACCACGTGTTGTTTCTCTGTGTGCTGGAACAGTCTGTCCTGTGTTCGGTGCGGTGAAGAGAAACGTCCTGCCAGCAGCTCTCTGAACAATCGTGTGTTTGGACTGAAGCTCTGGAAGCTTTCACACTCTGCTGCTGCTGCAGTGTGTCCTGACAGAGACCACACCTCCTGCACACACACTGACCTGTCAACGCTCATACACTCATCCACAGCACACACAGGATGTTTACTTCAAAATAAAGGTAAAACAACCCTACTGAAATGTATTTATTTTGTCTTGTACAGCGTTTCTCCACCGTGCTGCAAAGTGCATGAACCTTGTGGAAGCACGCAGAGCCAAAGAGAATAACTGAAATTGTAATGACAGATCCTGGACAGATACAGTGTCAGGTTCATGAAAGGCAGACTGGGCATACGTCAAAGAAAACACAAATAACCAGTTCTTTTTTCCAGTATGCACATCATTCCCTGCACATCAACCAGTCAGATTACATCTCTCTGATGACGCAGTTCAACCTGCTGAGATCAATAACGTTTCCTCTGTTTCATTTTGAAGGTGTGATCCCACATCATATTTATGACTCTGAAATCTCAAGATCAGTCTTTCTAACGACAACTAAACACATCAGGCTTTTCAAATGTTTTGGTTGCAGTAAAAGCTGAAGTTGAGGATATTAAAGTTATTAAAGTTGTACCTAAAGTGCTGAAAGAAGGTGAAGTGGCAGTTAAAATGGAAGTGCTGAAAGAGTTTCCCTGTAAGTTTAAGTGTTGAAATGTCTTTAGGTGACATGAGGCTGCAAATTTGTTCTCTTTCAAACGCATTTTCATATTGTTTGACTCCAAGTTGAATCAATGAACACTTTTTACAATCTGAAAAATATTATTACAATAGATTTCAGTTGACATGAAGCAGCTTTGTGCTATTTTTCATTTTCAATGTATAAGAATCATTATGTAATTCACATAACCTTGCAATTGAATTAACAAAAAGATATTTTCCCACATAAACCTAATAGTATCCAACCATGCAGATAGTTTTTGTTTTATGAGTCTTCTGCCAATATATTAGTACAGCTGAGAAGAACGCAGTTTAGTTTGTTAGGAAATACTTTTTTTTTTTTTGAAAATGCTTAATTTTAACATTTATGTTTTCAAGGCTATAGGAATATGCTTGAATTCAAATTTACTCCTTGAAAAATGCTTGATTTTCTAACATAATCTGGCGTTTCATCATCGATACAATCACTCATGGAAACCAAACATTTTCTCCACCGTCATATTAGTTTGTTGTCTCCTGACATTTATAGAAACTATGTAGATGTGAGGATAAGGGCTTCCACAGTCTGGAACATTTTGGTTTAGATGCCTTGAAAGTGCTTGAACCCTGTATAAAATACTGCAATTCCAAAGACAGTTTGAATGAATGAATGAATGAATGAATGAATGAATGAATGAATGCCTTTATTGTCATTATACAAGTACAATGAGATTAAAAGGGCAACTCCTTAAAGTGCACATAGAAAACAAAACCTATATAAAAATAAATAAATGAATAGATAAACAAACAAAACATTATATAGATATAAATAATATAAATATAAATATTGCACAGGTATTAAAAAGATGAAAGTAATGTCAGTGCAGGTGTGAGTTCAGTGCATTAACAGCTTTGGGAAAGAAGCTGTTTTTGAGTCTATTGGTTTTTGATCGTATAGACCTGTAGCGCCTGCCAGAGGGCAACAGGTCAAAGAGGTGGAAACCGGGGTGAGTGTTGTCCTTTAAGATGTTCTTGGCTCTGCTAAGACAACGGGAGTTGTAGATGTCTGACAGGGAGGGCAGAGGACAGCCGATGATCTTCTGTGCTGTTTTAACCACTCTCTGCATCCTCTTCCTGTCTACTTCAGTGCAGCTGGAGTACCATACTGTAGTAGCGTAGGTCAGCAGGCTCTCAATTGAGGAGCGATAGAAGCTCACCAGCAGCTGAGTGTTGAGCTGTTCCTTCCTGAGCACTCTCAGGAAGTGTAACCGCTGCTGGGCCCGCTTGACCACTGCTGTGGTGTTCGCAGACCAGGAGAGGTCAGCAGAGATGTGGACACCTAGAAATTTTAAGGACTGGACCCTCTCTACACATTCATTGTTGATGTACAAGGGGACGTGGTCGGCACTGTTCCGCCTAAAGTCCAGGATGATTTCTTTGGTTTTTGTGATGTTCAGTGTAAGGTTGTTCACTGAGCACCACTCACTAAGTCGCAGGACCTCGTCCCTGTAGGCTGTCTCATCCCCTTCCGAGATCAGCCCCACCACTGTCGTATCATCTGCAAATTTAACAATGGTGTTCTCTGGGTGGGCGGGACTGCAGTCGAATGTGTAGAGGGAGTAAAGTAGTGGGCTGAGCACACAGCCCTGAGGAGAGCCGGTACTGAGAGTGCGGATGGAGGAGAGGTGTGGGCCCAGTTTCACACGCTGTGGTCGATCGATCAAAAAGTCCTTTATCCAGGCGCAGGTGGGTGATGGGAACCCCAAGTTGGATAATTTATAGACTAGAATGTCTGGAATTATTGTGTTGAAGGCTGAACTGAAGTCAATGAAGAGCAACCTGACATAGCTCCCCTGATGTTCCAGATGATTCAGTGCCGAATGAAGAGCTATGGCTATTGCATCTTCTGTTGATCTGTTTGTCCGGTAGGCAAACTGGTGAGGGTCCAGGGAAGGGGGGAGACAGGCCTTAATGTGCCGTAGAACCAGTCTTTCAAAGCACTTGGTGATGACTGGGGTGAGTGCTACGGGGCGGTAATCATTGAGGCTGGCTGTAGGTGACTTTTTTGGAACCGGGATGATAGTGGCTGATTTCAGGCAGGGCGGGACAACAGCTTGTGCCAGAGACAGGTTGAAAATGTTTTGGAAATACAACTATAGTGTTTTGTGTGGACTATTCAGTTAAGAAAATATACTGAATCCATGGAAATCTTATCAGTATTATAAAATTGAAATTTCAACGTGTAATTATAATATTATTTTTTTATTTAAAGCTTTTTAATATTGTATCATTTGAAAGCAATGTTATTAAAAAATATATATACTTTTAAACGTTATATCTATTTCAGTCACGCCAGCCGCCGCAGCGCCGAGCCGTGGCTTTTATTCTGGAATCCCTCCCCGGAAGCGTGGTGTGTTCGGACGGACGAGCTGCTCCCGGGCTGCACCGCGACGCTCCGCTGCCGTTTAACTCGTTTAACGGTTCGTCTTCCCGTGTTGTTTACCGGCGCCGCTGACCGTCAACATGTCGCACACCGTCATCACGACAACGACAACAACGATGACCAGGACGTCCGGTGACGGTGTCGTGAACGTGGGCTACACCCGGACCATCCCGGGTCTGCTGAAGGTGGGACAGATGGTGAGAGTCCGCCCGGCGACCCGGAGATTACCGGAGATCACCGGGAATCACCGGGACGTTAGCCCGCAGCTTGACCTTTGTAATGGAGCTGATAATCTGCTTCATGTTTAGTTCAACCAGCCTGTTCTTGGCTCTGAATACGTGGCGTTAAAGCTGCTGTGTGTTTAAATCTTCAGGGAAACCATTAAACATGACTGCAGACTTGGATACACTGACAGATGAAGTATAATCATTTGTTGTTCATTTCACTGAAGACAATTGTATGTTTTTATAAGAACATTTAAGCCACAGGGTCATTCAGGTTTAATTCTGGCTTAAAGATTAAAACATTACAACAGAATCAGAATATACGATCACCTGCTGAGAATCATCAGTGATGCTGGATATTTGATATTCAACAAATATGATGAATCGTCCAATATTAATTTAACAAAAATACTAAATAAACATAATCAAAGCGGTTATTGATAAAGACCCTGTGACTGAGACGTGATGAGCGGGACGTTTTACAGTGTAACAGTAAACCTGCTGGACAAACTAACGGACTAAATCACCTCAGATGCTGCAATTTCTTCTTAATTTTGGAATTTAGAATCAGAAATCTGGTTTCTTGCCAAAGTAGGTTTTCACATACAAGCAATTCGCCTTGTTGAGCATCGAAAGAGAAAAGAAAAAACAAGTTCTGCAAGAGTCAAGAGTCATAAATGAAAAGAGCTGCACAGAGTTTTAAACCAAGAGGAGGGAATGTGCCAAATAATGACTAAAGATTTGTGACGCTCTGAGTTGGAGACTTTACGTTAACCAATTTGTATAAACTGAACGAACAATGCGATCAATCAATGAGTCGGACAGATCTGATGCATCTCTTGTTATCAGTAGTTACTGGAAGAACCCCTTTAAATCATTAAATAGGTGGTCTTTGCTGTGTGATGTAGCTCCTCTGCAACAACATCCAGGGTTCAGTATGAAAAGCTGTGGTTTTGTTTCTCCCAGATCGCCCTGCTCGTCGCCCTCCTGTGTGTCCACTGTGCTCAGGGTTGGCCCAGCTGGGCGGCCTTCCAGTACTTTGAGGTGGTGACGCTGTGGTTCCTCATCGCCCTCCTCATCTTCTTCCTCATGCACCTGTTCAGGCTGCAGGCAAAGATGCCCTGCATCAACTGGCCGCTGACGGTGAGAAGAAAAATATTAAAGCTTCAGGCTGCACCGACGAAATCAACAGTCAGCACGTTTTTCTTACTTTTCACAATCTCACTTCTGCTTTTCACTGAACTTCTCTGATCCAGATCTGACTGTTTGATGCTCACCGATGCATAACAGGATTTTACATCGTGTTCACCCAAAATGTAGTCTTATAGGGTCTTAAAAGGAAGGAAGGAAGCTTCTGTAGTAAACAGAAAGATGCAGCTGTTAGCTTCGTCTCTTTCGTTCGGTTTATATTAAAGATGCACTTCCTGTTTTTATTTATCATTAATAGCACTCAGTAGCAAACCAAAAACCAATGTTTCCTCTCAGCTCGTCCACTGACACATACGGGATTTTTGAGGCCAATATTAGAGAGTTGAAAAGATCTGATAATGATATATCAGCTGATGCTAATTTTTTTTGCACAACCCATAACAATGAACACGATTGATCAGGTTCCCTTTAAGGATAATTCTGGTTTATTTCAGCCTGCTGTAAATGTGGCTTGTTGTGCTGACTTTGCACTCCACCAGCGTTGTAGAGATTCAGGGAAACGAGGACTCACTTTCCAAATGAAGCTGATTTTTACACGAATCATTTCAAACGCTGGTGTCTGAGTCCGACACAAAGGAAACGTTCAAACTAGCTGCCTGCAGCGGCCTTTTTTTTTAAGGCCTTCTCGTCCATGTTTGCTTAAAAGTTGAAATGTGAAGTTTATTCATGCTTCAATGTCAACGTTTGTTTCCAACTCAAAATACAAAATGTTCATTTATTTATATATTAGTTATTACTTCTTTTTTTTTAATGATCACACCTTAAATGACTTGTAACAGGATATTCAGTTTCACATCAGTCACAGTAACTGAAAAGTTCCTGTTTTTGGTTTTATGAAGTGATCTCTCTGTAAGCGCTGAGGTGGTGATTCGCAGGTTGACAGGCGCCCTGACTTTTCGGTTAAAAGTGCACAAAGTTTGGTTGAAAACTGATATTTTCTGTATAGTTTGGACCTGTTTCATAGTGAAATATTCACATGAACAATCAAAAAGTTCAGTGTTCAGCCATTATCTCCAGACTGGGAAAGCAGTGGTTTTATGTTATATTAGATATAAAAAGAAAAGAATGCTGACTGTGTTTAATCCAGATAACACGGTGCTGTGAAGCCTGTATGAAGATAAATATTATATTGTGGTTTATTGTCTCCTGCTGGTGTTTCCTGCTCAGAGTCTTTGATTAAACCTTCTTCTGTCACTCAGATGAATCTTTTCTGCTGTTTCAGGAGTTCTTTCATTACTCCGTCGGGACCATCCTCATCTTCATCGCCTCCATCATCGCTGCTCTGAAGGCTGGAGGAGTTTCAGCGCTGGTGGTCGGATCGGTACGTATCAGCTCACAGACGGAGGGATACCTGGGTAAATCTACAGAGGACTGACACACGATTACACTCTTCATCTCTGTAACATAAAACCAGCAGCAAACGGCAGAATAATATATAATATGATGAAGTTATGACACTCAATATGTGTCTGTATTAGTATAGAAATACGACGCAGTACATTATGTCATAAAACAGTATAAGATATTAACATAATGTAGTATAATATAGGATGGGATATAAAATATAAGGTGAAATGTAGTGATACAGTATAACATAATGTACAGTATAGTACAGCAATAAAGCATTGACCAGGGGTTTTCAGTGTCTGAGACGGCCCCCTTTGGTTTACTATCTTAGTTTCGCTCAATTCCTGGATGCCTTTGGGATCACGATTATGTTATTTAATCCCACAGACACTCAACAGTTGAGCCAAGAAAGCCTAATATTGCTGTTTGACACAACTTCAGATAATGTAATGATTAATGTGTTTTCTTGTTAACATGGACTCTGCTGTGTGTCTGTCTGCAGGTGTTTGGGTTCATAGCGACGTTCCTGATGGCCGTTAGTTTGTGGACGTCTTACAGTGTGACCTGTGGCTCTCCTCAGACTGGTACGTCAGCAGTGTGAAGTGTTATATCATTATAGTGCAGTACAGTATATAAAGTAGTTGGAGTTAGCTCCACCCTGTGTGATGAACACATTAATGTATTAATAGGTGTAAAACAATATTATATATTATTCTGAAAATGAGTACTTTTACTTTTGGTACTTTAAGTATATCTTTATGCTAACACTTTTGTACTTTTACTTGTAACAGAGTATTTCTACACTGAGTACAAAATCAGATCAGAGACACCGATAAACCGTCTCACTGTGTTTCAGTGAGGAATGCTAATCAATGCTAACAGAGCTAATCAGCTGCTGCAGGGGAACTGAGAGGCACAATATTCAGATTTGTTCTTCACTGAAGCAACCGTTTGTTTCATAAAAGAAACTTCATCTGATAATCAGACACGAGTCAGAGTCACATGATAGAAATGTTTACTGCAGTGAACTAACTTTTCTCTTTTCTGTATTCCCTTTATCACTTTTCTCTGCTGTTTTTCCTCCCTCCATTCCTCCTCATCTCCTGCCCCCTTCAATCATCTATCCTTCCTTTCTTCCATCCATCCTTCCTTCCTTCCTTCCTTCCATCCATCCATCCTTCATACCTTCCTTTCTTTCTTCCTTTCTTCCATCCATCCTTCCTTCCTTTCTTCCTTCCATCCATCCTTCTTTCCTTCATACCTTCCTTCCTTCCTTCCATCCTTCCTCTCTCCAGGTGCAGCCGTGTAATAAGCGATCCATCTTGAAGGAACCAGATGTTGGCAGTTTGCAATGTCCTGATCAATTTTCTGCCTAGCAACCATCTGGATAATTAACCTGACTGGATTATAATTCTTACTGCAGAGGTAGTGGAACAGCTGATCCAGGACCAGCCTTCATTTTCAACAATCTGAAACATAAATATCCCCGATCACCAGAGTGAAAACCTGAAAGGACAGTAGTTACAATATTAGTCATTTATCACTGAATCCTATCAGACCTCTAAGGTCACATTTTCATGTTAAAGGTGCTCAGTGTCGCATTTTAACCATCAATATATCAATAACACATTTGGTAGAATTAGTATCAACAAATGACTCTGCGGTGCAAACAATCAGTTACCTGATATTGTTGTCATGACTACATTTCACATCATCCCTGCTCCCCCCCCCGTCTACTATCAAAGATTTAGAGAAGCTTTGTAGAAAAGTTTAATCTGTTTGCTCTAAACGAACAGCGCCCTCTTCCTGTTGTGTGCCATAATGACATCCAGGAAATTTCCCTCCAAAATCCTGCGTGTCTGAGTGCCGCCGCAGTCGCACGTCTCTGTGGTTTATAGCGCCTGGCTTGATTTGCTCGATTCGTGATCAAATGTCTCGTCCATTCCAACTTTTTTTATTCTACTTTGAAAATTCCTCAAGCTCAGTGAAGCAGCCTGGACCACGGATGTATTACACTCTTTTTAAAGTCACTTTTCTTAAAAGCCCAGCAATGAAATGATGCACAGTATAGCCCTGTTAGCCTGCTATGCTAATTTTTGTGCTAACAAACATTAGCAAGCCAAAATATTACAGAAAATAACTTGCATGCTAATGACTTTGTTAGCATGCTAAGAAACTACTCAGGGGCTAATACTTACGTGTGCTGAAAAAACCAATAGCATGCTAAGAATGCAAACAAACACAAAAACCAAGAAAAAGAGCTGCATCTTTCTGTAATTAAAAAATAAGTCTGGTGATAATCTATATTTTTGTTATTAAGTACTACGTCTTCAGCAGGAACCAATGGACTCGGAGCTGAGAGCCACAGACAGGAAGTCAGACAGACCGACATGTTGTTGGTTTGAGTCTGAACATGAGATTTATTGATGATAAGAAAAATATAGAATAACTCCAGCAATATCCTTCAAACAGTAATTCCACTACTGTGTTAAAAGAATGTGCCATTGATTTGAGATATTAATGGTAAAATGACCATAAACGTTTACTAAAGTGAATTCAGTCCTTTATGTGGGTGGGGCAGAAACTCCCATGAAGCACCACATTAACTTCCCACAGACACGCTGTCTGCTGTGGAAATCGACTTGCTGTTAACTTCATGACTTCAGTATCAAAGGACTCTGTGCAGCATTGACTATAGTTTCACTTTGCTGTCCAGTTTCTCTCACAGACAGGACCTGTACGAGTGTCCTTGGTGCTTCTAAAAAAACAAACTGAAAATCTGAATTTCATCATCAGCAACAGTTTGATGCCAAAAAAGAGAGCAGAGTCCACACCAAACTAAAAGTGATTATGTTTTTATGGAGCCTGCCAGGGGGGTCACGTGGAAGAGAAAACTACTGGTGTGGAAATCTGTTTGCACAGATTAATAAATATAGATATTAATGATCAATACATACACGTGGATAAATGAAATGTACTCACAGATTTGAAACATTTATGAATGGATAAGAAAACATGTACGGATAAATAAAATGGATGCATAGATTAACAAAGGTCCGTACGTATTGATAAAAGTCACATATGCATTAATAGAACGTATACGTGTGGATTAAAAATGTTCACACAGATTAATAAAACGTATGCATGACTTAATAAAACAAATGTACGTATGGATTAATAATCTGTATGCGAGAGACATTAATACAAACACGTGGATTCAAAAAACATACGTACGAATTAATAAAATGTACACATTAAAATGTATTTAGGGATTAATTTAATTGTATGTCCAGATTATTAAAAAATATATGTACAGATTAATAAAGATTTAGAAATTTTGAGAACATTTCTGGAATATGCTTTCAGATTAAAAGCAGGCAAATATATCAATGTCAAACAGCTTATGCAGCATTTAATTGTCATAGCAACTAATTGAAAGCGCAGACTAATAACTGGCGTCAGAAAAATAGTGGAAATACTAAAAATATCCAGTATTCTACACTTAATAGAACACAATGAGTCAACATGTTAGCCATTGTACAATTCTCTTTGACTGTTAAAGCACAAGACATGTATCTCAATACCTCTCCTGGCCTGTACTTTATCCTTGCATGTTGTAGCATTT
This sequence comes from Macquaria australasica, assembly GCA_005408345.1. NCBI lineage: Eukaryota > Metazoa > Chordata > Actinopteri > Centrarchiformes > Percichthyidae > Macquaria > Macquaria australasica. The sequence continues at coordinate 115,608 of SEMN01000908.1, read as the reverse complement.
TCACTATTTGTCTGACTTTGATTATTAATCTGTGCTTTCCTTTAGTGAGTGTGAACATTTTATTAATCTGTGCGCACAGATTTCCACATCATTTAGCCCCCAGCTCCGTAGTTTTCTGACCAATCATAGTATCTGTGCCATTAAACAGAAGTCTTCTTTAAAGAACACTAGGCTGGCAGTCGTGGATTAAAATGCAGTTTGTCTTTTAGTTCAACAAACATTTCTGATTGACTGAACATTCAACTGAAGCTAAGTGGTGAAGTGCACAGCTACAGACTGGAAAAGGCCTTTCTAACCATGTTAAATTAGCTATGTGAGTTAGCCAGGGCTGGTTATCGTTTGAAATATTTCGACAGGAGTGCAGATACGACACTGGTATGGATACCAAAACAATACTTTTGAGAAACGTATCAACAAAACCCTTTTCTTACTTGACAAAAAGAAGCCAGAGTTCAGAAATGTCAAAAGTTTTCTAAACACAAGCTTCAGTACAAGAACTTTGTCTAAAGTTTTGACATAAATATGAAATTATCAAAGAATAAATTGACAAGATTATGAATCTGACTAGACATTTGATGCCAACTTAATGCCATACTTGAATGTTTTCGACAGATTTCGGTCTGTACCAAAAATAAGTAGATAGTCAGAGGTGTAGGGAATGAGTTAAACTATTTCTACTCATTTAAGTTATATTGCAGCATTAGGTAACAAGCTCATGCAAGGATAGCATCGCCCCAATGTTGATAATATCAGTAATCTTGCTTGTTAGCCAAGATAACTTTCTTTTTGGTTTTTCTCTGAACTGTATTTCCATTATACTATTTTTGCCAACAGTAGCAAACTAGTTTTACTAGATTTACTTAATAGTTCTACTTTACAGTAAAACTGTGAAAGAAGATACAAGTTTGATAGAGAGGAACAATAAAGTGGTTAAAACTACACGTTAACCTAGCAACAGCACTGTTATTGTGGTGAATGAAGTAAAACAACTTTGAGTATATTTAGTGTGTTAAATTAGCTTTTTGCTCATTTTAATTCTGTGCTGGCATTAGCTAGCAAGCTATTACTGGCCTAACGTGGCCCCATTATTAATAATCAACGCAATCTTACTTTTTAGCCAGGATAACTTTTTCTCTGCAGTTTCTTTTAATGGATTGGCCATTACAGACAGAGCTTCTAACTAACCGCTAACCATTTTAACTTTAACAGAATTCAGTGCCATATTGAAGTTCTTTTTATGACATTCAAATTTACCAGTTGGCTAACCTTTGGAAAGTTCTGGAAGCCAATTGAGGTTTAACTCGACCAATCAGATTATTTCTGCCTCTGAGAAATGTTTGTAGAATTAAAACGGGAAGTCAGAGGGTGTGGTCTGTGATTTAGTGGGGAAGTTTCTTGCCATTTCTTGTTGCTAAACTCTTGATGATGTGAAACTGAACTCTGCTTTCAGTCGGAGATGTTAATCCTCAGATTACTGCCTTACTGTTGATCAGATGCCAAAAATCTTAGTGTGATGCTTCAGATTTTGCACTGAATGTGTCTTTACATTTCCTCTGAAGCAGTACAGAATGAAGGATTTATGTCAAATCTGATTAAAATCGAATGTTTCACTTTGACTATGACCATGTGGAAGTTTAGGCTTACTGGACAAATTATAATGGATTTAAATACAGATTATTGTCTTACTTCTGGTGCATCCCTTAAAGTCCCTACACACTGTGTGATAACAGCTGTAACAGGTTGTGAGATCGGTACCGATTGAACAAAGTCTTGGTTGCAACCTGTGTCAGACTGTACGACATCTATTTTGAAGTACGTCAGATTGTGCAGCGAATGTCTGGTGAATTGTAGCGTTACGATGTAAGTAGAACAAAACTCTACCGCGAAACTGACGCGTGGAAAACGAGCCAGATGGATGGTGATGGAGCCAAAATGCTTCCACATTTACTTATTTTTCAAATAGTTTGGTAGCATGATTGTCTGTTCAGCACATCTTGCTAGCTTACTATATTTTTCGTTAACAAAGAGAACAACTGGTCTAGTTTTCCGAGAGGGCAGCAAGGCATCAATAGATCAGACATTTTACGAATCACGGCCTGCTGGCAATACAAGGGCACCTTAAGAAACCAGATTAGCCTGAATATAAGTGGAATCGGGTCCCAGCCTGGGTCTTGTTTACCAGGTATTGAGTGGACCTGTGAAGACCTCTTGATCATAGCAGCAGTCACGTTGCAAAGTTAGGTCCTACATTTCTGAAACTATCCGCAAAGCTCTTGATCGGCGGCTGAAGTTGGTGGATGTTTTCTCACGGCGTTGACTCACGGACATTTTACCTCTCTCTCACGATTGTCAGCTTTTGCCTGAGACGGCCCAGAATCACACAGTGTATACAGGTCTTTACAGTGTGACACCCTGTTGTAGTCACAACTATTCAAAAGCTGTTTTCTACAAAGTACAGCATTGCTGTATTTCACTTTCACGTGTTGTTTTTACGTTTCTGTGATGGTCCAAGATGTTCACATTTGCTGTGTATTTGCTGCTTCACCGTACTGTATTTTATTTTTGGTCTGGACCAGTTTGACATATGAAAGCTTTATTTCTATCATAGATGCACTGATAAAACTTCTTAAATGCAGATACCATTTTAGCTGACCACAGTTAGATGATCCAATCTGTTAAATGAATATCGGGACCTGAAGCACTTGTTTAGTATCACTGGACAAAAATAATTGAGATCTTTGAGATTTAGTCTTCGTGTTTTGATTTGTTTCGAGATTTAGTATTTCTATTGTTGAACTTTTGATATGCCAAGTTTTTCCATTAGTATCTGCCCAGTATCCAGTTTTGGTATCGAATTTAGATATTTTTTATTGGTGCATCCTTTATTTTTTGACCCTAAAGCTGGGTTTTATATTGCTGCCTGGAAGTTTTGTGTGGAACTAGAATGAATCTGTTCATCAGAGTTTTTTGCTTTTGTGTTTTCAGAAGCAGATTTAAGCTGATGATGGAAACTCTGAGCTGTAACTGTTAACATCCGTCATCCAATTTTCTCCTTTCAGAAAATATTCTTACCACACAAACTTTGATCAAAGATTCATTCTGGCTCCAGGCCAGACAAAACCAGACTGTTTACATTATTTATTTAGTATGTGTGTATTTTCTGATGCTTAATGATGCTATTCTCACTGATGCTAAGTGGCCTGATGTAAGGCTGTTTTTCCACTGGGAGATACAGTATACTGGTAGATGGTCTGGTGGCTAATAAGTGCTGATCCTGGACCATCATTCGTTAGATATATTATGGTTTGGGATGGACACGGAAAATGTGTTACATTAAGAAAGTTACAATACAAACTCACTGTAGGCAATCGTCTTAGAGACTTTTTAGATGTTAAAAACAAGATCAGATGGGTGTAAAGGTTCATAAAGGTGATTTATTCTGACAGAGAAAGGTCTGTTTCATTAAAGCCAATATAAACCATTTAAAATCAGGATTTTTTAATGGTTTGTATTAACTTTAATGGAAGAGACCTTTCTCTGTCAAATTAAATCATGTTTTTTGTTACTTTATATCTGCATGTTGTCTTTTTTCTTGACCTTGGAAACAGCAGTTGACAAAACAGTCCTACTTCAAGGTCCATTTAGTTGCTGTTCTGGACCTTTCGATTGTATCACACGATCTTCCGATCTTTTCTTAGGGGACTTGTCGTCCATTTCTTAAACAGGAAGTTCATTCTTGACCTTGAAAGCAGCAGTTAACAAAACAGTCTGAATAGATAAAATTCTGTGATATGATCGAGAGCTTCAGAACAGCTACTAAATGGACCTTGAGCTGAGATTGTTTTGTCAACTGCTGTTTCCAAAGTCAAAGATGAACTTTGAAGCTCAACTTTTAGGGGTTAAAAAACAAGAAAGGTTCTATTAAAGTCAATACAAATCATCAAGAAAGAAATCCTGCGCCATCTTTGATTTTATACAGTTTGTATTGACTTTAATGGAAGGGACCTTTGTCGGTCACCTTAAACCTTGTTTAGAAGATTGTGTACCACCCAGTGAGTAGGCAATGGCGCAGATGATACTTCCCAGTGAGTTTGTATTTTGAACTTTCGTTATGTGAGACGTCCAGCGCTAGTAGCTAATGAGCTAAAACATGAAGAAACACCAGTATGGTCCTTAAAACAGGATGAGCCCGGTGGACTCAGACACCGTGATAGTTTAGATTATTTAGGTTTTTCTCCAAAGTGCCTTAATGTTCTGTTGTTGGTCTATTAACCTGCTGTTTGCAAGCGAATGGGCCGACTTGGTTTCAGTGAGGATGGAAACTGAAGAAAATGGAATGACGTTTAAAATGGCGAGGTGTGTCTTGAGGTTTGTGCTGGTGTGGTGGAGAAATGACGTGATTTTATTATGCTTTAGAAGAAAAGATGTCCACAGTATTATAATTCACATCACAAAGAGCTCACATGACTTGCATTGTTTTTCTACATTTTTTAAAAATGTGTTTAACTACAAGTTGTGATTTGTTGCATGTTGTAAATTAAAGGCTCATTGCACCACTTCTGTCTCAAATGCTGATTTCAAGTTTGTACTAAATACAACAAATGCTTTAAATATATATATAATATAGCACAATTAATCTGGCAGGAGACATGGACATACAAACAAAAAATCAAATGAAATGAAACAAACTAACACAAGATGTTATGCATAAAACTGAAACGTGTCACAACTTAAAATTGCTAAAACACTAATTTTCAAAAAACACTGGCCACCCAAAAATGTAACAACAAAGACTTTAATGTCTCTGCTACATTACAGACATGAACGTTGTGGCTATGGTAGATATTACACGTAATACAAATAGCACATTTTCTAAAATTCATTCAATTTTCTCTGCTCCTCCTATTTCCTTAAAAGTTAGTACACCTGTTTTTGAAAACTAAAATTGATTCAGAGTGGACCTGTAATTAAAATAAATAGACTTTAGACCGGTTTGTATAACTATAGAATAACCAGATACATTTTTATTAAGTAACCCACCCTAATTACGTTACTGTGGTTTAGCCTTCGTAGGCAGGTTTGTAGCTTCAATGCAGGTGACATTAAAAAATCGGAGTCAAGCACTTTTACTATTTTCGGCAAATAAAATAGATTCAGTCTTTACTAAATATAGTAATTTTCAACATCAAAGAGACATTTTGAACTTGCTAACAAAGCTTAATCATCAGCGTACAGGGAAATCTCTCAATGTATATTATTTACATATATTAGAAAGAGTAAGGGTCCTAAGATCGATCCCTGTGAAACACCATGAGATCGATCTGATGAGGTAACATTTCTATCTACATACTGAATGTTAGTTCTTTAAAAAAGGTAATAGAGAACATCTCTTTAAGAACAAGTATAAATTTCTGTATCTACCATCACAGAAGTTTGAACCACACAGGAAGAATGGCGAGAATTGAGCAACGGTTCATGGCCTCTGATGTTTTGAGTGGAAAAAGCTTTGAGCTTCAGCGTTCATATCTGAAGTGGATTTTTCAGGTAATTCAAATCTTGTTCTATCAAAATATTAAAAAGTCTTAAAAAATCTTAACTTTTGTTTGAAATTGGAGGTTTAAGAATCTCCTTAATGCATGAAATGTAATGACAGAAGAATATTTAATTTGATCGTAGGAAGATGGATTGTTTTTCTTATGTCTAGTAATTTATTCAGTTTTTACATTTTGCATGTGCCAAACTTCTTCCAGCTACTGTTAGAGACTAGAGGACTGTGTGATACTGAAAACATGTTTAAATATCCAGTGTTGGACTTGTGTAGATGGATATGTTGTTCAGTGTTCCCGTTCGTGAGCTCACACAGAAGTAGTGTGAGAATTATTTTCAGACTCGGTCATGAGAACATACGTTGTGGCAGCTGATGGAAACAAACCACTTGTGTTTACAGTGACTGTTGATGTACATCGACAGGAGAGTCATTTTCATCTCAGCTTATGGGGGGGCTACAGGGCTACTGATTTAACCCTTTGAAAATTGACATTGATTGCATAATCCTGTTTAAATTGATCTAAAATAGAAACCATAATAGAGCATTCATTATTTTTGCAGTCATCACGTTGTGCGCTCGAGCCACAGGTTGATCACGTCACGTTACATGAGGTGCAAAACATGGTGATAACGCACGGTGGTACCGTTTTAATGTATGAGACATTTTCAATACTTTTCTCAGTCATTATGGCTTATTGACTTACAGCCTTTTAGCTCAGGTTGTACAGATTTTAGGGATATGAAGCATTTTAAGATAATTTAGGAAATGAAATCACAATAAGCAGAAATACCAATGTAGGTTCTGGGGAAATATTTCTGTTGCAGATGAAAAATGCTCATAAAAATGAGCACATCTCAAAAACTACAAAATGTACAGAGTTCAAATAATTTCTTGACTGTTAAAAAATATTTAGTTCATGTTTCTACAGTCAGAATTTTGGATCAATATGTTTTGTGTGTTTATTTAGTAAAATCTGATGGAAAAATGTCAGATTTTTTTGTTTCAAATGTGTTGTTTTCAATGTTTTACAGACTGAATGATGATGTATAAGTATTAAATGGATCGGTCCCCCCCCCCCTTCAGGAGGCTGGTAGGAAACTGCACAGAGAAAGTGTGTGTGTGTGTTTGGCTGAAGGAGGGAAGGGCATGATGGGAAGTATGAGTCACGGCTGCCTGTCCCCCTCGAGGCCGCTTCATTTCCTGCACTTAGCAGCTGCTGCTGGTGCTTTGCTGCTCCCACATTCACCAACATCAACAGCAGCTTTTATTGTAATGTCGATATGATGCGAACGGGCAGGAAGGAGCCAATACGAGACCTCAAACCTCAACGGTCGCCTTCCAAAAACCAACCCAACAACAGCTGGACAGAGTTTTTAACCTGTGATAAAGGATCATTCTGGTTTATTACAACTGGGGTCTAATACTCAAGAACCAGAACCTAAAACCTTAAAGAACAGAGTACGTTTTAGTTTCCATCTCTGTCAGTTATAATCAGTCTCTGCAGGTTTCCGGGCAGCTCAGGAGAATCTTACCTGAGGAAACATCGCCACCTGCTGGAACCAACAGTGACAACACAACAACAACACATGAGATTTAATCTTAAAACAGAGCAATAATATAAACACATAAAACATAAATGATTAAAATATGTTAAATATCAGTATATCACAAATTATTTTTTTTGCTTTTATATTCAGAAAAGGTGAGAACAATTAAATCACAATTTGAAAATGAAATTTTGGCATAATCTGAGGCCAAGTTTACTGTAATAAATGAAGGGAAGTGAGGAGAAGTTTTACATCAAATGTTAAACAATAAAGGTCTCAATAGATGTCTTAAGTAGATGAGAAGAAAATTAAAAATAATATTAACTGATAACTATTTTGTTACTGAGTTATTTTTCAAGCAAAACTCCAGCAGAATATTTTTGGGTTGTTGGTTTTCAAAACAATCTGAAAGCATCACGTCGAGCTTCAGGAAACTGGGATGGATGTTTGCTGTATTTTTTTCTTCTGGCATGTTATCGACTAGATGATCAATCAGTTATTTTTTAATAGCTGTCAGATGAATAAATAATGACAACAATCGTTAGTTGCAGCCATGTCTTGATGTTTTCCCAGAGTTTATGGGCAAACCTGCAAATTAAACGTGAAACAGTTCCTGTTCTTTATATTCTGCCGGTAGATCGTACATTTCCCCTCAGGATCAATAAAGCTTTATGTTAATCTACAATAATACATCATAAAGTATTTGTTGATTATGTTTTGTATTAAAGTTATCACATAAATGTAGAGCAGTAACAGTATGTCCCTCTGAGATGTGGTGCAGTACAAGTAGAAAGTAGCATGAAATGAAAATACTAAAGTACAAGAACCTCAAATTTAGTTCAGTTCATGTTCTTCAGAGAACCTGTTAAAAAGTTAAATTGGTCATTTTTACAGTGTAGTCTGGTATGAAAGGAGGTCACGTGCCTTTAAGTGTGTGTGTGTGTGTGTGTGTGTGTGTGTGTGTGACGGAGGGGTGGGTCGTCTGCAGTCTCCATGGAAACGGGATCAAACACGGAAGTTGTCCGTCAGGTCCGCTGCAGGTAAACCACACACCTGTGATCTCACCTGTTTATTTCACTGAAACTGGTTCATGTAAAACTTCACTTTCCCCGCGCGCTGTTTCCCTAATTCTTCTTCTTCGTCTGTTATCGGACACATACACTTTACGTCTCTTCTGTCGTCACTTTCGTCGCGTAAACAGCGAACAACGAGCCGGTTAACGGACAGACAGCCGGTTAACAGCCGGTTAACGGACAGACAGCCGGTTAACAGCCGGTTAACAGCCGGTTAACGGACAGACAGCCGGTTAACAGCCGGTTAACGGACAGACAGCTGATTAAACAGCCGGTTAACGGACAGACAGCTGATTAACGGACAGACAGCCGGTTAACAGCCGGTTAACGGACAGACAGCCGGTTAACAGCCGGTTAACAGCCGGTTAACGGACAGACAGCCGGTTAACAGCCGGTTAACGGACAGACAGCTGATTAAACAGCCGGTTAACGGACAGACAGCTGATTAACAGCCGGTTAACGGACAGACAGCTGATTAACAGCCGGTTAACGGACAGACAGCTGATTAAACAGCCGGTTAACGGACAGACAGCTGATTAAACAGCCGATTAACGGACAGACAGCCGGTTAACGGACAGACAGCCGGTTAACGGACAGACAGCTGATTAACAGCCGGTTAACGGACAGACAGCTGATTAAACAGCCGGTTAACGGACAGACAGCTGATTAACAGCCGGTTAACGGACAGACAGCTGATTAACGGACAGACAGCTGATTAACAGCCGGTTAACGGACAGACAGCCGGTTAACAGCCGGTTAACGGACAGACAGCTGATTAAACAGCCGGTTAACGGACAGACAGCTGATTAACAGCCGGTGACCTTCCTCTACTTCCTGTTAAATGATCCACTGAGCTCATAAAAGTCTTTTGAATGTGTTTCCATTATCGGACAGACTAGCATCAAGTTTTCTGAAATATAAACCTTTAGGATCCGGTCATACCTTCAAAATAAAATCTGAAGAAAATGAACATTTTTCAAAATAAAGTCAGTAGAGAGTTGAGTAGCTGATGCAAAGTGAGGAAGTGGAAATACATAACCTTTAGTATACCATTTTAATGCATATAATTACATAATTATATATCTTTATCATTATTTAGATTTTTCAATATATTTGAAATTATGGATGGATTCACCCTTATTTTGCAACATATAGTAACTAAGTACATTTACCCAACTACTGTTTCTAAGTACAATTTAGAGGTATTTGTACTTGAGTATTTCCATTCCTCAGTGGGAAATATTGTACTTTTTACTCCACTACCTTTACCTGACAGCTTTAGTTATTTTGCAGATTAAGCTTTTACCTTTTTCAAGTTGTATTAATTTACTTATTGGTTTATTTCACAGTTCACATTAATAAACATTACTGTAAATGTGTCAATGTCAAACCAAGAGGCTGTTTTTCACCTGAAGTCCTGGACAGGTGTTACAGAGTCTCTCTAAAGACAGAATATAAGAATGTATATATTTAAATGAAAGTTACTTAGAACATTCTCTTAATTCTCTTAGAACATTATCTGTCAGAGGATCCAGGATCAGTCTGAGCTCACAGTGAACCTGTCCTCGGTCCACAGGTGAGCTGACAGGATGCTCAGGTTTCAGGAGGTGGAGTCAGGCCAGGCTCCGCCCCCTGGCAGCGGCGGCCTGGTTGCTAAGCGATACAGCATCCTGCAGAGTCTGGGCCGGGGAAGTTTCGGTTCAGTCTATCTGGTTCAGGACACCAAAGCTACAGACGGAGAAGAGCTGTGAGTAGATTTCACCTGTTACCTGGTTTTACCTGCAGGATCCACTCTGTTTTTGATCCGTTTCCAAATACGTCCAGCAGCAGTCAGGATGCTGCTGGTTGATCTGCTGTCAGTGTAATTTGAAACTCTATAAACTTGCAAACTGAAAATTTTTCCACACTTGATCTTCACGTCTCCAGCTTTTACACTCCGAGATGAAAACTACAACACAGTTCTGGTACACCAGAAAGTCACCAGTCAGAGGCCTGCAGCAGCATCTCCCAGCATCCATACAAATTAGTTGTCAATGAGCTTCTAATTGTGGACAAACTGTAAATTTATGAATGTGAAAAGACAAACTAAGTGGGTCACATCACCTGATGGAACAACTCAATATCCAAGAACAGTGTTCCTAAAACCTGGTCTGTACAAATCAGCAAAGGTAGCAAAGTTTGATCATATTATGAAAGAAAGTTAGTTATTAGTACTTTTTTGTCCGTTGTTAGTGTCATTTATTGCTGCTTTAGCTGCGTTTCTCTGGAAATCCATCAATAAAAGTTTTGGAAATGCAAGAATGAGACACACACACATTTACCTCCAAACAGTCATTTTACTTTACTGTCTTCAACAAGTTGCTTTATTTCTAAACACTGTCAAACAAATGTCTGTATATATATATATATATAGAGAGAGAGGGACACCTTCTGTAGGGACTCTTGTTTTCTCCACTGACAGTCATGATGAACCTTCGGGGAGGAAGTTCTTCAGAGTGTCACTAGATGGCAGCATCAACCTGGAAATCACTCTCACACACACACACACACACACACACACACACACACACACACACACACACACAAATACTGACTATTCAGTGTGTGAGAGAAAATTATAATGTAATTTTTTTTTCAAAAACACAAAACCACAAACAAACTTGGATTTGGACTTAGAGAGGCAATATCCTAACACATTTTATTATTCTGCAGTTTAATATGGATGCTTGCTTTTATTTATGTGTTTATTTAGGAGTTTTTTTTAATCTATTTATTTATGAATAAGTCATTTTTGGTCCTCCATAAAAGAAACTACAGACCCCCAGCTGAAACTAGAGGACAGTAAAGATCTTATAGGAGTTTAGGAAAGGATTTTCCCTTCTTTGAAACTTAAGTTAAGATAAGACGAGCAGTCAGGAAATGTTTCTGTAGTTTAAACCCAGAGAGGCATTCTGATTGGTCGTTGGAAGCAGCGTGTACAGGTGCAACTGATCAGTGATTGTTCCTGATTCCACCTGCCCAGGTAGGCAGGTTAAGATCCATCTGGGACTGCAGAAGACTTTGGACAGAGTTTGTTTCTCTCTCAAAGTTTCACTGTAAACTACAGTCTGTCTCTCTCTCTGCTTCCTCTCAGTGTCTCTCTGTCACGCTCTGTCGCGTCCTCGCCATCCCTGACACACACACACACACACACACACACACACAGACTCAGTGTGTTTCGGCTGTCTGACTCTGGATGGGAGTCGACACTGAAGCGATGAGCGGACGGAATGAATGAATGGTCGACGCGGAATGACGGATGGAATGCGGACGGGACGGAAGGAATTGACGCGGACGGACGCGACGAATGGAATGACGACGACGAATGAATGGACGCGGACGCGGACGCGCGCGACGCATCTGAACGGACGACGCTGTTTGTCTCTCTGTCTCTCTCTCTGTCTGTCTCTCTCTGTCTCTCTGTCTCTCTCTCTGTTTGTCTCTCTGTCTGTCTGTCTCTGTCTGTCTCTCTCTCTCTGTCTGTCTCTCTCTCTCTGTCTGTCTCTCTCTCTCTGTCTGTCTCTCTCTCTCGCAGAAGTAGAAAGTAGCATAAAATCTATAAAGTACAAGTACCTCAAAATAGTACCTAATTGCAGTACTTGAGTAACTTGGTTACACTCCACCACTGGGTTAGATGATGATCCTGGTCTGGTTTAGTCCAGTAACACAGGATCAGCAGAATGAAGAAGTGATGATGAGGGTGAAGAGACAAACGTTACCTGAGCAGGTGGAGCTGCAGCGAGCTGTTCGACGGTTAACCTGTCTGTCTGCTGCTCATTGTGTTGTCAGAAAACAGATGGTGAGTCGGTGTTCGGAGTCGTCATCTCTGCCCTTTCACCATCTGACAGCCCCCCCCCCCCGGCTGCCAGATTTAGACACGGTGCCCCGATCAATGTGTCAGCGTTTGCTCATACATCTCTCTGCGTCTGAGCTTCACAACTTTTACTTTCTTGTCTGTGTGTCATAAAAAGATCTTCGTCTCTCACCTGAAACTCATCATGAAAACTACAAAAACACAAAAACAGACCAACAGAGGCTCTAAGGAGCAGAAACAAAACCATAAGAGCTCCAGATCTGTAATTAGGAGGCTTCTGATGTGCCGTGACCCCGGCTGTCCGTCGGGATGCAGTATCCATGGCGACGGGAGAGCAGCGCCTGTCCACTTTTATTTTAGCCGATGGAGGCAGCAGACGGAGCTTTGTGAGGATTTAAAACGTCCGTCCACCCACAGAGGAACAGGAAGTCTTTCTTCTCTGAAAACACAAACCAGTACTTATAATACTGGTGCTTTTACTTAAGTAACATTTTGAATGCAGGACTTTTACTTGTATCAGAGTATTTCTACACTGTGGTATTACTACTTTTACTTATACAAGTTATAAGTATAAGTTCTGAGTACTTGTTCCATCGTTGGGCTCAATTATCAATCAGGCAAAGCAGAAAACTGCTCCAGGGGCCCCAGATCCTGAGGGGCCGCGACACTGCACGTCAACTGGGTTTGGTCATTCATTCAGCATTAAAGCCGGTCTGGACTCAGCAGGTCTGGTGTTATCAGCTGTGTGATCAGCTGCACTGACTGGCTGGAGTTTAAGAGATTTATACACCATTTCCAAAAGGTTTCGGGTGTGAAAACACAGGCTTAGTGTGAAAAAGACCCAAATGGAAAGAAACCTTTTTAATTTTAGTCGGCTTAGACACAACAACAACAGGGAGGCTTTGTTTTATTCTTGGGTTTATAACAGGAAGAAGGTGGTTTTTCTTGATTGTGGAACACTTGACTTTGTCCTGAAAAGAACCACACAGACAAATGTAGTCACTATAAAAGTGTGAGTTCTGCATGAAGACGCGTGAACTCGTCTGGGTGAGGAGATTCCTCGGAGGTTTATTGCGTGTCGCAGCAGCTGCGTGACCCAGCTGAATGAAGCGAGGAGCCGTCTGACGCTGCCGCAAAGCCTTCTGGGACCAAGACTGTTGATTTGCTAAAGGTTTTAGCTTCGGTCAGCGAACACAGTTGTGTCTGAATACAGAGGAACCTTCTGATTCAACGGGACGTTTATGGATCAGAGAGAAAAGTTTTTAAGCTTCCTTGCTTCCTGATAGCCGGGCTGATTGCGGCAGAGTGTCGGCACACTTGGCTGTGTTCTGGCACTGTTGGACTGAATGTGAGCTGGCTTTTGCCCAAATATATCAAATATACTTTTTTGTGTCAGAAAATTGACCTGAAATTGATTGGTCACTTTTGGCACACCATTCATCATGAACCTGGCAACCAGGCGGCCATCTTGGCTTTGTGGGTTGGCTGATATTGTGTGAAGCACGCAGTGGAGGCAGGCAGACGTCTGACAACACAGAGCAGTTGGCCCAACACGTTAAGTGTCTGCACGGTCAGAGGGGGGGGAAGGTCAGAGGTCACCAAAACATCGTGCTTCATTGTCAGGAGGGCACGAATCCCGCCCACAACCCCAAACTGTCTCTCTTCAGCTTTGCTTTGCCACATTGTGCCACTCATTAGCAATTCTCCAGCTGACAACGCCTGCTTTTCTAGCCTCTCAGAAAGTTTCACAAGCCTGATGTCTTCAACGGGAACCGATGAGCTCGGAGCTGGATTCTGTCTCTGTGTTTAGAGGAGCTCTAATGTCGGTCAGTGATCCGCTGTGATCTGCTGCTGAGTGATCGATCACTGCACTCAAAGCTCTGAAACTTTGCTGTTTCCTCGCCCACCTGCCCCCCACTGACACCCTCACATCTGACTTTATGTTGGGGGGGGCTGATTCATTCACTTCCTGTTTGGCATCATCTTCTGCTCAGCGTGCAGGCGGAGCTTCAAGGCAGATCTACGACTCAGTGAAACAACAGAAGTTGTACAGCACACAGACATCCATCTCAGAGCGTTGAACACCTGCAGAGCTGTACGAGCCTGGAGGACACATCTCCCCCTCCAGCATCACCCCCCCGCCTCCCCGCTGTCGCCTAATTGTGATGTTAAAGAAGGTGAGTCAGAGGGGGGAGTGACGGCCCACTGAGAGAGGAGGTGCAAATTGTTTCCCTGCTGGTCTGATCCGACTGATGTTCACCTGAGCAACAGGTGAGAACCACGTATCTCTAAACAGATACGTTTATTTAGCCCCTTTAGAAGCGAGCATAGCATCGATGCTACGCTAGACATGTTCTACAACGTTAAAAGCGTTTGTGATAGAGACAAGCTTTAAATTATGTCTGAACTGTGAGATTCTCAGCTTTGAACGGTGCATTTACGACAATCAGATTTCACTTGAATGGAAATTTGCACATCACTGTGGCAAATGGAAATATATGGACAGATTAGTTTGTCTATTTTCCAATGATACATAACACTTTGATATTCACTCTCAGAGGTGATATTGACCAAAATGTGAAGACAGCACCAAAAGTTATATATTGTCTGCTGATAAAACAGTCAGGACAACATCCAATAAATGTCTGTAACTCACTGAGGAAAACTTCACATGGAGCTCAAAACACCTAAATACAACTTTTCACACTGACAAAACTAAAATTTCCAGGTTGACTCTGGAGTTATTCAACAAAACACAAGTTTTTTTCACTGGGCGTTTTTTTAAAATGTCGAATATGGTGTGCTCACACAAAGGTGATGCATGATGGCGACTTTACACTGCAGTAGATAGAAAGGGCAGGTTCCCCTGAATCATGTGATGTACAACACCTGATACTGACTGAAATGTAAAACTACGTCCAGGCGTTTCTTTGTCTATGTAGGTTAAAGAGGGTTAAGGATTTTCTCAATCCATAAAGGAACTCTTCATCCTACAGTTCATCACAAACATCTGGAGATACGAGGTTTTTACTGGACAGGAAGGGGATGAAGGACTGTAATCTGTAAAGTAACTAAAGCTGTCAGATAAATGTAGTGCAGTAAAAAAGTACAATATTACCTCTGAGATGTGGTGGAGTAGAAGTAGAAAGCAGCATAAATACTTAATTTTTCTTCACTTCGTGTTTTGACACTTCGGGGGGCAGAAGGTCACAAATCTCAGCCAACACAAGAGAGAAACTGTCAGTTTAACGAGTCCAAACAGCAAGTTTCAGTCCGTCTGCAGCCTGGATTCTTTGCTAGGAAATCAAATTTACAGCCTGGATTTATAATCTGCAACCAGAAATTAATTTCATTCAGTTGGTTCACTCCTCTCTATGATCCGCACTGAGAGGGTTTTTTCTTCTTTTTGGCGTGAAGCTCTTCACCGAGCCGGGAGCGCCGACTCTCTGTTGCTATGCAACTAAAGTGAAAGGCTGTTTGAAGTGTGACACTCTGATTAAAGCTGAGATGTTTCTGAGTTTCTCTGCGAGGAGAAAAAAACACGAGCCGGGCCGTCGACAGCTCCGACTCTGAGCTGTTAACCAGGAGACGCCGGGCATCGCGTCGACAGCCTGCAGCCGCAGAGAGGTTCAGAAGACGCTGCTGAAGGGGTTTAGCTGGAATGACCTCTGACCCTTAACAACACCGACCTGCCACCAAGATACAGCAACCAGAGAGAAGGAGGAAGAAAGTTCCTTTAGGAGGCTGACAGACTTCAACAGGAAGTCAACATTTTATCAACCTCGTCAACCTACAACAGGTTCGTCATTCAATAATAACACTCTCTGATCCATTATCCAACCGATATGAACTTCTGTTCAACCAATTATCCAGTGATAACTGTGCACCTGTTCTAGGTTGACTATTTATGTGCAGACTGCTGGACGATGAACAGAAATCCTGTTTAAACTGTATCTTCTTTCCTCTTTTTGTTTGAAGATTGATAACTTCTGTCTACGAAACACAATGGCGGCCAGCGAGTAACGGGGTGAACCCAAAATGTTGCTTTTGTTGAGAGGCTTGAAAAGCCAAAATATTCTCGTTGTTGCTGGAGTTTGGAGGCCGCTGACCAGATGAGTGAGAAGAAAATGAAGTAGAACAAGAAGAAGTGTACGACTTCCTGTCAGACTTGATGACATGCGTTTATGTGAAATTTCTGCTCACAAATTTATTGCATCAGAATTTCGGTTTGTACTCAGTGTGGCGACTTTTAGGTTGGACTGCATTTATATCGCGCTCATACACAAAGTGCTTTACAATGTACCTGTCACACACACACACACACACACACACACACACCACTGCTGTGCAAGGCTCTGGGCACTTGTGGACAGGAGGAGTCGGGGATCGAACCGCCATCCCTGTGACTAACAGACGACCTGCCCAATGCTAATAAATCATGATATAATTCATAAATAAGCCAATGTGCTCTTGTAAATTAGACTAATAAATATCTGAAACTTTGTATTGCAGCTTCTTGGTCAGCTGTAATCTGAATGGATGTGCTTTGAGACATTACATTACATCACATTAAGAAGCATAGCAGCCCACTGTGTTGCTGTATTATGTGCTGGATGTTAATTTTTGGAGCTGGTTTGTTTTAGTCACTTTTTCAATCAAGGCTACATAATTAGGGAGGATTTATGGGTTCTGTATCTGCCGAAATCATAGCAGACAGATCTGGGACCAGATGTATAAACTATAGGTGCACACAATAACCTGCACACACCATCTCCCACATGATCTGGTGTCACCTCACGCAGACCTCAGACCAGCGTACAGTTTTCTGCAGATATCTGCAGCTGAGAGACGAAACTTTACAGTAAACACTGTTAGTTTAGGTTGTTTGCAGATTTCACTGATTGTGTTTTTATTCTTTCAGTCGATTCGTTCTGTAAAACGTCGATCAAAGGCACATTTATAAACTTCATTTTAAATCATTTATGAGTGATGAATTTGATCATTCTTTTGTGTTTCTGCGTCCGTCTCTGTCTGACTGTGGAGGTGAAATGAGGCTCGAGGTTTATCAAACAGAACGAATGCGTCTGAATATTTCTGTCTTTGTGCGTTCACAGTTTTAGTCGTGACTCCACAGAGTTTAATGCATCAGGCCTCCGGGCTCTGCTGTTCTGGATTGCAGCCTGTGTCAGTCGTACCTGCGTCAGGTGAAGTTAACGAGGTCGGCGATGCCTCACAGCAGCTCAGTGACTGATGACTGATGTACTGTCAGCATCAACCTGCACCTGTTTCCCTTTGAAGCATCAGCAACACTGCACCCAAACATGACAAGAAACGCCACAAAAAGACCTGCAGCTGTGACTGAGAGGATTTATTAATGCAGTGACTGAATTAAAATGGTTGAGCTGTGTTAAGATGATGTTTAGCAGCTACATTTACAGTGGCAGTGGGTTACACTTACGCTGACAGTTTGATACTGGCCATGACCTGGACCCTCCCACAACATACAGGGGTGTCTGACTTTACCTTTTAAACTCACGCAAACAACAATAAATACATCAAAACTGCACATTCGTTACAAAACAGCCAAAAGCCTAAATTACATAAAGTCATCATCTACATTAATAAAATTAAGTTAGAGTACACTAAACACCCTTCACTGTTCTACCACTTGGTTTCCCCCAGAACCTTTAAATTAGTGTTCAGACACCTGAAAACACGCTGGAAAGGAGACATGACAGCAGAGGTGACTCATCTGAACTAAGACATTGCCTTTATTTATTTGTGTTGCCAAACAATAAAAACCAAACCAGTCAAACGGCCTTCAGTCAGTGTCAGCTGAGAGGCAGCGACAGTGTCTGCAAAACACCACAAATATCAATACACACATGTAGATAAAATACATGTCACGCCAGCAGCTTGTACTATTATTTATTACTTATACAAATAGACATGAAGCAAAGCCACAAGTCTTTATTATAAGCTGTTAAAGTGCACTGTTAGCTAATCGAAAAGTGGTTTAGCTGTTCAACACTGTAAGAAACTGTCTGAGCTGCTAATCTGAACAAAAGTGGTTTAGCTGCTGAACTGAACTGTTAGCTAACCAAAATCAAAGTGGTTTAGATACTCAGATAAGAAACTAAGAAAACTAATTTTCAATTTAAAAAGTGTTTGAAAATGCGTTTCGTTCACCACTTTGGTACAGATTGAAATATTGGATGGATTATCATGATATTGATTGACTGGCTTTTTCTTTAGCGTCACCATCAGGTCAAAATTTAAATTTGTCCAATACAAAACTAATGACATTCGCATGCTAACACACCAATTTAAGATGGTGAACATGGTGAATAATATATCTAATAAACATCAACTTTTCCTGTAATTGTGTGCTGATTTCAGGGAAAGAACAGCAGTTATTAGCAGAGTTATTTTTGTAAAGTCTGTAAGCAGTTGTTGGTTTCCAGAGGAATTTCTGTGAAGGACAGACTCCATATAAACCCAAGGAAATCTTCAGTCATTATATTTATTTATTATTGAAAACTATTTTCTTCTTGATTTGAATGCCTGGCTGTAGATAGATTTTATTTTTTCATGTTTAGCAGACTGCACTGACAAAGACTTTTAATTAATTGGAATTTGTGTAAGCATACCAGCTGAACACTGTCTCCTTTTCCCATAAAATTATGACCAAATTACAGACTCCTCTCCAGGATCCTTCCTCTGAATTTACAGCTACTAAACACCAGCGGCATCTTGACGGGCGTCATTGTGCGTCGATGCAAGTCAGCTGGTCAAGACACATTATTGCCTTGTTTCTGTTACAGATTAATTTAAGATATTAAGAATTCTAATAACCTGGTGGAAGTGAAAGCTGAAAAGGCTGCGACACTGAAAGGAGTACCTCCACTGGTCTCCTCTCACTTGTTTGACCTCTGACCTTTGTTTCCTCCAGGAAGGTGTTGAAGCAGATTCCTCTGGGCGACCTTCAACCTGACGAGACAGTCCGAGCGACACAGGAAGCCCACCTGCTGTCTCAGCTGCACCACCCGGCCATCCTCACCTTCTACCACAGCTTCCTGGAGAGAGATGCCTTCTGCATCGTCACAGAATTCTGCCAGGTAACACCGACACCTGAAAACCACCTCACCTGAGAACCTGGGGGAATGTTAAGTGTACATCTGAATGTTCCCAGGGACTGTTTGAAATGTTTTGATACAGGTGTCAATATTGGGTCTACCCCAGGGTCTCCTACCAGTCGGACGTGCCCGGAAAACCTCCAAAGGAAGGCACCCAGGAGGTTCAACATCCTGATCAGATGTTCAACATCCTGATCAGATGTCGAACCACCTCAGCTGGCTCCTTTTGACATGAAGGAGCAGCGGTTCTACTCTGAACTCCCTCCGGATGTCTGAGCTCCTTACCCTACCTCTAAGGCTAACCCCACGACTCATTTTGGATGCCTGTATCCACGATCTCATTCCTTCGGTCACTCCCCAAAGCTCATGACCACAGGTGAGGGTTGGAACGTAGATCGACTGGTAAAAGACAAGGGGGGGGGGGGGGGGGTGCTCAGCTCCCACTGAACCACAACGGTCCTTTACAATGACTGCATTACTGCTGATGCCGCACCGATCCACCCGTCCATCTCACGCTCCATTTTACCCTCACTGGTGAGCAAAACCCAGAGAAACCTGAACTCCTTCACTTGGGGGCAGCACCTTCTTATATTCAGATTGCAAGTGGTGACAGTTTGCAAGTCCTACAGGGCTCTTGCATGGTCATGCATGGGCTGCAGGTGTGTAATCTGGTGTAATTAAAATTACCGCAAAAGGAAACGACCTTACATTGAACCAGATATGTGCCGCAAAACCAAAACTAGTTGCTAAAAGAGGCTAAAAAGCTCAGTTGAGCTGCAGATTCACAGCAGAAACAGCTAATCCCTGTAAACTGTTTCTCTGCTCAGTGTTTTTCCAAACATCCACCATTCCTGTTCTGAGTGTGTGAGGAGGTAAAAGAGAAAATGAAGCAATAATATGAAATTGGATCTCTCCCTTCCCCCTCCATCTTCCTCTCTGTTTCTATCTTTTCATTATATTTTTCTTTTCATCTCTGCTGTCTTGATTACAGCAGGTTCTGTCTTCATACTCAAGCCTCTCCTCTGCACTAATGAATCTCACACTGCCTTCATCTCCTCGCCCTCCCACACATGGTGTATTCTCCTCCAACACGTCACTCGGCGGTGATCCCCCCTCGTTATCGGCTCTGCTCATCTCTCAGAGAGACTCTGAAGCTCCAACATCGCCTGAAGGTTTAATTCCCTCTCTGCTTCCCTGAGAACTATTGGCACATTCCTCTGCTGGTAACTGGGTTTTTTTGTTGTTGTATTTGTACACCAGTAGAACCATAAACACAGGCAGGAAGCTACGGCAGCTCTGAGGATTCATTTGCAAAAAAAATACTTTTCATTCAGTTGGATTTTAAAAGTCTTGGATAAAAACAGTCCACACACACACACACGCACATACTGCTGAACTCAAAGGCTGTTCAATCAAAGAGCCCATGCACTCAGAGACCCTCGGAGCTATTGTTTCTAGTCAGACCATTACCCACAATCCCCTGCAGAGCTGTGGAGGACTCACTGCAGCCTATTACAGAATGAAGAATTGTCCCTGGTTACAGGGGCGTTTCTCAGAGATGACCAGACCATCTGAGGCTGGAACACTACTGCCTGAATTTCATTTCATTTTAAGGCACTGCCTGACTACTGCAAACATTACCTTTCATTTGAAATGTTTAATAGTAATGTTAAGAAGATTGCTCTGCATTGTTGTAGAAATAAAATAAAGCGCAGCCTGATGACAGCAGACTGAATTGAAACACTTTATTTGTATATTTGTGCAACCATTTAGGGAATATCAGGTGTTTTGACCATGAAGCCCGAAGTTGGAGACCCCAGGCTTTTTTGTTCTTCTTTTTTTTTGTTGAAAAAAAGTCAGAAAATGCTGCATGACTTTTATTTGTATTGTTTAGATCAGGGGTGTCAAACTCATTTTAGCTCATGGGCCACATGCAGCCCAATTTGATGTCAGGTGGGCCGGACCAGTAAAACCACTGCATAATAACCTATGAATGTCATGCTCCCAAGGACTTTTGTGTACACTGTGTGTTTTTGCTCTGTTTCCTGTTTTATTTTGATAGTCCTGTGTGTGTGGTTTTCATTGTTGTATTTACTTCCTGTCTTTGTTCTTTTTCCCGCAAATTTTCCCCAGTCACCTGTGTCCCATTGCCAATCAGCTCCCTCTCTATATATACTGGTCCCTTTCCTTTGTTCCTTGTTGGTTCATTGTTGTGGTTCATTTGTGTCCTGAGTCCCTGCGTTTCTCCATGTCTGGTTCTTGGCGTTTCCCTGAGTTCCTGGTGTCCTGTTGCCTGCAAGTAAGCATTGTTTGCCACTTAAATAAACCTTTCACCTGCTGGAGCCTCTGCGACTGTCTGCATTTGGGTCCTCTCTCTGCTGCCTAAATGGCTTCCCGTGACAATAAATAACACCTCCAAATGTTCCCCTCTCTTTATGTGAAGAAGTACAAGTACATTCTGAAAACGTTCACGATTAACCATCCAATTACAAAACAGATGATGAACAGTCTTAAGAAAAAGAAGTGCAATTTCAACAATATGTCTCCGTTTTTCCACATTCAGTAAGTCTACTGTCATTTCATGTGCATTACAATCTACAAGGCACAAAACGTTTTCTTGGAAAACCCGACACTCTGCGTCCACTTTTCTCCTCTTTGACAAAGACGTTGTCCAGCGGCGGCTCCTGCGTGAACAGTAGCCTAGCTGGACAGTGCTGTGTCACGTAGCGTGTATGTAAGTACGTGGATCTATAACGGCACATCCAGCACAGTTCCTGCTACTCGCAGGCGGGAGGCGTTTTTCTGCCAGAAAGGCTTTGAGCCTGCTGCTCTCATTAGGACGGCACAGGAGGAATAGCAGTGCATTGTACTGAAAAACTGGAATTAATGACTTCTGCTATTTTCACACTTTGTAAAGTCATCCAGTGGGCCAGATTGGACCCTTTGACGGGCCGGTTCTGGCCCGCAGGCCGTAAGTTTGACACCCCTGGTTTAGATTTTAAATGGCTTTAAAAGTGCTGAGACAGAAAATACAAGAGGAAGAAAACACTCAACAACTCCTGGACAGACCTTCATGTGGTTTACTGAAACCATTCAGGCTCCTAACAGGAGCAACACTTTTGATTTTAATGTTTAAATGTTACAAAATTAAAAATGTCTCTCATCGAGGGTCCGGCCTGGGAGTCGATAGGAAGAAAGTCGTTCACCAGGAAGTGAGATAGTCAATTCCTTTAGTGGCTTTTTTCCCTCAAAAAATGTAATTAACAAGATTTAACGATGTTCAGAGCCGAAGTGAAACAGGAACTTCCAGGTTTTGTTCCTGAGGTAATAAAAGACTTGTTACAGTCTGCAGTTAGTTCATGTGTCTGTGATAACAGTGGGACAGTCGAGTGTCTGCGGTTAGTTCAGTTGTCTGTATAACAGTGGGACAGTCGAGTGTCTGCGGTTAGTTCAGTTGTCTGTATAACAGTGGGACAGTCGAGTGTCTGTGGTCAGTTCACGTGTCTGTCTGTCTCTCTGTCTCTCTGTCAGGACCGGGATCTGGACTGTAAGCTGGAGGAGGTGCGACGAGCCGGGCGGGGCCTCCCTGAACTCCAGGTCATCGACTGGCTCATCCAGCTGCTGCTCGGCCTTCACTACATGCACGACAGGTGGGGATACGGTCGCCGTGGCAACCAGCAGTCCTCCTCTTTCCTCCTTAAGTGCATGTTTTTTCCTCCTTTCTGCTCTATCTGCATATTTTACATTTTCTGGATAATTAGGATAATTAGCTTCGTTATCTACCTTGCAGCATTACAGCTGGAGGTCAAAGGTCACCCAGTCGATAGATGTGATGTCCAGGAACCAGACAGACACGTTCAGCCTCTGGTCACATTGTAGATGTTTTTTTGTCCCGTTTCTTTGACTGCTGCACTGCTGTCTCCAGGCGAATCCTCCACCGAGACCTGAAGGCCAAGAACGTCTTCCTGAAACGAAACCTCGTTAAAATCGGTGAGTTTCGTCCTCTGCTGCTGCTGCAAAGGCTCATGGGACTTTCTGCATGTTTGTTTGAAATCTTACTGAACATACATGTGTGTTTCTCTGTGTGTGTGTGTTGGATGTTGAATGTGGGTTTGTTACAGAGTCCCTCATGTTGCTTTCAAAGACCCCCCCCCCAACTAACAACAACAGAAACTCTGAAAACAGGATCATAAATAGAAACGTGCTCCAGTTAATAATGAGTCCATATTTAACCGGAGGAAGCCAGTTAGATTTGGAGTGTAAACTCAGCAGATTGTTGCTGCTGTCTGTCTCTCTGCAGGTCTGGACTTTAACCAAATTCTGATGGCAGTTTGTAGTTTGCTGATCACCAGCTGATCACACAGACCAGAGAGACAGTCAGTTAATCAGCTGACTGAGAGAATAAATCAGTGTATTTGTGTCTCTGTTCACACTGAGAAACACAGAGACATGCAAGTGTTGTTAGATTTATGGTCCCCAGTTTAAGGCCACATCCTCCAAACTGGGTTCTTTTGTTTTTCATTTAATCTTTTTTTTGTTTTTTTACCCAACATACTAAAAAATGTACCATGTCACCATGACAAAAAAGTATTCGCTCAGTTTCTCTTTACAACAAGAAACTTCCAAAATGTTAAAAGAACATCAAAGAATATTTTCCAACATATTTTTTGTTGATGAGATGAAGACAGGATCCTCTGATATCTGTAGTGTTGATAGAGGTCATGCATAAAGCTGCTGAGGCTGGCTGGTGTTGTTTTGGTTGTGACTAACGCTGCCTGAAGGTGGAGCTATGGAGCTCCTGTTCCTGTAATCTGTACCTGTGTTTACACCTGCTGTCCATGACTTCTATTCAGCCTGTTCTGCCACAGACACTTTATATACTGCTAGGTAGGTTTTATACTAACCAATAATAATATATCACAATTTATTTGTTGGTAATATTTTGTATAAATAATCTGAATCTGCAAAGTATCTTCTGTCAGATTAATGTAGTGAAGTAAAAAGTACAATATTTCCCTCTAGCAGGAAATGGAAATACTAAATAGTAAAGTACAAGTACCTCAGTACCTTTCCACCACTGCTTGTAGTCTCTGACATATTTACCTGAATCAAAGCCTTCACTGCTGCTGCTGGCAAATACAAAGGTCACCATTAAATGTCCTGAACTCTCCAGAGGAGGACGCCTGAAGACTTCCTCGGTTTGTTGTTGCTCGTCTGTTTCCAGGTGATTTCGGTGTTTCCTGCCTACTGATGGGATCATGTGACCTGGCCACCACCTTCACGGGGACTCCGTACTACATGAGCCCAGAGGTGCTGAACCACCAGGGATACGACTCCAAGTCTGACATCTGGTAAACTCGACTTTATGTATTATAATACTCATTGACTCATTGTCAACGAATCTCATGAAACGTGTGTTGGTGCGTCTCTGACTTCAGTAGTTTCTGTGGAGCTGTAAGAAATATGGCTTTGTTTTCCTCTAATGTGATTGGCTCGGAGCTGGAGGCTGTACAGGTGCGTCATGGGGAGGATGAATGGACTCCTGCAGGTGAGGAGCAGGAATTCATTTAGTTTTTGTTGCTGCAGGAAGGAAAACAAATAGCAGCTGACTGCCGTCTGCAGCTCATCTCCACCAGTCGGTCGTGTTGGGTGGGAGTCAGTTATTCCAGAGACTGAGGCTCAAGATTCAAGATTCAAAAAACTTTATTGTCTTTCACATATTGACAGAAAGTTGTCTTAGGTTAGGGGCTCACAAATAACATAAAAACACCCATGACAGACTCACATAAATTCCATAAATTAATAAGAGCAGGTGGCAAAGCTGCATTAAAGAGTAGTGACAGTCTGCTTGGCCTTGTTTCAAGTGGATGTTTCAGCGGGAATGAAAGAGTTTGAGGTGCTGTGAAGCGGCTGCCTGAGAGGAGTGGGGGGGGGGGGGGGGTGCACAGGTACTTAAAGATCTCCACCTGTTCCACCACCTGCACCTAAACATGCAGAAACACGAGACAAATCTGACCTCTGTGACAGCAGAGAAACCGTCCAGAGATCTCAGTGTGCTGACAGGCAGCAGGCAGGACGACAAAACCAAAACTAGCAGCGAAAAGAGGCTGAAAAGCTCCGTAGAGCTGCAGAGGTGGAGGGGATTCTCTGTGGGTTCATCTTCATCAGTGACACCTGTCACTCCTCCAGCAGCAGCATCAGAACAAACTTTAATGTTCATGTTCATATTGTGGCTGTAATGAACACTGCAGCCTCCAGGGGGCGCTAGCAGCACTCAAGACTTTGTTTTTTTTGTTTTTATCCAGATGATGTTGAACTCTGAGGTTTGTCTCCAGTTTGTTTGACCCGTGAGGACGGCATGATTTGTAGATCCGAGTAATTAGGGTGGATCAGTGATTACTAATAAACTGACAGATTCATGTTAAAGTATTAATAATGGAACAGAAAGATGTAGTTAATTAGTAATTATTGAATGACAGATCTGGTGTTTGATCATGTAGATAATTAGTAAAGAGCAGATTCACTAACTGTTGCTGAGGTGATGGATGTTGTTCTGTTGGTTGTTAGTGAGCTAATAAACAGACGGAGGTAATTAGAGAGGAGGCGGCAGAAAGTGAAGCAGGTCGTTAATTAACTGAACAAACAGAGAGAAGTGAGAGGAAAAGAAGAGAAAAACAGCCTTTGTTGTGTTTTTCTCGTCACAGTTTTATCTCAGAAACATCTCCAGACCTCTGAAGTCAAAATCTATGACTGTTCGTTCAGTGATTCAGGTAACAGGTGTTACACTCGCTGACGGCTGTTCCCTTCTTGGAAAAACAACCAACCAATGAAGAATCATCTTCCTGCATGAACGAGCTAGCTACCTGCTACATCCATGAGATATAGCCACAGAAATGTGTTTGTGCGATGGACGTATGGGTGTAATAAGAAAATCTGTTCCAGTCCTCCCAAGAAAAACCACCAGTTGTTTCAGCAAATGACCAGAAACAGCATGTGTTTGAGTGACAGCGCCCTCTAGCGGTCGAAGGAAGTGTGACTCTTGTCTGTTGGGAACAAAGGAGGAAGTCAGGTGACAATGTTATAGAGCGAGGAGGTCGAGGTGGAAGGATCAGACATCAGACGTCTGAGGCTGCTGTTCGCTTCCTGTTTCCTCCCAGCTGTTCGCCATCGTTCACTAACTTCAAAGGACAAGTTCCCAAAGTCTTCTTAGTAAAAAATCCTTCTTTGTGTTTCCCCGACAGTGTTTTTCCATCAACTCCTCTAACCTAAACGACAGAATAGGTCGTTTGACAGTGACTCTCAAAACGACATGTAAAGGTGTACCAGACCTTCACCGTTGACTTTTGGTTTCACTCGGGACACGAACAGCGGCCTCCTGGGTGAAAGTCCTGCGTTGTTTGACCCGTCCATCCACCCCGACCTCGTCCCTACACGGACTCGGTTGCTCTTTATTTTACCTGATCGGACTTCCGCCTTTGCTCCCGTCATAATTACTATGGCCACTAGAGGTCGCCGTGCATACAAATGTAAATGTAAATGTGACGACCTATGCGGCTGTATTTTTGGGGAGAACAGTCTCTGTTTTCCAGTTGAGCTGCAGTGGAACAACAGTAACAAGAACAGAGAATGTTGTACTAAAACCACTGAAACTTTGGAAGATATGAACTCAGACTGCTGAAACTTCACATGAACTTTAGATAAACTTTGTTGCTAGGTTGTTAGGGCTGTACAGCCTGCAGACACTACTCAGGGCTGAAAAAAAGGTGCTTCTCACAACGTTTTTCAGGTTAAAAAATCATTTCATCTGTATATTTTATCTCAGTCTAAGACAGTAAAGTTCTCTGTGTAGTAAAGATGCAAATACAACATTATAAATCAAAGTATCTGGTGTCTATAAAGAAAACTGAAAGGAAAATGATTTTAAGTTACTACTGTATTATTATTATCATTATTATGGAAATTCAAATGACCTATTTTATTACAGTTACATATATAAAGAGCGTGTGTTACAGTAATGTCAGAATTTTCTGTTGTGTTTTTCGCTCCGACCTGAAACAGCCTCCTCCATCGCCTGCCATCTTTAATCCTCATGTTATAACAGAGCAAAGAGATGTAAGAGTCAGAGTGTGAACGCAGACTGACGCTGAGAGGCTTCACTGCATTTTAATCAGACCTCAGATCAGCCCTCACTCATTCATCACATCTGAGTCCTGGTTTCATTAAAACACTGTCAACACAAAGGTGCTGCAGAGGCAAACTAGTCTGTATCAGACTGCAACTAATGATTCTTTTCATTCTGGATTCATCTGCTGATTTTTTTCTCCATTAATCCACTGATTGATTGATTGATTGATTGATTGATTGATTGATTGATGACAATGATCCAGAGCCCAAAGTGAGTCCTTCACAACCAACAGTCCAAACCTCAACATTATTAACAACATTAACATCATTAACATCATTCAAAGGAAAAGCAGCAAATCTTCACATTATTAAATGATTATCAAAATAGTTGCCAATTAATTTTCTGTCAATCGACTGATCGTTGCAGTGTGTGTGTTGTGCTGCAGGGCTCTGGGCTGCCTTCTCTATGAGATGTGCGCCCTGACTCACGCCTTCCAGGGTCCAAACTTCCTGTCTGTGGTGATGAAGATCGTGGAGGGAGAAACGCCGACGCTGCCCGTCGGATACTCCCAGGATCTGAACTCTGTCCTGCAGAGGTGAGGAGGAGACAACACTGACTTCACAGTGAAGCCACTGAGGGTTTGTTTCAGTCAGCTCACAAGGAACTGAGGTATTAATATGCAAATAAAGAGAGCAAACACTGAGCTCAACACAGACCATAACAAACTTCTCCTGAGAGGAAGCGAGGAGCCACCAGATGGGCTGAATCCAAATGTCTTCCCTCGTTCACACGTTCAGCGTCATGTCTGTGAGGAGGATAAAGTGCAGCACAAGATGATCATTTCATTGATGTGAATGCAAGTTCTTGACCCTTTAATCCGTCTCACTGAACTGTTCTTAACAGTGTTAACATTTGCTATCAATGCAGCTGCTGCTGTACACACTGTAAGAGACAGATGATGCTTTATAAAGACACACTTTCCCTTCACACAAACATTAACACTACTAATGTTATATTCACACCAGTCCAGAGTATTTCTTAGTTAAATTGAGCTTTGAGCTAATGCGTAATGTTCACCATCTTAGTTTAGCGTGTTAGCATGCTAACATTAGCTAATTAGCAGTAAACACAGAGTGCAGCCGAGGCTGATGGGAACGTCTGTAGTTCTGCAGGTGTTTGTGTTGGACACATTAACATGTTGACCTGATGGTGGCGCTGGATGAAAAGTCAGACAAACATTTCTGTTTGTGTTCAGATTAAACAAACGAGATATAACGTTCGTTTTTGAGCTTCTGAGATGTTGGTAGGTGTATTTTTGAACTTCGGACAGAGTCAGGCTAGCTGTTTCCCTCTGCTCCCAGTCTTTATGCTAAGCTAAGCTAACTGAACACACAGACAGGAGACTGATATCCATCTGACTCTCGGAGAGGAAGACCATGAGAATCTTTCCCCAGATGTTGAACTGCTCCTCAACACTGATCTGTTGTGTTTTGTCTCTCTTTGAAGCAGGATGCTGCAGAAACCACCAGCATCCAGACCATCAGCTGCAGAACTCCTCAAGACCAGGTTCATGGAGGAAAACATGAAGGTCGGGCACTTTAAACAGACACTTAACACATAAATATGTAAATATGTTTCTGACAAACGCCAAATTTTGATGTTTAGTTTGGAGGTCTTGCTTCAAGAGCTGTTATTGTGTTATTGTGTTGTTGTTTTTGCTGTTTAACAATGAAACCAATCGGAGACCACAGCACAGCATTAAGTGTGTTTATCTTCGGTCCAGCTGTTTAACAGCTGAGCTGAATTTGGAAAAACATCTGCTTCAGTAGCTCAGATTAACCTCCAAACCGAATGTGAGGAACAACAACATCTGTGACAAGAACCAGAGCTGCTGAACTTTTTATTTATTTTATGGTGTGTATATATAAATATATATATACTACTGGCCAGGTTCATGGTCCCCAGAGGATTCAGTCTGATGTTTCTGGTGACCTACATGACATGTCCTCTAGCGCCACCCTCAGGTCAAACCTTTCACACACACATGCAGACATCAGTGCATGTATGAGGCCAACCGCCTGACTAAACAAGCTGCAGACTAACCAACTCACTTGCTTGTGATTAAAACAAACCTTTCAATCCACGGTTTCTTCCATCGTAAACACATGAAATTGTAAAAGTGGAGCTTCAGACCTGGAATTTTGTTGAAAGCTAAAGTTCTTTAGATTTTATTTAAATAGCATTCAGTGACTTTTTCTTCAGCATCTAACAGGCTCCACAAGAGACCCTCGACTAATTTCTTGGATTAGTCTGTAGCTGAAGACAAAGACTGTAGCTAGTGAGGATTTTAATATGGCAGTCAGGCTGTGATCATGTGACCAGGCGTTAACTTGGTTGTAACGCCTCGGCTTTAAATTAACACGTGATGGTGTCCGAAGTACGTGTTTAAAGTCGAGATGAAATGAAAAATACCTTTTTAACCCTTTTAGATCACATCCCCGGTCATATTGTGCAACAATTTAACAATATATACCAAAAAGAAACGACAACAAAAAAATCAATTTCTTTGTATTATTATATCAAAAATCTAATCATGTTTTCTTCGTGTAAAACTAAATATGACGTGTGTTTTCGTAAGCTTGAACCAACCAATAATATCATGACATCCACTCGTCAATCAATCTTTAACTTTTAGCAGCACAAAGCTAAGATTCATTAGTTAGCTAGCTAGCAACACTTTTCAACGTTCGTCCCGCCTGCCTCCTGTTTCACTCGGAAATACGTCACGATACGGAAGCTCGATACTCTCGAAATGCTGTTTTATGTCTTCTTTAATAAAAACCTGGTGGCGCTAAAAGCAGGTGAATTATGAGCCATTTTGCGTTCCATATAGTCATAGTGGTGCGTGTATCTGGAGCACACACATGTACTTTTACTACACACACACACAAACCCATTAAACCGTGGTATAAAATTACTCACATTCATGCATTTTCTCTGATTCTCACACACGTAGTAACACATAAGGTGAGGACTGTGTGTGTGTGTGTGTGTCAGCAGGATATTATTGTCATACAGTTTGTCATAAATCACAGCTGCAGGCTGGATGCTCCTCCCGTGTGGATACGCAGGGCACCTAAAGAGCGATAACACATTTATGGACTCGGTTGCCATGGTTTCCACTGAAATATCATTATGCTGATGGGAGTCATTGCTGCTCCGCGGCACTATGGGATGTCATAGCAGAGAAGGGCTTCAGCTGAGGATCTTCAGCTCAGAGGAAACCAGTAGAAACCAGAAGGACCCTCAGCGAGACGATTGGTCGGTTATCAAGTTTAATGTCTCCAAAGCCCCAAACAGATGTTTTTTTAATTTCACTGATTTGGTCAAAAGGGATTTCATGATTTTACGTTCATGTTTGATCATATATCATGATTGTTTTATGCACAAGAATTCTAGTGAAAGTCTAGTAGAAATTAGTGACATAAATAACTCTTAAACCTACAAATGGTTAATAAAAGTCGACTTTGAAAGGCTGTAAAGGGGAAGTGATGATCCAGAGGAGTAATAAGAGATCACACAGAGACGAGGTTTGTAGTGGAATCTAACCAAGTACAGTACTAAAGTACTAATTTGAGGTACTTGTACTTCACTTGAGTCTTTTCTTTTCATGCTACTTTCTACTTCTACTGCGCTACATTTATCTGACGGCTTTAGTTACTTTACAGATTAAAGATTTTTACACACAAACATATGAAGAGTTTTTAAAATCTGAAGTTTCGTTATAAACAGTTTTAGTCGGTTGAAGGCAGTAAAAGTAAATCTCTGTTTTTACAGAAGATGAAGAACAGGTTTGTCTTCGTGTCGTCAGACGGAAAGAAAGATGCCGAGCTCATCGCCAAGAACATGTAAGACTCTTCCTCCTCTTCCTCCTCCCTCTTTCTACTTCAAGTTGCTTTTCCACCGCTTGTTTCTCTTTCTCCTCTTCTGCTTTATCTTCCTCCTCCTTCTCCTCCTCCTCCTCTTCTTGCTGTCATACCTTCTTATCGTCACACACCTCAGTTACTTTCTCCTATTTATTGTTCTCTACTCCACTTTCTTCTTCATCCCCTCATCCTGTTCTTCCTCTTCCTCTCCTTTTATTCCCGCATCACCTCCTGTTGTTTCCTCCCTCTTGTCCTCCCACTTCCCTTTCACGTTGCTCTTTCTCCTCCTGTCTTCTCCTCCTCTTCATCGTCTCTCTTCATCTTCCCCCCCCTTGCTGTTACTCTTTTTTTATCTCCTCATCTTCATCCTCCCCCTTTTCTTCCTCCTCCCACAGCACCTCCCAATGCTCTTTGTTCACCTCATTTTCATCTTCCTCCTCCTCTTTCTCATCCTCTAATACACTTTACATTTCTTCATCCTCCCCATTTGCTCCTCTGCTTCCTCTTTCTTCATCCTCCTCCCAATCACATTTTGCTTGTCTTCCTCCCCCTTCATTTGTCCTCTTCTTCATCTTTTCTCTCCTTTTCTTCCCCCTCCTTCATTACCTCCTGTTGTGCTTCTCATTTTCCTCCCTTCTCTTCTTCTTCAACCTCCTCTTCCTGCTACTGTTGCTATTTCTCGCCCTTTTCTTCTTATGATTCCTTCTCCTCATCTTCCTCTTGTTTTTCTCTCCTCTTCTTCCCCTCATTAATAGCCTTCTGTTTTACTTTGTTTCCTTTCTCATCTTCCTCCATTATCTCATTATCTCCTGCCTCCCCTCTTCTTCTTTTGCTTCTTCACCGTGCTTTCTTCCTCCTCTTCGTTATTTTTTTTGCCTCAGCCCTCCCAAACACACACACACGTGCACGCACACACACAACCACACACACACACTATTACTTCTTAACACACACACTCCTCAGTGAGTAGCTGCTATAATTAGAGCAGCGAGTGGTGAGCTGTGTTGAAGTGTTAACCAGCTCTGTGTGTGTGTGTGTGGGGGGGGGGGGTCGGTTTAACAACACAGAGGTCAGACAGCTCCTCTGTGTTGGCGGCGGCCATGTTGGCAGAGTTTAGGAGAGGAAGAAGAATATACAGCTTGAAATCAGTCACTGCTCACTAAATAGTGAGTTCACCATTTTGTAATGCTGTTCGAATGTACAGTGAGAATTATTATGCCCTATACAGGTAGGGAGGAGTGAATGTTTCAGACACAGCCTAAGTATCAGCAGTGGTGGAGCTAGTTTTAACTAGTTTACATACAGTTTGCTAGTTTTAAATACCTACTTCAAAATTGTACTATAGTACTTTCCACCACTGAGAATGCAGTGATATGATTGGACCGTTCCAGATGATTGACAGGTGTGTGTGTGTGTGTGTGTGTGTGTGTGTGTGGTTGTCTGCAGGCAGAGGAAGGTTCACCTGCAGACACTGATGGAGAAGTCAGAGGTGGAGAAGATGACACCCAGAGAGAGAATGAGGCTCCGCAAACTGCAGACTGCTGACGAGAAGGCCAGGAGACTCGGGTAACACACACACACACACACACACACACACACACACACTTTAATAGACTCTGTTCTGACCTGGTTTCTATCACTTCAACTCTCCACTGGGATTGTGTGTGTGTGTGTGTCCTCATGGTTTGTATCATAAAATATATTTTTGAACTCAGAAGAAGGATCAGAGAAGTTTACTGGTTCAAATGTGACCTGATTAACACAAAGAATCGAACCTGCAGAGAGCAACGATAACGAACCTGACGGTATCTTATGATATTCTTAACGAGATTCCTCAAAATCCTGCGAGAAGCTCTCACCTGCAGTTCCTGCTGCTAATCAGCCCGATCCTCTAACAGTGCTCTATAATTTCAATACAGGTAAGGTATCTGAGGTATTGGTTACATGCAAAGTCGACAAACTAATAACAATACCGTCTATATAACTTAAAGACACGTGTACCTCCCAATGTCTCAAACCCAAACCAAAGTAAAACTGGATTAAACTAAACAGGCAGGACAGGTGTTTGCTTCTCTTGGGATTTTGAGGTATCTTAACCATTCAGAAAAACAGAGCTGAATTTTTTCCCCCTCATAATTCTGAGATAATAATCTCGTTAATTTCCTCAAGGGAATGCATTACGCTTCCCTAGGTGAGGAGTCTGGACCTCAGTATTTCTAAAACCCCTCTCAGTGCTTTAAAGGCATTTGTTTGGTTTCTGTGTCTACAGGAAACTAGCTGAGGAGAAATACGAGGAGATCCACACCCGCCGGAGGGAACTGAGGAGCCGCCATTTTGAAAAAGTCAGCCTGGATGTTCTGAATGTAAGTAAAGATTCATAGTTATATAGGATTTTGGCCCCAGACTGCTTCTCTTAATGAATCCTCTTACAGGTTAATTAGCTAACGGGCTCCTAAACAGCTGAAAGCTTCTCTGAATATTAACACTTCAAAGTCAGTTCTCTCTGTGAGCCACTGGATGTTTGAAGTGAGACAAACTCCGCTGGGTTTCACTTAAAGGAATCAATTTGCACTTTTCTGCCAAACACCAGGAGAGCACAGAGGGCGGTGCCTGTCAGACTCAGCCAATCTGCATCCAGGATCACCGGTCACCAGGAGGGTCGCAGCCAATCCAGAAGCAGGATGACAGCAAGACATCAGAGTCAGAGCTGTGCGGTAAGAAAACATCTTCATCATCTTCATCACGATTTCCTACCTGATCACTGAGGAAGTTAATTCACTCATTTTTTGCAAAAATCAGTGGTGATGTTTGGTTTAAACATTTTTTCGGTTTTGTTTGGTTTAAATCACTAGTTGATTTATCTGGAGTAATACTCATTAGGTACATCCATCCACCTGTTATTATTTTATGCACATTTTCAAATTCCAAATACATTTTTAAAAAAGTGGAAATGCCAGAAATGTCTAAAATAGTCAAAGTATCTCTGAGGGAGAAATGTTGGCGAATCAGAAAAGAGCGGATGTGATAAAAGCTGTTGACTTTTCTAATACACCTTGACACCTGCTTCTTCTTCTACTGTACACAGCATTCATGTCCTGTTAAAGCTGTAGTTTCCTAGATAAGTTGGCAGAGAAGCACAAAGAGGTTTCAGCAGGACTCAAAGCTGTCTGCAGTGGTGGATCTTTTACTTACAGTAAGTAAAAGTAGCAATACTACAGTGTAGAAATACTCTGTTACAAGTAAAAGTCCTGCACCCAAAATATAACTTCAGTAAAAGTAAAAAAGTATTAGCATCAAAAGATACTTGAAGTACCAAAAGTAAAAGTAGTCATTCTGCAGAATGACCTCCACTCCACCACAAAGACCAAGAGATAAAGAAGAGTTGTGAGCGGCGGGAGTAAATTTAACCACAACCTCCTGCGTGTCAACCTGCTCTTTGTCATCAGATACAAGCTCAGCTAGCTACCTCGCTCACTAACCGGAAAATAATACCGACACTTAGCAAGCCAG
The DNA here is from genome assembly GCA_005408345.1 of Macquaria australasica. Taxonomy (NCBI): domain Eukaryota; kingdom Metazoa; phylum Chordata; class Actinopteri; order Centrarchiformes; family Percichthyidae; genus Macquaria; species Macquaria australasica. The sequence goes on along the minus strand of SEMN01000908.1, from coordinate 80,890 downwards.
CTAGCTTGGAGAGCTATTGCGGCTAGCTAGCTTGTTTCTGGACGTCAGCTACAGCGGTCGGTCCCTCTCCTCATCTGTTGTAGGTGTCACTATGGACCAGTCACTGACTCTTGAACAACGTGTTAAGAGTTTGATTTGTTCCTGTTTTTACTTGCTGACTAACTTCACATCCTTCAATCCTCCTGTTGAAGGAAATCCTTCCTGATCCTGGAGCTCAGATCAGTTCCTGACAGCAGCACACTGGACAGGAAATTAATTATTCATGTGTCTCATCAAACAGATTTAATAAGCTCTGATAACTTCTCATCAGTTTGCAGGTATGAGCTGTCTTTGTAATAATACTGCCCGCCATGTTCTCTGTCACTGAAGTTCCTTGAACAAGCCGAGCAGCCAGCAAGTCAAAACTAATCACATTTACAGCTGGTCTGAAGCAGAAAAGCTCTCCGGAGATTTCTGCGTTTGAGCAACTTAATCATGTGTTTGTCTAGAAAATCCTTCAGGAGTTGCCGGGTGTTAAAAAGGCCATAAGTAATAAATCTCTTAAAATTAGTGTCGATTCTGACAGATGGTTCGGATGAGAGAAGAGCCTCTAATATTTCTTTTGTTTTCATCTTAGAAATAAGTTTGGGATACGTAATTCGAGGAATCACTTATGTTTAGGTGTTTCTATTATTTTGTCCACATTTATATCACTGAGTTTAGTGAGAAATGCACCTGTGACACCTTCACAACGCTTGTTTTTATCCAACTGATAGTAGAAAATTCAAAATTATACTTTCAAGTTTTATTGGGAATCGTCTGGAATCATAGAGACTCCTGGAGAGTCCTGGAGTTCCCTGGAGGCATCTTGAAATCCCTGGACCCCAGTTTGGGAGTCGCTGATCTGAGATCTAACAGGCCTGAATGTTAAATGAATCCTTTGAAGTTTGTTGAGTCCAAGTGAGACGTTAAATTTGTGTGAAACTCAGCTGGAGAACCGAAGTGAGCCGGACAAAAATAAACGAATAAAAACAAAACTGTTTTTGGACTGAAAACCGCTGCTCCTTTTATGTTTTCTAAGGATGCAGATGTAATTTAGATTTTCCACAGTGCAAGTTTTCTGTATTGAAGAGCCTCGGGGGCCTTTAACACGGAAAATATAGATGCACATCAAGAAAACAGAGCCAGAGTTAATGTAATGTTTTTATATTTTTGAACTTCACAGCATCAGAAACAGGGTCGGTCTGTTCTCTTTCCTGCAGCAGTCGGAACAAATGTGTTTTTCATTCTGTATTAATTCAGTAGACAGCAAACAGGTGAGTTCATGTTTGAGATGCAGCTCCAGGTTCGACTCTGAGTGAAGCTCTGGATGAATTTAAAGTCAGAGGGAAACACTGACGAGCTCTTTAAGCTCATTACTGAGTTCATAGAGGTCTGATTGCATCAAACTGCTCGGGGACTTTCTCTCAAGTTTCTCTCCTGCTGCTGCTCGGAGACAAAAACTGAAATGAAAAATAAAAACTCAGTTTGGGGAGAAATATAGTTTAAAGTCATCATGCAAGAAATTTTCAGCGGCTTTAATTTCACGTTTTCTCTCACACAAAACACACTCACACTTGTGCTTTTATTCTTGCAAGGACCCTCGTTGACACATGACAAACCTGAACCCTAAAACAGACCTTTGAAGAGGTGAGGACTGGACAAAATGTCCCCACACTTAAGAAAGTGTCCTCACATTGAAAAATTATTAGATAGATAACTTTATAAATCCACAGAGGGGAAGCTAGTTTGGTCACAAAGCAGTGTGAAAAAAAAAGTCAGACCAAATGTCCTCACTTTCCTCATATGTCCTAACTGAATCCGTCCGTCACTCCCCAAAAATATCACATATAAAACACATTTAAAAATGTGTTGTGTCTCGCCAGATTTGTTAATGTATTTCATGTTCATGCTTAGTGTTTCATGTTGTATTATGTCATGCCTTAGTTTTAGTTTTATGTTAAGTTAAAGTCACTCACGTCTAGTCTCGTCTTGCACTTCGTTTTATTTTGTACTCACCTTTCCCTCTCGTTTCAGACCCTGACTTCCTCCCTTTGTGTGATTCTCCCGCCGTTGTGATTGTCTACCCCGCCCCTGATTGGTCTCACCTGTTTTCCCCTAACCCTCATGTATAAATAGTCCTTGTCTCCCTTTGTCCTGCGCCAGTTCGTCTTGTTCAGTCTGTCAGATGAGTCGAGTCAAGCGTTCCAGCAAGTCTTCATGTACCAGGTTTTGTTCAAGTCCATGTCATTGTATATCCTCCCTGAGAGCGCCTTATGTTTGATTGCTTTTGCCTCAGTAAAGATTTTGTTGTACCCGTAATATTGTCGGGAGAGTCATGCAATTGAGTCCACCAGTTTTTGTGTCAGAGTCCGTGACAAAATGCCCTCGCTATTCAAAGTCGTCCTCACTTTACAAAACTGTAAAGAGTCCCACACTCCCCAAAAATGTTTTTATTTTTAGAAAACTGCCCTCACTTTCCAAGCATGTCTTCAGTTTCCAAAAATATCCTCGCTGTTTGATATGTCCTTACTTTACAAAAATGTCCTCCCTTTACAAAAAGTGCCCTCTCCATCTAAAAACGTCCTTGCTGTCTACAAATGTCCCCCCTTAACAAAACGTCATCACTCTACAAACATTTCCAGACTTTGATTTCCTCATTTTCCCCAAATGCCCTCAATTTCTAAAGATGTTATAGAGAAAATTGTCCTCATTCCATAATTGGTCCTCACTTCAAATTTTTCTTTTCCACAAGGACACAATTTGAAACCATCTGCTGGTAATTTCCTTAAAAAGCTTATAATTGGTTTCATCTTTGAGTTTGTCCACAGAGAGCCAGTTAGTTCAATAACAAACTTTATTGAGCTTTGTTTTGGTGCCAGCCTTTCAGAGGAGACGCCATCTTTTTTCAGACAGTCGGCGTCTTATTTTAGATTTCTGCCTTCAGACACGTTCCAGCTTTCTGCTCCTCAAACTGTTTTCATCCTCCAGAAGCTCATTAAAGGGTCTGAGAGCTCCGACACGACCCAGAACAAACAGACAGGAAACTCCTCAGAGACACAAACGCCTCACAGTTAGTCTGATTTTTAAAAGCCTCAGTGGTCTCGCTGAATATTTTCAGCTTCATCAGAAACAGACACAACACCTGAGCCTCAGTGTGACATCACATGGGGCTGGAGCTCAGCCAATCAGCTTTCAGAGACTCAGTTTCTTGATGTGACCTGCAGAAGAACAACATGTCTCACGTCTCCTTTCAGTTCAGTTTCATTTAGCAGTGAATTCCCGTCATGTCTGATCCCAGCCGTGTGATTGGCTGACAAGGGAGGAAGTGACTCTGTCAGACCTCAGAGAGCCACATGAATTAAACATCCTCCATCTTTAAAACTCTCAGAGCTCGTTAGCAGGAATAATTATCCCGACAGTGCGCCTGTTAAAACTGACAAATGAAATCCTTCAGGACTGAAGACTCAGAGTCATTTCTGTTCATCAGTTCTTTATTTTTATACAATGTCTTACCTCATAAGACACATTTAACTTTAAATACGGTCCAATCAGTAAGCTGCCTGTCAGTTCATATGACTTCATGTTACTTCAGGTTTGTTTGTAAAAAGTCAGTGTAAACACGAACCGGACCAGAACTAACAACGGATCTGTTTGGGTTTTTATCAAGTGTGAAAGGGAGCTGAAATTAAAGTTTCAGTACTTTGACTGAATCACTTTATGCGTCAGATCTGATCTGATCTAAAAAAATCTAATGACAAGTTTAAATGGGACCTTAGTTCTGAAAACAAAGATAACCTAGTTCAAGTTAGCAAAGTAAACCATCAGCTAACCTGAACCAAGTTGTTAGCTGCTAAACCAACTGTGTGTGTGTGTGTGTGTGTGTGTGTGTGTGTGTGTGTGTGTGTTCAGATATCCCAGAGGACCCTCAGGCTGCTGAAGTTTATTACAACCAGGATGGATTTGATTCCTGTTCAGAGGACGAGGAGACAGCAACACCTGCAGAGACACTTTACCTGTCTGACCCACAGGTGAGTCCGTCCATCCGTCGTGTTTATCATTATTATTAGCTTTTCATCCCATCTACATTTTCCTGATTATACTTACAGACTTTTACTGAAGTAACATTTTCAATGCAGTACTTTTACTTGGAACAGAGTATTTTTCCAGTGTGGTATTAGTAATTTTACTGCAGTAAAGGATGCGAGTACTTCCTCCACCACTGCAGACAACATGATACAGAACAGAAGTTAAGTGAAGCTGAATAAAGTTAAATCTAAAATTAAATATTACACACTTATCTTAATGATCGTAAAATACTATAATTCAAAAACGTGTTCCATCTGTGGACAGGAGACACCAAAACGTCCAGAAATGGTGCAGAGATACTTGATTCATCAACTGACTGTTTCAGCTCTGATTCACTCTGGATTTTTATATCCATAATTAAATCATGATTTTATATAAAATCAATTATAAAAGTTGAACACAAAAAACATGTGGACCGTGATGTGAGCGGAGATCACCAGATGTTGTGTTTCTGCATTTATACTCAGCTCATCCTCATTATTATCCAGTGCTGAACAGGCCAAATATTATTATGTATAGCTCCCTAATTAGGGCAGCAGAGTATAATGTGTGTGTGTGTGTTAACATTAGCAAGGATTAGCATGAGACGCAGTGAGGATTTAGTAGGTGGAGGCTGAGAAGCAGCTTTGATTTCAGCTGCTGGTTTCGTGTGTTTTAATGTGACGTCTCATAATAAGATTCTCACACACTGAGCTGAGCCCTGTAAGTCCTCTAATTAGAGACACACACACACGCACACACACACATACACAAGAACAGGGTGTCCTGACCTGCTGCTGTTAACTAAGACGCACATTATCAGCAGCTTGTTTGTTGTTAAAGTAAGAAATCCAAATAGTGCATTTGTGTATTTTCTGCAGCTAATTGACACAGTCCTGGTGTTCACAAAGCTGCCTCTCAGCAGATAAGATTAAGATGAGTTAAAACATTAAGAAGGAAAAACAACAACAACTCCCAAAAACATCATACTAAAGGAGCGAAGGAATAAGAAGAAACTAGATTCAGCACGAACAGTAGAACTAATGGAGACAAATTAAAAACGCACATTATTGTTCACTGATGAGTTTTAAACTTGTTATTTTTACTTATTTAGCCTGATGGGGGCTCTTCTCAGCTCTCTGTGGGTGTTTACAGGCTTTCTCTCTATAAAATACGACATATTTGAACTTGCGTTTCGAGGGAGTTTGAACAGTGGGACGAATTATAGCGAGTTCCCCTCAGTCTTGCAGTAAAAGGCTCATGGCGAGTGACAGTTCTCTCTCTTCAACTAACATTGCACACGGCTGTGGATATTTGTAAGACCTGTACCATTAATTCATCACCTGTACCTGTAAACAACGGAGCCTGGGAGGTGACATGGATGTATTTTTTTTTTATAAAGTGCTTTAAGTAAATCGCTTTAGCGCTGGTGTGAAAGCAAACTTAGTTGTAAGCTTATAACTTATCATTTATTCACAATCATCTATTCATAGAAGGTCAAAAAGGTCAGGAATACAGGTCCTTTTATGGAAACGTTTTCTGCTCTGCAGACTGTAATTCGAGGATTCTGTTATGGGTTGGAAAGTTCCTATAGGTCCAAACTTATATAACATGCGCACTGGCCAAAGGAAGTAAGTTTATTTGTCTCTAAAGTACTATAAAAGCTGTATTCTTGTACTCCTTCTTTAGCCGATGACTTCTGATTGTCTGTCTCCTGTTGTACAATACATCTTTGTCAACGACTTGTGTTTTGTTCAGCTTTAAGAGTATAGGCAGTTTTCCATGACACTGGCGACGTCGTCCCCCTGGCCAACACCATGTCAGCGCTCAGATAGTGCCTGGCCAGATAACTACACATTCTTAACTTGTAATATGTAATAGACGTGTAGGCTGCTCGTACACCTTACCGCTTTTCTTAGTCCAGGCATTAGCTGAACACCTGAATGCCACTTTACTGATGCAGGTGCGCAACAAAAGGTGCCTTCAAATGGGGTTGTGTTTACAGTGTTTACGAGAAGAGTCCATATGAACGCCTCCCTCTTGTGGTTTTCACAACCTTGTAAGTTGTAGTTTTCTAAAAGCTCCGAGTTCACGAGTTGTGATGTGTTTGCTGACGTTTCCAGAAATGGCGGAAGCCATGAAGTTAATTTTTCAGTGGATATACATAGTTTTTCTTCATAATTTTATAATTTGTCTGAGGAAAATGTTAATACAAATAGAAACACACACACACACACACACACACTTTTCCAAGCCTATAGCAAAAGGACGAGTCAGATCCCATTTCCGGTAAATAGCAGCTCTGCATCCAATTTATAACGCCAGACTGAAGGGACGAGTCCAATATCAGCCTACAGAGAGAGAGACAGAGAGAGAGAGAGAGAGAGAGAGAGAGAGAGACAGATACAGAGGGAAAGAGAGGGAGAGAGAGAGAGAGGGAGAGGAGAGAGAGAGAGACAGACAGACAGACAGAGAGAGGGAGAGAGAGAGACAGAGAGAGAGAGGGAGAGAGAAAGAGAGAGAGACAGACAGACAGAGAGAGAGGGAGAGAGAGAGACAGAGAGAGAGAGAGAGAGAGAGAGAGACAGAGAGAGAGAGAGACAGAGAGAGAGACAGACAGACAGAGAGAGAGAGAGACAGAGAGAGAGACAGACAGACAGAGAGAGAGGGAGAGAGAGAGACAGAGAGAGAGAGGGAGAGAGAGAGACAGAGAGAGAGAGGGAGAGAGAAAGAGAGAGAGACAGACAGACAGAGAGAGAGGGAGAGAGAGAGAGAGGGAGAGAGAAAGAGAGAGACAGCTTTTGAAGGCCAGCAGCCTCACTGTGGTTCGGGCTCCAGAGGAAGTGGTAGGCTGAGAGAGATTAAATCTATTTGTCACTGCTGATAGCGATGACAGAAAAAAGAGGAGAGAAGAAGAAATGGAGCGAAACTGGATAATTAGTGGAGAGAGGAACAGGAGATAACAGCCTCCAACACTGAGACTTCAGCTCTGGATCGTTGTAGAGAGGAAATATGATACTATTATTGATACTATTATTGATATTGGTCTGTTTGAACGTTATTTATCTGTGTCAAAACGATACCTGAATTTTACTACCAGTAGCAAAACTGTACTTTTTAAAAATAACCATCATCAAAGTGTTCCTTCATTTTAAATTTAACAAAAGGAACCAAACTTTTCAAAGCATTAGTGTTGAATAGAGAACTGAATAAAATACAGTTCAGAGTTAGAAAAGTGTCCTGTGAACATATCTGATAAAATAATCAAACATTTTATGCTAGGTTTTGATACTTGATGCTACAGAAACATAAAGATGTGTGATATCCAGCCTTGATTGTTGTCATTAAGTATTTTGTAATGTGAGAGCTCTGCTGACTCGGCACAAAGACTCTTCATATCTGCTGGAATAACTTGATATCATAATATAAACTGACAGCAGACAAACTCTAATAAAAGCCGTCACATTCGTTGGTGTTTCTGCAACATTTCAGTTTCAGTCTGTCTCTGTTCATGTTACAGAAAATATATGGTGGTTCACTTTTAACCCTCTTCTTAGAAAGAATCTTGATATTGGACGATTAAAAGGTATTTATCTATACAATATTCAGGCACGTCAACTATGGCCATTTTCTATTTCAGAATAATATATATTATATTATTGGCTTATAATTATTGATACATTAATGTGTTCCTCACTATAATGTTTAATATGATCTAACTTTAAGAAACTGGGCTCTTTAGCCCGGCTGTGTGAACGTGGCCTGGTGGACTCGCATCTGATCTGTGACTGTGTGTTGGTACAGCAGCTGTCTTTGGGTTTTCGTCACCGTCTCACCTCCTTCTCGCCGTCTGTCCTCAGACGTCCTTCATGTCCATGAAGTCTAAACCGACTCTCACACATGTAGGAAGCAGGAAGTCCAGTCAGACCAGACGTCTCGTCACATATTGTTTGTCTCATATTTGAGTCACCACTGGTTTGTATAGAAACTTGGTTAAGAAAAAGCTACCGAGGAAAATTTTAGCCTGCGAGCTAGTTCAGGCAGTCAAATCAAGCTGCACTGCTATAAAAACACTTGACAGGCCTCACTCTCCACACCCATCCACCAATCACACCCTCCCAATCTGGCAATCTGTTTAAGCTGTGAAAGATTTCCCATCTCTCTCTCTGCCTGTCAACGACTCTGCTGCCCTGCATCAGTACTGCTGCCTGTTCTTTCAGCCCCACCACCACCCCAGCATCCACCTGCTGGGGGGTTTAAGATATTTGCTCATCACTCCCCAATATCTCTATGTAAACATATCTGCGGGGAGTGACGAGGTCGTAGCCTAGACGCCAAACTCTAACTCTGTTCTGCTGCTTTAATGAACGTAAACGTGAGTTGTCTGACTGAACTGAGATAAACCAGACTACTAGTGTTAGCGCCCCCTACAGGCTGCAATGTTCATCACAGCCACAGTATGAACAAACAATAATAATCACTTCCTCCATTTTGGACTCTGTGGCTCTCCGTCCCCTCAAATGTTAGCACCGTCAAGACTGTTTTATCAACGGTATGAATGTCCATGTCAACTTTCACCAGAGATGGTCAGTACTGTGAGTGCACATCAACCTACAGACTACAGACAAGCTTCACTTTGGCCTTTTGGCAAATAACTTTAAAGGAATAGTTGAACATTACACTTACTGCATTCTGTCTCCCAGAGAGTGAGATGTTCAGATGGTTATCAATCTCATGTCTGCATGTTGAGTCAAAGCTGGAGTCAGGATGTTGTTAGCCTAGCTTAGCATAAACACTGGAAGCAGGGGGAAACAGCTAGCCTGGCTCTGTCCAAACCTACCAGCACCTCTAAAGCTCACTGATTAACACGCAGAAATGTACAAACCACAGATCGTGGTTTTAGGGGGAGTTGTGTGCTGGAACTATTTCTTGACTAACAACCATGTATCCATCCGCCCATCACTTCAGCACTTTCTGCCAACAAAACATTGGGAAGTCACTGCGCCCGGCCATTGTTCATTTTTTAATAGTATTTCACAAAATGTTGAACATATTTTTGGCCCTGCACAGACACACAGGTGTGCTCAGTCTGACCTGTTTGATTAGTTACAGCTGATATAATCGTCAGTACCAGGGCCGACTGAAAATAAGAAGTTGCTACCTGATTGTTTTGCTAATTTAAAAAAGAGATTCGTTCGGCTCGGTGTTTACCAAATCTGGGTGTTGCATTAACCTGGAACAAGATACAAAAAAGCTGAAAATGTAAAGTTTGTCATCCCAACATCTAACAGGTCTGTCCTCTGGAGAGCAGGAATCAGGATCAGGACATTTCATGAAAACCCGTCATCTCCTATCTCTCTGTGCAGTGTTGGTCCACAGTCACTGTGATGTGACAGAGTGACTTCAGTTATAACTCAGTCTGCGTTTCATATCAACAGAAATGAAAGCCATAAATGTTCCTGAATGATGAACACAAACGCTTCAATCAGTTTGACTTCCCTCTCAGTTATTACTGTCTGGAGAGCTGATGGTACCAATGAAGAAGAGCAGGAGAGGTTATTGTCATAGATAATGAAAAACAATATTTATTGGTGGTTCAGTAGTCGTGTGATGCAGAGAGCAGGTTGAGTCTCAGAGGGAGCACCTTCATCTCTCTCAGTGTAATCAGGTGAAGAGAGAGCGGCAGCAGCCTTCAGCACTGAACTCCCTGAAGCCTTTAACATGTCGGCTACTGCTGCAGATACTAAATGTGTTTCCATTACACGACATGCAGGGAGGTTTTCACAGCCTGAAGAGACACTGAGGAGAGTCTTTCTGTCCCAGAACTCAAAGTGAGCACAGAATATCTGACGGGAGTTTATCAATGTATCAGATATTTGATTTCAGTCATATTTAAATGTGAATTTATTATTCATATCAATAATACATGAATCTGCGGGCTGATGTGTTGTACTGTCAGTGCCAGCTGCTGTGGTGGTTTGACTAACGGTGAAAGCACAGATGGTTGGGTTGATGATCAGCAGTGGCCTCCTCTGATGGATCTGATGGATCTGACGGCTGTTTCTGGCCAAACATCCACTGGTTCGTACAGCTTTTTAAGAGTAAAATTCAAGCACTTTCAAGGTACTTAAACCTGCTTTTATCATCGCATCTAAATTGTTGCTATAAGTGCAATTGTGAAAAAAAAGTTTACAGACTTCCTTTTTACTCAAGGCAATCAATGTGTATGTGTTTCACCTCCTGTTCATACTAACTTTGATCATGTGTATTGTTCGGGATTATTTATTGCTTCCTAATTTCCAGAATAAGGGATCAACAGAGGAACTGTGAATGACGAGTGAACACAAGAAAAGAACTTTCCTTTATTATGTTGAAAATCAAGTATTTTTTTATCATTTATTTTATTCCTAACCTTGAAAACATAACGGTTAGAATTAAGCATTTTCCAAACTTTCCAAACTTTGTACAAACCTTGATTATTATTCAGTTTTAACCCTTTCAACCCGTAAAACCATTTTTAATGACAGTGGTATCATTGGATGTCTTCAGATATAATAAAAACATTATAAATAACTTCAGATTTTGACATTTTTCTTGGTATGAAAAATCATTTGTCCTAGAAAAACTGTCCCAGATCCTGCAGTAACACACAGATTATAAATATGATTCTGGTGTGAAGACTAATTGGACTGAGTCTGTTCTGGTGTTGGTCAGTTGGTGACAGTCTGGAGAGAAAATACTGTCGGGGATGAAACAGAAAATGTGTGTGTTGAAGTGGAGTGTTTGTGTTTGTGTCTTTATCACAACTTCACATCCCACACATCCTCCAAACTGTCCTCCACACGATTTACTCTGAAGCAGCGAACTTAATGAGTGTTTGACTGCAGTTTAAATGTTTAAAGCAAGTCTAATTGGTCTGTGAATCAAATGAAACTAGATTAACTTCCTACAGACATCGACTCTCTGCTTCCTCGCTCTGTTTGTTTTGCAGAAGTAATGAGTGAAATAAAACTGACACATTTATATGATGCATTGGCTGTGAAACAACATGGACAAACACAAGTGATCATAACGTTATCAGAAAGTGATGTAAACTCATGTTCTTGCATTTGGCAAGCGTAAACAGTAATTAGTGTGATATTTCTCTCCTGTAGTGATTTGCTGGGCTCAGTGGTGAATTGCATTGAGATGTTTTAAGGTGGAATGAGCAGTGTGAGAATATGGGATATCTCTGTAGTCAAGTGCAGACGTGATGGTCGATCTGTCCTCAAGAGAAGAACATGACTTTATTCTGATATAAGAAACACGTTTTTACTGTGCCAGTTGTTCCACATGAGGTTTAAAAGTCAGACTGCTTGTAAAGTTTACTGGTTCTGGCAGATTTGAATCAGAGTTGCAAGGAAAGTTCAGTTTGCTTATCAAATTCAGAGCTTGGCGAATACACACAAGACAATCTGGCAGGGAACAAGTGAAAGTGTACTAGTGTATTTGCTGAGGGACTGATGAGGGAATGAGCCGCAGGTGAGATGATGGATGGGGAAAAACCAAGCCCCCAGGAAGTGCGCTGGGCTTTGAAGCCAATTTGACACAGTGGCCAAACCGTGTAATTACAACGGGTCTGTCACATGATGTACAGTGGCTCCAAGAGACTTTTTCCCATAGACTTACATTGTGAAAATCAGCGGATCATTTAAACAGCCCTTATTTAAATCATTATGTCCTAAAAGTTGCATCCTGTGTCTGGATGGCAGGAAGATGTAAGAAAGAGTTATGTGTCTGCAGGACGTTAAAGGCAGAATGTAATCTAAAAATAGTGTAAGTTGTAGAAGAGCCATGTGCATACAAGATTGTATCATCTGCATAAGGTTGAGCTTTGACAATTAAAACACTTCAGGTTCAGGAAAGATGGGTGCTTTGATTTTTTTTTTCTTTATATATATTTTTGGATTTACTAAAAAGTCAACATGTCAACACTTCTTTCAAGTCAGCATTCATTTTGTCAGTATTTAACACAGACCGCCATTTTTCCAGTACAAAACCATGAAAAGGTTAATCATACTTCAGCCAAAAAAAGAAACAAATGTTAGCAAATGAATTCTTTGCTGATACGTTTCCTTCTTATTCCCATCAAGAAAAAAGAAAGAAACGTAATACAAATGTAATTTTTAGGACAGAGAGTTGCATTTCAAGAAGTTGGCACTCTGAAGAAAACTTTCAAAAACTCAGCAAACATGAAGGCGGTTTAAATCATATTGACCATTAAAAGAATCTTCAGTGTTATCTTAGAACAGAAACTACACATTCAGGGATAAAATTAATTATTACATTATTGTTATTATAGAGAATAATACCACACATTGTTTATTCTCAGGATGTGATGTTTGCAGTGATTTCTGTCTTCAGGTCAGCGAGCTGGAGGCCATGATGAAGCACATGCAGAAAGTTCTGGAAGAGGAGCTGAGCGGTGAGTTTGAGTACATACACATAAAGTACACATGCACAGGGTATACTCACAATGTACATACACACTGGGTGCATAAACATAGTACTTTGTACACAAAATGAAATAGAATACACTGTGAGCTCCATGTGAAACCATGTTTAGTGCTAATTAGCAAATGTTAGAATGCTAACACACTAAACAAAGATGGTGAACATGGTAAACATTAACATGTTAGCATTGTTAATGTGAGTAAAGCCTCACAGAGCTGCTAGCATGGCTGCAGACTCTGGATAGTGTGTAAAATCATTGACTTCACTCATTGTACGGTGCTTTGGACAAAAGCCAAATTAATGTAATGTAATATCTCAACTGCTTCATGGTTAATATCACAGACTGTATACAAAGATGGACGGCATGACAGCCAAAACATCTGGATCGCCCCCTGGTGGCTGGCTGCAGTACAGGTCATAAGCCCCGCCCCCTCCATGTTAGCGGATGGGACAAACTGAAAAATCTTCTCACGCTGATGTTTGTTCAAGTGTTTGTTTTTATGATCAGTTTGGTTTTAATTAGTTATTTGATGCTATAAAAAGGGGGGGAGACGTCATGATTGACAACTGTGAGTGTGCTGCGATTGGTTCAGACGGGGGTGTAGGCGGGACCTCAATACCGCGGCTCCAGATGACGTCACCAGGCAAGATGGCAGCTCCCGCATCCTGGATATTTTGGCTTCATATTTGTACAGAGGGAGGAAGTGGAGACGCGTCGGCCATCTTTAGAAACAGTCTGTGGCTAATATACATTATTAATACTGAATAAATCAGTTTAATCAGCGTGTTACTTCAGTTAACATGACACATGAAATCTGAAGTCCAGTTTGAGATCCATTTGAAGGTTTATCAGCAACCAAAACAGACAGAGGTTTATTATAATAATAATAATAATAATACTGGTTTGTTGTGATCGGGAGGTGAACAGTAGAAATACAGCATTCACGTTACAAATTCATCCACCAGGATGGACAGGTTCACCTTTTTTCAGGACGACCTCGTTATATCGACTGATTGAAATGAATGAGGCGGCTGCATGTTTTCATGCAGAGCTAAAGTCAGACTCACACACACTCCCCCAGCAGTATCTTGTTGTATAAATAAGTCTGTCCTTCCTGTCTCTTCTTCATCACCTTCTCCTTCCAACTGCCCTTTACTTTTTTTTCACCTCGACTCACTGAGCATATTCGTCCTCCTTCTCCTCTCAGTCTTCAGTTCCTGTTGGCTTGGTTCAGTCACAATCTGTCCTCTGCTGTGAAACCTGTTCGTCTCGCTCCACTGACCTCCACAAAAAACAGCCTGAGCAGCTGAAGATGAAACTTCAGTTCGCTCTCTCCTCCTGTCACACAGCGACTTCCCCTGCAGCTTCCTACACCCACAAAACAGTCAAACCTAAAGGAACAATTTAACATGCAGGGGAAACCTCTTGTTCTGTTTTTATCCATGATATATTTGACAGTGTCAAAATACTTTTTACATGTGGACATGTTAGTATTATTAGACCTGTAAATAAATTCAGATCAGTCCTTTAAATGTTAACAAAGAACAAATTACAGAATTATAAGATATCGACAACATTCAAAACATCTACAGCCAGAAGTACCTGCGTCTAAGTCATTTAGAGTCACTTTAAATGCGTCCAATGAGACCAGTTCCTGAACATTCAGGTCATTTTGCAGCCGATTCCAAGCTGAGGGAACTCCATACTTAAAACGGCCTTTTTGGCTAGTTCAGTACGGACTTTGGGGACAGTTAGTAGAAATAAGTCAGGTAAGAAGGAAGCAGTCCAAGAACAGCCTTATAAATAACAATATGCCGATGGTTAAGTCTGCAGACCATCCAACCAGAGCACACAGAACAATGATGAGTAAGAGCCTTGAGATTTGTGATGAATCTCAGTGCTCCATGGTAGACAGTATCCAGCAGGCATTGTGAAGATGCATGCATGTATGTGACATCACTATAGTTCAGCACAGACATGAAGGCGGCAGTAACAAGTCGAAGGAAAAGCAAGACTTGTTTCTGAAATAAAACCCCATGAAGTGCTGGAGGAACAGGGAGGCTTCTTACTAAAATATGAAACTACAAAACAGAGGAAATTAGAAATAAAGACCTGTCTGTTATAAACCACCTTCAAATGAAGATCTGGATCTCTCTCCAGGTGAGGCTGAAGCCTCTGTTTGAGAAACTAATTATTCTGCTCGACTTGTTGCAGCTCTGTGGATAGATAACATACAGTTGATTTATTCTAGTTTAATGGAAATGTGTCATTTACATGCAAATCAAACCGACACATTTGAAATGTATTGGCATCAGAATAAAAAAACTGACATTTAAATTCATTAAAATTGTTCTGCATCAGTTTCATATTTTTAAATTAGATATGAGATTGAAAATGTTGGAGACAATTAAATTACAAGTTGTGTTTTTGTTTTTTTTGTTTTTTTCCTGATGTTTGTGGCTGATATTCCTGCTTCCCAGAGGATGATCCCTTTACATTTTTGAGCCTTCCTCTGGCGCCACCGTCAGGGCACATTGATTGTGATTTGCAGCAAAGTGTGAATCAGCTGTGTTGAGGGTCAACACCTCCAGGTCTGAGGCCGTGGTTCCCTGCTGAAAGATGGTGGATTGCTTCCTTCAGGTTGGGAGTGAGTTGCTACCCCAAATGAAGGAGTAAAAATATCTATGAAATATCTCACGGTCTTGTTCACGAGTGAGGGTAAGACTGAGTGTGGTGGATTGGTGCTGCGGACGCTGTACTGGACTGTCATGGCACAGAGAAAATGGACAAAAACAACTTTTGTTTACGTCCTCAGAGGGAGGAGGTCGGGGTGGATGGACGGGTCAACAGAACATCAGACTTTAACACCAGAGACCGCTGTCCACTTCCTGTTTCCTACCAATAGTCAACTTTGGTTTCCATTAACCATGACCACCATTGTTCACTAACCTTAACCATGTGGTAACCATGACAACAAAAGTCTCCTAACCAGGATACTAGTGCACATGTAAACATACTGATATTGAGGTTTTCCAGGTGTCAAAGTGGGAGGAGACGACGAGGCTAATATTTTCCATCTGGCCTTCTGAACACCACGGCATCCTTTAAGGATCAATGTGCTGTCGTTACTTCACCAGCCAACTAGGTGCTGAAGTAACAAAGGACCGAAATGTGGGGGAAAAAAACACCTGGCACCCACCAGTCTAAGTCAAGGGATCCTCCAGGAAGAGCTGGAGGACATCAGCCTGCTGCCACGGCAACAAAGACCTGGATAGGCTGTGAAAAGTGGAGGGATGGTTGGAGATGATTTGGTGACACCCGTGGTTACTGATGGTGACACAAATGAGGTGTTTAGATTAACTTGAGTTTGTGATAAACATCTGCATGATTTCAGGTCAAATGTTGATGGTTCTCTGTGTTTTAATGTTTCAGGCTAAGTGCTGAGAAATGGCTTATTGTTCCCTCAAGGAATCGAAGAAACAGACCACAGCCTCAGCAGCGTTTAACAGCCATTAAATCCTGAGATATTTAGCTTGTAGTGATCGGACATAAGACCTGAGGCAGCTCAGAGGCCATTATCCTGATTTATGGTCCGGTCATTGGCTGTTAAACAGCAGCTCAGAGTCAATTTGTGCTGTGTTGGTGTCCTGTCTAGAGCCTGAAGATGAACAGCAGCGGGTTTGTTTTTATTCAGCTGATCAGATTCAGTCTGAAGGAAAAGGAAGTGCTGAAAGAGGTTGAAGTTTCAGTGTAAACCTAAGCACTGAATCAGGTTCAAGTATCAGTTGAAGTGCTGAAAGGAGTTGAAATCATTGAGTGTAAGTATTACGTTACGCTGAAAGTGTCAAGTGAAGCGTAATCACTGAAAGCAGATGATCTCTCAGTTAAAGAATGAGACATGAAAGTCAGTTGAGATGTAAGTCATGAAAGCATTTGAATTGTCAGTTAAAGAGCAAGAGATGAGAACGTGGAGCCGTCAGCTGATGTGAAAGCAGTTAAACTGTTAAACAGTGAAAGAGCCAGAGATGAAAGCTGCTGAACTGTTGAAGAGGAAGAGATGAAAGGAGTAGAACTGCAGCTGAAGCATGAGTTCAAGAAACAGATGAAAATATGTAAAATGTTGGTTAAAGAGTATGAGATGAAAGCAACTAAACTGTCAGTTTGTAGGAAATGAGACATGAGGACAGGAACAAGACAGACCAGACAAAGGATTTTAAAATAAAACGGGAAACAAATACGCAAGACACAAGACCTGGGAATACAAAATAAAACCGGACACAAGACCAAACACACACAGTGTCCATGTGGGATCATGACACAGTTGAAGAATAAATGACCAAAGTAGTTGAAATGTCAGTTGAAGTGGAAGTGTTGAAGACAGTAAGTGTGTGCACTGATGGCAGTTAAAATGACAATGGAAGTGTAAGATCTGTCAGATGAAGAATTAAAATCAGCTGATGTGATGAAAGTGTCAGTGAAGTGTACACCAGAATTTCAGTTTTTTACTGTAATGATGCCTAAAGAACTGTGATCTCTGTGAGGTCATCAGCTCGTTAAGATTCAGAGCTCGTTAAGATTCAGAGCTCGTTACAGCTCAGAGTTTCTTATAATCAAGAGCCTCGTTAAGACTCTGAGCTCGTTAAGATTCAAAGATCGTTAAGACTCTCAACCTGTCGCGACTTGAAATGTATTTAACTCAGACGTCACATCTGAAGAAGATCACATCTTTACTTTTCATAATGGTTTTTCAGCCTGGTCATGTCTCAGAGCTCACGTTTTAAACCATTTAGAAATAACTGTGTGTGTGTGTGGCAGCAGCAGATATCCTGTCATTATGAGAGAGAGAACAGATTTTAAATAAAATGTCAAACATATGATGGTATGTAATATTCTGTCTCTTTCAATCTCCAGGTGTCTCTTACCTTTCTTCGTTCTGTTGTTTGTCTGTAAACCAGGAGACCTTGCAGAGCCTGAGGCCCCTCAGATCCCTCAGGGGCCCCCAGTGATCAACAGCAGCCTGCTAGAGACCAGAATCCAACACCTGAGAGAGTGAGTGTGAGAGGGGCTTTTATTTTGTAGTTTGAAGATCTAGTCCTCTGTAGTGCTTGTTCTTGGAGTTTAACATAATGAGAACTCTAATGTGTCAGAGTATCAATGCAGCACAACTTCCTTCAGTCGCTGTACTTTATATATATTTTGCATGAGATCTTCTTCCTTCCCTTGAGCAAGGCAGCAAAACCCTGCAGCTCACAGTGAAGCAGCTGTTCTCTGGTCCTGATTATGCTCATGAACATGCAGTTCAACCTTTATCAACCTAGTCTCCTAATATTTCTAGTCTCCTAATATTTCGTTCATATACTGCCACAGTTAAATATTAATAAACACACTCAGTCCCTGCAGAGGTTTTCTGTATTAAACCCGACCAGGATGTTTCTCTAAGCTGAACTCAGAGCTGTGAGTCTGAACTGTCAAAAGTTTAATAACGCTGAAGTCACGGCGAACAGAACCGCAACATCAGATATTTTGGTGGAAAGCAAATGAAAATTGTTATCAGTAAACATTTTACTGATACATTAAGTATCAACATTTCCTCGTTATGTTAACAGAAAACGTGATCCGGTCCGCATTATGTTTAAAAAATACAATTTTACCGTCACGATCATAAGAAAGCTGCGTTTTTGTCATGATCTTGCATTTTTGTTTTTTTTATTACTTTAACATTTATTTTTCCATAACATATTTCTTGGTTGTTGTTTCTTTTTCTGTATAATGTATAATGTAGTTATAAAGTGTAGATGTAGCACGAGGAGGGCTATAGCTGCATCTCAGACCTGATCTTTGACCCTGACTTTGCACAGCATTCATTTTTCCTCTGCTGAGTTTGATTTTGGTTTGAGGGATCAGCTCAGACTTAAGCTCTGTGTCTCTGTGAGCCATCTGTGAAAGTTTAATTTAAAATAATCCAATTATTGCAGACAAACATCTCGCCTGAAGCTGCAGCGTGTTGCCGTGTGGATCAGAGTGAGATATGAACCAGATTCAGTTTGTTTGTGCAGATTAAAACGAAATAAAGCAGAGAAAACAAACACACAGAGCAGAAACTGTAATAAAAAACAAAGATCTTTTAATAACATCTTCACTCCAAAACATGACAACATGGGCAAATTGGAATTAAGTGTAAGACACACAAACACAGAAAAGTAAAAATTTATAAAAACCAAAATCCATCAGACATTCTTCTCCTCTAATTAGATCTCACCTGCTGTTACACGTGTTCAATATTTATCTGATGAATGACTCAATCCCACGCACACCGTCCTGCTGCCCCAAATACTCACTACAACACCAAACGTGGATTCATCCGCTGCTGAAAATAGTCCCCAACAAATGCACCATTTCCTCCTGTTAGTTTGATAAAAACTACAGTGAGCAGCTGTTTGAAACATCAAACTATAGATCTGTGTTTTTAAAGATTTACGTCTTCAGCAGGAACCAATGGACTCGGAGCTGAGAGCCACAGACAGGAAGTCAGACAGGACTGAGAGCCACAGACAGGAAGTGAGACAGGACTGAGAGACGTTTCCGTCCACCTGTTTTTATTCGCATTTGCACATAAAAAAAGTCTCAGAAAACCTCAGAAATTCTAGAATAAACGTCTAAATGTCTGTAAAACAGCTTCCTGCTGTGTGAGGAGTAAAAGTTGTTTTTTAAAAAAAAAGAAAAAGCAGAAACAGACTTATAAATATATATAAATGCTGGCGTCCATGAGTCAAAGTGAAGGGCTGAAAACATCAGGTGTGTGTGGAGCGATGAGGAGGCTGTAACCTTCCTCATATGAACACACGAAACAGAAAGCTCGTATCTCCATCATGTTCTCCACATGGTTTTTCATCGTTTGAGTTTTGACTGGAGCTCTTTGAAAGACGTCAGCTTGTTGTGTCCTCTTCTTCTGTGGTGGTTTAATGGCATCGACTGGAGAATATAGAATAACACCAGAATTATCCTTTAAGGATGTTGTAAATTATCTCAAACTGAAGAAAAGTCACCTGCATACACAAACATTTATTCTCTCAGTCATTAGTGCTGAGAGACAATTTAAACCGGCTGCTCTCCTCTGATTGGCTGATGGTGGAAGGTCGGGTCATCTGATTGGACAGATGGCGCTCCCCTCTTCGATTAGGGTCAGTTTGTCACCATGGTAACAACAACCACACACACACACACACACACACACACACACAGAGCTGCCAGAGGAGGAGGAAGAAGAACAAAGAGTCGGACAGTTCAGTGTTTAGTTTCAGCTGCTGTTCGGTTCCTTCGTGTTCTCTCTGGTCAGTGATGGTGCTCTAAAAACATTAAAGTTCTCTCAGGTGTTCTGACGAAGTCCCAAGAGATATTATATTTATTAATCTTGTGTGTATTTTTTTGTTGGCAAAGATTAAAACTGATCATCTTCGGCTCTGGAGGAAAAAACCCACGAGGCAGAAGAAGCTCTGATGAAAACGTGAGCAGCTCTGCAGCTTTACTGTTGCTGAGAGTTAAAGTTAGACTGAAAATCTCATTTCTGCTGCTCGCATGGTACAAAATACACAATTGTTAACAGGCTACATTTACCTTTTTATTAACTGAGAAGTACTAAACTTTAATTAAAAAATACACAAGTGAAAACAGAATAATTAGAAACAGGAGCTGTGCACCATCATGTGATTAGAGTTGAGAATAACACTGACATAATTAAAATGAAGCATTAAGTTCCTGTGATACTTCACATATCTGTAATGTTAACCTCCTTCAGGTGCACTGAGGGAATATGTCTGTAGGGAGAGAGAAGACCGAGCAGCACACGTTTGTCTTCTATATATGTGTATAAATAAACACACACATATATATATATACAGTCAAGCCCAAAATTATTCATACCTCTGGCAAATTTTGACTTAAAGTTACTTTTATTGTTCAAATGTAAATAAAAGCTGAGAAATATTTTTTTCCACAATGATGCCTCTTGTACATCGTCTTATAATCTTCTGGGAGACGCCTGTGTCATTTCCAATCAAGAAAAAACTTTCTGGTTGAATAAAAGTAACTTTAAGTCAAAATTTGTCAGAGGTATGAATAATTTTGGACTTGACTGTATATATGTATGTAAATGTGCTCTGACTGCAGCTGTCACAACATTTAAAGAGTTTTGTGCATCGATGCTGAATTGTTCAAAATGCATCTAAAGGCCTTTACACAGCAGGGACGTGACGAATAAACAACATGAAAATGCAAAATACTATACTAATACTATGCGAATATTTTGCAACAAAACTATTCATACCGGCAGAGAGAGGGAGGGATGGATGGATGGATGGATGGATAGATACCAACACTACTACAACTACATCAGCTGCTCACTCTCCTGCATCTGATGCTGCTCCACACATCATCCTTCAGTTCATTGTCTTTATCATGTTTGTGTCCTTTGTCAGATAATACAGACTGATGAGAAACACAATCAACAGGTCCGCCATTGTTGTGACATGACGTCTGCATGTGATTGGCTGATGCCTTTATTCACTGTTTGAAAGCTCCAAAAAATTGACCTCGTTCTGACAAAAAATTACTTTGCGTTGTGTGAAAGTACTCATGACAAAAACAACAGTTTGAAAAAATATTTTGACATGCGAATTAATCGCACAAATTAAACGCCCCCGGTGTGTGCAGGCCTTTAGAATCAGTTCTTTTTCTTTCTTTTATATCTGTTTGGAGGCAGTTTTTTTCCCCTGAAGCTGCAGCTCAGTTTGTTCTGCTGAGGACGTTCAGTCAGAGCAGGAACGTTTGAGAGAAGAAATGAAGAATTTGGAGAAATCAATAAATCATCAGTTTTTGTTCTGATGGTGTGAATATAGAAAGTTAGTTTTATGCTCCGTGGACATTTAGTCTCACCTGTGAAGTAACTTCTCACCAGAAAGTTCTGTGGATTCAACTGAACATTATCTGTTCAGATTAACGGATTAACTCAGCGATGTATGAAATCAATCAAAATATTAACTTTTCCCCCTACAGTCTCACATTATACAAAACATCTGAATTTTTGAAATATGATCAAAACTAAATGCAGCAGGACGTTTTGCTGCCTGTTACGCGACAGTAAGCTAATGCAATCAGCCGTCCCTCACATCGTGTCAACAGTTAAAATAAAGTCAGCTGACATCCAGCTGATACATTAACTTTACATACAAAAGTTTTACAGCATAAATCTGAAATATAATCAGTTTGGAAGCATCTCCTGCATCTGCATTCAGCCGTCGGTCTCTGGAGGAACAAACAAACAGGATCTCTGTGTCGTCAGCTGACCTGAGAGCTGCCGTCCGTCACACTGAGAGGAGGAAGAAGAAGAAGAAACACCAGTTAACCTGCTGACAGGAGCTGAAACACAGAGTCAAACACCTGTGACGGACTGAGATAAACAGGAAGGAAGTCAGCCATCCTGAGCTCCACCCTGTCAGTCATAACACCTCCCCCAGGAGGAGGAAGGGGGGGGGGGTGATCAAATGGAATCAAACAGCACAAACATCTTCAGATATTCAACAGTTCGAAGGTCAAAACTGTTGAATTTTTAAAACTGTTTACTACAGGGAGGAAACACAAACACACAGTCATGTTTTTCTATCCGTGTGAGGTCCTTGATTATTACAGTAATTATGAGGACATTTTTGGAAAGTAAGGACATTCTTAAAGTAGACATTTTTGACAAGTGAGGACGAAGTTGGAAAGCAAGGATTTTTTTGATACTGAGGATATTTAAGAGAAGTGGGGACATTTTTGGGAAATTGGAAATTTGTTTTGGACAGTGAGGACATTTTTGGAGTCGGTAGTCAAGTATAGAAGTACCAACACACACACACACACACACAGAGAGATATGGCTCTCATCACTCAGCAGCACTGTGTACATAAACAGCAGGTCACATGATAAAACACATATAAACCAGACAACCTGCTGCTGTGAATCAATCTGAGTTCATTTTAAATTCAGTCTGAGCTGAAATCCTGCTGAGAGTCTGTGTCGATTCAGTCCATCTGTCAACTCGTGTCTCTGTGTCACATTGTAGAGCTTTCCTTTATTTAATTTATTCAGTGATCTGTTGTTTTCCACAAGGTTGGTTCAAACTTTGTAAAATGACCTGCAGTATATTTATATTCGGTGCCACAACAGGAAGGAGGTAACGTTTTTACAGTGCAGCAGAGAGGAGGTCGGGGGGGAATGGATCTGACAGACGACCTGTTTTATTGTTGGGGTCTGTAGACTGTTGTTATGTTGATTAAAACCTGAGTGTCTCCTCCCTGCAGGTCCATCTGCAGCCGTCTGGGTTCAGACATCTTCCAGAAGCTGTATGATGACCTGAAGGAGGCCAGACGGCGTGACGACGGCGTCACAGAGCCTCTGAAACACCTGGAGGACGAACCCGGTGATGGTTTCCAGGTAGACCAGCTGCTGTTCTACGAAGAGGAGCTGCAGAGAGTGAGACAGCTGCAGGAGGACAGACCACCTGTCTGACAGCACCAGAGCAACAACAGTCTGAGGAGGAACCAGATCTGTTGTATCACACGTAAACTGTGAACATAATAAATACCTACGATACTTGATCTTGTGTTTGAATTTATGTACCGTGATTGGTTAGTGGAGTCACCTGGGTGATACAGACAAAATATAAAATGGAGATTTTATTTTATCGCTACCCTTCAGTACATAAAGTAATTAAAAGTAGCTGCACCTGCTGCAACACTAGCGATGAACACATTAATGCATCCAATAATATCATTTATATTATTCTTTTACTTTTGGTACTATATTTTGAAACTGTTGTTCCTTTTATTCAAGTAAGGATTTGAATTCAGGACTTTTACTTGTACTAGAGTATTTCTGCACTGTGGTATTACTACTTAAAGTATCTGAGTGCTTCTTCCACCGCTGTCTGTTTCAGCACAGACAGATCAATAACTGAACGTGTTTGTTAACGTCAGTCAGATATCTGCAGACGGCTGGTGTTACAGCAGCTCCCCGGCTAAATGCAAGGACAGACTGAACACAGCAGGAGTAGTACTAGAGGTAGTACCAGAAGTAGTACTAGAAGTAGAAAAGTAGGTCAGCAAACACAGAGTTCAGATCAATGTCCCTCAAAGACCTTTAGTTTCACTACGAGATAATCAGAGACAGCAACCAGCAGGAGTCATAACTTTCAACTGCAGCAGGAACACACACACACACACAAGAATATTAACTAAGTAAAAATATGACTACATGTTTGTTGTTTTTTACCTGGAACAGTGCAGAGAAGCAGGTGGTTATTCCAGCCCTGAGTAGTGCCTGCAGTCTTTCTCTCAGGCTGCATAAGGCTCCAACAACCTCCAGTAGCTTGTGAGGCAAAACCCAGGGCAAAGAGAGTCTACAAAGCCTTCGACTGCTGCAAGTTAACTTTACTGCTTTGAGCTCACAGTAAAAAGATCTTCTCTCATCCAGATTGTGGTGGCTGGACAGAAGGCGAAGTTTACTGAGATTTAAGTTTTAAAAAATGACAAAAGTAGGATTTTGAAAAGTGAGGGGGACATGATATGAAAGACCTCAGGGACTCAATCATTCAATCAGTCTTCTTTTTGCTTAATTTACAGAAAAGGTAAGTTTTTTTAATGTATTTATTTGTTGATTTATTTGACAGGGACGGAGCACGTTAAAGAACATCAGTATAAAAATACAAGATGTAAACATGCCGGAGTTAGCATTAGCAAGAATGCTAATTTACATGTTTCCCTCCTGTTGTTCTGTGTTGTCATACAGCTGTTTCTTTTGTCTGAATCTGCAGCAGTTCCAGTTTTTACCAGCCAAAGATATAAAACATATAAACTCCTGACAGCGTGACGAGGCTTCCTGCTGAGCTCAAACAGGTGAAACGTCTCCAACAGGTTGTGTTCAGGGCTCAGAATGATAAATGTATCAGGATCTTTGTTTCATCTGATGTTCCAGAAAAATCCTGTTTTTCACAGTTAAACCTTCAGTCAGCCTGTTAAATATAATTTAATATCAGCAGCTGACAGTGAGACAGCTTCTGTTATCACACTGACTGAGAGCATAAAATAGCATTTTCAATTTGTGCATAAAAAACTTTCATTCACAAATTGAAAATATTCATTCAAAACGAGTGACTAGAAAATATCTCTGAAAGTCTGATCACTTTCTCTGGTTGCTTTCTGTCCTCTTATAATTATTTCCAGGTCTGTGCTGTGAATATTTAACTGTTAAACGACTGCACTGTGATTATAATGTAATTGGACGGAAGTCAGTAAATGCTAATGAGACCTCTCTGATATGATGAGGTTTGTTAGCATTTTAAAGGTGTCAACAAGAAAATAAAAAGTAGAAAAGAAAAGATCATCGCTCAGAGAAGAGACGTTAACTCCGACCCTGAAACAATCTCCTGTGATTCATAAGAGCGAGAAAATGAAATAAAAGGACAAAAGGGACTGAGAGGATTTATTGTATTCAAACAGACGAGGAATGAGGAGGAGGATTATTCCAGGAGGGAGGGACATCTTTAGGATGTGAGGCTCAGCTAAAAGAAACGGCTTTTTCTTCTTTTTCTCTCTGCAGGCTGTAATTATCTGCCAGCTGGACGACCAACTTCAGAGACTGAAACAAACCGACCCGAGAGACTGAAAGCTGCAGCCATAGAGCGCTACTAACGTTTAGTCACTTAGAGACTCGATAACAAGAATACCATTTTTGTTTTAAATTAATCACATCAGAAAAAAGATTTCCAGTATTCTTATTCAGGCGTGTTGGACAGGAGCTCAGCATCCTTTCAGAAAAGGACATTCCTGCTGTTGCATTTCAGACATTCATTGAATCAGTACATCAAGATAACGTTTCCTCCCTGCAGACGTTCAGCCTCTGAGCTCTCTCCTGAAGGTGAGCCGCAGCATGAGGTCGACTGATGGACTGTGGACGAGGGAGCTGAGCCTGATGGTGAAGCTCTCCATTTACCTGCCATCTACTTTCTAACCCTCACCTGTAGTCCCAAGCTTTGGCTAGTATTAACAGGGAGATCTCAGGCTCCATCCACACTAATACGTCCACACTAATATGATCTCCGTCCACATGAGCATTTTATCACCGTTTCAGAAATAATCTCCATCCATACTACACGCCTGAAAACATATCACATGACCATTCACGTGCACTGGGCATGCACATGCCGGTGTAAACAGGAAGTCTCCTCTGTGGTTGGTCGCTTAGTTAGTTGCAGGAAATACTACAAACGAAGAACAGCGACGGAGAAAAGTCAGAGCAATTCAATTCAATTCAATTCAGTTTTATTTATATAGCGCCATATCATAACAAAGTTATCTCAGGGCACTTTTTCGAATAGAGCAAGTCTAGACCGACTCTTTATATTTACAGAGACCCAACAGTTCCCACCATGAGCAAGCACTATGCGACGGTGGCAAGGAAAAACTCCCTTTTAACAGGTAGAAACCTCGAGCAGAACCAGGCTCATGGTGGGCGGTCATCTGCCTCGACGGGTTGGGTTGAAGGGGGAAGGGGGGAGCGGGAGAGAGAGAGCAGGAGGAAAGAGAACATACAGCAGCTCAATACAGCATAGATATGGTAATGGCATTGATGTTAACACCAACAGAAACAACACTAAGAGCAACATTATAATAGCAATACTAATAATAAGAGCAACAACAGCAATAGCAGCAGCGGGTGCAGAGCAGGAGCACAGGGGCAGCAGGCGGCAGCAACCACAGACCCAGACTCCACAGCTCCAGAGGCAGAAACACCTGCAGAAAGCAACAGAAGGGGAGGGAGAGAGAGAGAGGAGAGAAAGCACACAACTACGGGAAGAAGTTGAATTAATAACAACAACAAGAGCAGAGATTTCTCTGTTTGGACCGACGACCAGGTGGAACTGTTACTGACAGGAAGTGATGTGATTCGTTATTAATGTTGAATTAACCACTGGGAGTCAAGGCTGGAAAGGGTCACGTGATAGGGGCGTGACGAATCAGGAGAGGACACATCGTGGCTGATTAGACCCAATCAGGAAGCTAATGTGGGCGTCTGCATCATCATTTTAAAACGTCTCCATTTTCACCCGTCCTCACTAAAACACAATCCAGTTTTCAAACTAAAACAGGGTCAGCAGCGTTTTAAAAGGTCTCCGTTTTAGGGGTTATAAAACGCCTCAGATCAGAGCCACTGAAGTGAGTTTCCTCCAGACAGACCAGACCAGCGTGGAGCAGAGGGAGAATTCGCGGTGGCCTGGTCAGCTGATTGGGCCGGAGTGTCAGGCCGGCGTTGATGGTGAGATGTTTGCAGATTTTATGGTAGTGTAATAAAAACAGATAATTATGTATTTGTATCTTTACTACAAAGAGGACTGAGCTGCATCTTGACTGATGTTCAGTTCCAGTGTCTTCAGGAGAATATAAACTGAGAATATGTATTCAGTTGGCTACTTTTTTTGAGCCCTGAGTTGTGTCTGCAGGTATTCCTTTCAGGCAGCATACACCCCAACACCCTTCACCAGTAAGGTAGGTTAGCCTGTATATTATAACCTTCATGAAGGGAGGATTTATTGCAGGATTGCTGTGTTAAACTACATTAGTTCTGTTTAACAATTAAACTCTTTAACTTCCTGTGGGGAATCAAAGCAACAACTTTTCATCCGAACTTACTTTGTGTTGTTGGGTCTTGGGGGGCGGGTCTGTGTGGCTGTGTGGAGCTCAGTGGGCAGAGAGGAGCTCTAACCCTGCCAGAGGTTGGGGGTTTGAATCCCACCGGGAGCTGGTTTGGATGAAAGGTTCAACTAAACAACAGATGTTTCTGGTTTTCACACCAGAAAATCCTTCCAGCAGCAGAGAAGCATCCAGGAGTTAAAGCTGCTCCCGGTTTGTCAGACAACACTCTAAATTACAGGCTTAAAGGAACAAAAGGCATTTCATGGAACAGAACATTGTGTTTTTAAAGGATATTACAAGTTTAAATGCTGAGTCCAGGGTGAGGAAACGGAAAGACATTTCCGACTGGTCCTGAAATATCTCAGCACCTGACAGGTGGACTGCCATGAAATTGGCTCCATATATTCATCGTCCTCAGAGGATGAATCTTACCAGCTTTGGTGATCCTCTGACTTTTCCTCTAGCGCCACCATGAAGTTCACATTTGTGGTTTTGAGGGAAACATCTCAACAACTATTATGGGATGGACTGTGATGAAATGTGGTTCATCGTTCATGTTCCCCTTAGGATGAACTGTAATAATGATCCTCTGACTTTTCATCTAGCGCCACCATCAGGTCAACATGTTAATGTGTCCAACACTTTGGTTTATGACCAAATACCTGCAGAACTACAGACATTCCCATCAGCTAATTAGCAGTAAACACTGTGTGTTCAGAGCGTCAGGTCCTTTATAATAAGAGTTATAGTAAAGTCGTTATTATCACTAACTGTGAGTTATTGGTTTAGTAGATTCAGGTTGAAGTTCTTTAAGATAACATATTTGTCAGTGGAAGTTTTATTGATCACCATAGTTTTCCTCCATATTATTTGATCATTTCTTAAAAATTAGTTACATTTAATAAATTTTCACCCATTTTAATATTATTTTGTAGCACTCTGGTTTACAGTTATCACTGTGGTGTTAACTGACCCCCTTCGATGTAGCCGTGACCCCCTAAAAAAAGTACTAATGGGCCCGTTTGACCCCCTTTTGATCCTGGATCAAATAAGATCTCAGAGTAAAACCCTGAAACTCTGTTTGTTCTTCAGTGATGGATCAGGGTCTTTATTTCCTGAGCTTCAGCTGATGATGTTAATGGGATGCTGGAGGAGGACCTGACCCACATGTTGGTTACTGACAGGATGTCAGGTGATGTATTGATGATTTCCATAGTTTCACAAGGAGCTTAATGAAGCCAGATTAGCTGTTTTCAGGAAATTCTGTTTCATAAAGGAGGTTTAAGTCTAAGGACCTGCGTTACCATGGAAACGGATCCCTTCAGACTAACCTGGTCCTGACTTTCTTTATTATATAAATACGATTATTATTAATATTAAATGATACATTCAGTCGTTCTCTCATGTGTTGATAAATGCTGCTCACATTATCCTCTTTAGGTCATCATCCCTCCTAAAACAAATACACTGAAATAAAGCAGAGAATTATGATCAATGTCATCCTCACAGTGTTCAGCAATAACACACACACACACACACACACACACACACACACACACACACACACACACTGGGAGTCTGTAATTAGACTTCAGAGGAGTTTCTGTTCACCCCCTGGTGAGTTATAGAGTGTAATTGGTCCGCTGGATGGTGTGTGTGTGTGTGTGTGTGTGTGTGTGATGAAGCTTATAGGTGTGTGTGTGTGTGATAAAGCTTATAGGTGTGTGTGCGTGTGTGTTCTCGTTGAGTTTCTGTTTATGAACAAACAGCAGGAAGTTATTGCTCGAGGGTCTCTGGTGTGAAGACGTGTAAAAATAAAACGCCTGATAAATGGACTCTGTGTAGAGACTTTCAAAATAAAAGCCCCTGACTGGCCCGAACACACAGAGCTTGTGGGACAAACTGAAACCTGACGGCTCGTTCAACAGAAATAAAGATTAAAGTTTAATTTATTTCTATCAGTGGGGGTTCAGCATTAACACACACACACACACACACACACACACAACATCCCAACACATTGTACTTCTATACTTGTGAGAACCTTCATTGATAAGTTAAGTTTCCCTTCCCCAACCGGATCAGAATCAGATTTATTGCCAAGTAGGTTTTCACATACAAGAAATTTGCTTTGGTGTATAGGTCCATAAATAAGCATAAATATATACAGATATTTGAATAAAGCCACTATGCAAGTACTGTAAAAAAGCAAGTCAAGAATACAAATATAAAATAGAGAAATTAGCAATAAAAATGTGGAGAAATAATATAATAATAATATATAATAAAATAAGATAAGATAAAACCTAAACTTAAACCTAATTCTTATGTTAAAAAGTACAATATTTCACTCTGAGATGTAGAGGAGTAAAAGTATAAAGGTGCATAAAATGTAAATACTACGTACAACGTACTAAATACTAAGTACAAGTACCTAAAATGTGTACTTAAGTAAAAGTCACATTTACAGTCCGACACATCACACATGAGAAAAGGGACATAAATCAGATTTTAAAGGATGAAAATAAAGCTTTAATATTTAAACACTGAGTCTGTTGTGTTACTGTGTGGATTTAAAAAGTCTCAATAAATGATAGAAAAGACTTTCTTCAGCTTTCAGTCTGTGTGAAGATGAAAACAATCAGTCTGAAACTTTATTAGAAATCAGAGAGGAGCGAAAAATCAAGAAGATATTATCATCAATATATCAGCATGATACATATCTGCCTGTCTGTGTGTCTATCTGCCTGCCTGTGTGTCTGCCTGTCTGTCTGCCTGTCTGTCTTTCTGCCTGCCTGTGTGTCTGCCTGTCTATCTGCCTGTCTGTCTGTCTGTCTGTCTTTCTGCCTGTCTGTCTGTCTGCCTGAGTGTCTGTCTGTCTGTCTGTCTGTCTGCCTGTCTATCTGCCTGTCTGTCTGTCTGTCTGTCTGTCTATCTGCCTGTGTGTCTGTCTGTCTACCTGTCTGTCTGTCTCTGTCTGTCTGCCTGCCTGTGTGTCTGCCTGTCTGTCTGTTTGTCTATCTGCCTGTCTGCCTGTCTGTCTGTCTGCCTGCCTGTGTGTCTGCCTGTCTGCCTGCCTGTCTGTCTGTCTCTGTCTGTCTGCCTGCCTGTGTATCTGCCTGTCTGTCTGTTTGTCTATCTGCATGTGTGTCTGCCTGTCTATCTGCCTGTCTGTCTGTCTGTCTGCCTGTCTGTCTGTCTGCCTGTGTGTCTGCCTGTCTGCCTGCCTGTCTGTCTGCCTGCCTGTCTGCCTGCCTGTGTGTCTGCCTGTCTGTCTGTTTGTCTATCTGCCTGTCTGCCTGTCTGTCTGTCTGCCTGCCTGTGTGTCTGCCTGTCTGTCTGTTTGTCTATCTGTCTGTCTGTCTTTCTGCCTGCCTGTGTGTCTGCCTGTCTATCTGCCTGTCTGTGTGTCTGTCTGTCTGTCTGTCTGCCTGTGTGTCTGCCTGTCTATCTGCCTGTCTGTCTGTCTGCCTGTCTATCTGCCTGTCTGTGTGTCTGTCTGTCTGTCTGTCTGCCTGTGTGTCTGCCTGTCTATCTGCCTGTCTGTCTGTCTGCCTGTCTATCTGCCTGCCTGTGTGTCTGTCTGTCTGTCTGTCTTTCTGCCTGCCTGTGTGTCTGTCTGTCTGTCTGTCTTTCTGCCTGCCTGTGTTTCTGCCTGTCTATCTGCCTGTCTGTCTGTCTGTCTGCCTGCCTGTCTATCTGCCTGTCTGTCTGTCTGGTTGGACAGCTGTCACTTTTCTGTGTTTTCCTGCAGAGGTTTTGTTATCTTGTTAAACTGCTTCATTCCTGAGTTAAAACTCACCGATTGTCTTCAGTAAAACTTTAAAACGTCCGTCTGCCTCCACAGCTCTTCCTCTGACCTTTGACCTCTCCTGCAGCTCTGCATCCAAACTATCACTGACTCACGATTTCTAAAATAAAGTTCATGTTCTACTAGAAACTACTTTTGATTTAGATTTTTCCTGTGTTGACACGTTTTAACTCTTCTTTAAAAGATGATCTGGATTTTAGGTCTCGAGACAGATAAGATTGACTTGATAAGATGGACATTGTTTTTTGTGTCTGCTTCATGGTTTTGTTTGGCTCAGTTTATTTATTCTCGTGTATTTTTGAGTTTTGAGTCCCTGTGACTCTAAAGTAAAGCTGAACTCATTTTAACATCAGTCTGGTGTTTCTGAGCCGCTCCATCACTCCAATATTCACCTCATTATCTTCAGGATCTGTTAGAGCAGAAACCTCCGGCTCTCACTGAGAGCTCCTCTAAAGTTTAAATGTTGTGTTAACTTTTCCTCCGACTGTCCAATTAGCTGTGAAAGCTTCCTGCAGCTGTTGAAGGTTTGAATATGAGTGATGATGGAGGGTCAGGTGCCAGCTGGGAGTTTAAATACCAGCTGAACTTTGTCTCGTCACATGTTGACTGAACTGTGGTGAAGCTTCTCTGAAAGCTCTCCTAAAACTCAAACATAAACAGGATTATTTTCATGAAATAAAAGATTTGCAGGATGAAGAGGCAGAAACATAGAATATAGTCGACTCTGTAGTTGGAAAGTTAGCAAAGTTTGTTGAAGTGTTTCCACAAACCAGCGGCCCTGTATCTAAATGAGCGTTTAACCACATGACTGGACTATAAAGATGTTCACACTGTCGAGTAGAATACGAATGAATGACTGAGTCTGAGGAACCAGTGAGTGCTGAAATAAACTTTTATTAATAAACTTACAGGTCTGTGTTTTGTTGATACTAAAGACGATGAAGAAAGATGAAGAAGAGCTGATGGTTCATGACACTGACTACGTTTGCACAAAATATTCTGGTTTCTGGTCTTATTCTGAAAACGACAGTATTCCTGCTGAGCTGTTTACAGGCTGATGAAGATGAATCTTCCTCTAATATTCCTGTTTCCATGCAGCTTGTTGGACCGTGTGAACTCAGCCTCCCTCTTTCATTCGTTCCTTCTTGAAAAGGTCGGCGTTGTGATATTTGCTCATATCCAGAAACCTGTTGATCTCCAGGTCTTTCATCATGTTTAACAGTAGCTGTGTTTCTCCTTGTCTTTTCTTCTGTGCCTGCATCTCTACCCCAGCCCTGCAAACTGTTGGCTGGTTGGTTTGTTTCCAGCACAGAGCTGACCGGAAACAGGAAGAGGCCGTGAACGAGCTGTATACATGTCCAAAGAACGCTGCTAAATCCTGAAGAATATCTGCACATCACACGTCTTAATCTGAACATGCTACATTCAGAATATCCAAACAGAATATGCTGTTTACATGAGCTGGATCACATTCAGAATATTGTCATATTCGGAATAATAGAAGAATTAGTTTGCATGTAAAAGCAGTCAGTGAGAGGAGGAGGACTTCTGAGCAGACAGTTTCACCTCTCCTCGTGTTCGTCCTCTAAACTGTCTCAGGCTCGGGGCAGTTTCTAAAATCGGTGAGTTTTTGTCCCAAACTTTTTTCACCGCCCTCACAAGGTCAGAGTTTCTCTCGGCTTCGTGCATATTTCATCATTTTCATCATTCACAAATCAGCGACTCCTCCCTTCCTGAGTGCTGCAGGACTTTTAGTTTTAGCAGCGCTGCGACCGCCGGCTCTCTGTGTCCTCATTTACAGAAAGGTTAGCGAGCTGCAGAGACTCAGCTGCTCGCTAACCTTTACCAACTCTCAGCTAACACAACTTCATTTGAATTTATGAATGTCGATGCCCTTTAATTGCTGCTGGTTTAAACATACCCTTTGTTCCCACTTTTTAAATACCAAGACCCATTTTTACCGGCGCTGTCAGGTCACCTCTCAGCTGCACGTCTCCTCTACGAGAAACACTAAATACAGTTTGTTCAGAGTCATTAAACACATCACGAAGAGATTAATGGTTTTATTAATTCATCACTCGGTTACATCACTGCCTGTTTTATGATGTTAAAACCATCAGTGTTATAAATGTTACGTAATGTGTGACTTTCTTCTAACACATCTCCTGCTGCCTTTAAGAGGACTCAGCTTAAGTCCTCACATTTCCCCTAAACAGAAAAATGAGGCTTCAGGTTGTTAAAATAAAACTCTGTAAAACACTTTGAATCTACCGTTTTTTCCCCAGCAGACATTTTGACTTGTCAGTGCAGGAAAATCACAGGTGTTACTAATAACATCAGTGATTACTCTGCCATGACAGTGTGACAGCACTGATCAATACAAGGCCCCTGAAACTGAATTCACTCATTTCATTATTCACACCTGTGCTTTCCTCTGCTGTCGATGCTAAACTAATAAACCTGCTTTGCCTTTTAACCTTCTCAGTCCCACTTCTAGTTATCAGCCTCTCAAAGTCTCTTAAAGCTTCAAACATCGACGTGTTGCACGTTTTCTTCTTCTTCTCTGAAGGTTTATTTGTTGTGAACAGCTGTAGTCAAGATGTACGATGGATTATAGAAACATGTAGAATTCAGGTTAAGAAAAAAAAGAAAAAAGCTGTTATAAAGTGCATTTTATTGGAATTGAACATTTGTAAAAGTAAACATATGCAAACGTGTCATTGTACGTGTGATCATGTCTGATTATTATTTTGATTTATTTATTAATTGAAATGTTGTGTAACTACGTCCAGGGCTGATTTTTAACTGAGGTCAGCCGTCAGGGTTGTGGAGAGAAAGTCCTGAGCAGCAGCTTCCACCTGTTCTTAAAAACGTATTTCAGGTGTCTGAGTCTCTGTAAGTCCTTAATGTGGTATGAAACGCTCCTGGCCTTGGAAGTAACGCTGGGATTTATACTGTAGCTAGTTAGCATGAGAGCGTGGGAGGAGACTGAACTCGTCCACACAGTCTTGTGATTAGCTGACATTAGTAAAAACACCTGTGTGGTTGGACTTAAATGAATGAATATGAATATCAGAGCAGACGGAGAAACAAAACAACATTCAGAGCCTCACTTTGGTCTCTTTGGATCAACTTCAGCTGTTTTACTGAATCAGAAAACTGACCTCAGATTGTGCAGCTTTAACCCTGTGTACAAGTACTAAGTACATTTACTTTCCTTGAGTATTTCCATTTTCTGCTACTTTCTACTTCTGTCCACCACACCTTAGAGGGAAATATAACTCCACTAAATGTATTTGATAACTTAAGTTACTTTGCAGATTCAGATTATTAATACAAAATAAAATCAGCTAATAAGTGATGATGTATTATTCTTGATTAATCTACCAGCAGAATATAAAGTGATTAAAAGTAGCTCCACCTGCTGCAACATTAAAGTGATGAACACATTAAAAATTATAATCCAGTAATATAATATATATATTATTCTGCATAATGAGTACTTTTACTTTTGGTACTTTAAGTAAATTTTGATGCTAATAGCCTACTTATGCAGGACTTTTACTTGTAACAGAGAATTTCTACACTGTGTATTGGTGCTTTTACTTTAGCAAAAGATCTGAGTACTTCCTCCTCCTGCCGTTAACCCTGTGGACCTCCCTTCATTGAACAGTGAATACAAACCTCCACTCTGTGCTGGATTTCATCTCTCAGCTCATCTGCTCTCCACATGTTGCTCTGACGTTGCGTCATCATTGCTGCCAAACAGTCTGACTGAAGCAATCTGCTCCCGTGAAATTGGGCAGAGAGATAAAAAAAAAACTGCCACCATTTTTTCAAAAGTGTTTCCATCAGTGATGGAGGACTGATGGTGCTGACCCCCGAGGCGATCACGTCCAGCACTTCCTGTCCAACAGGACGGAGACCTGCTGCAGTCTGACTGTTTATTTCTACATGAGACTTCCTGCTGACGCCACCAGAGTCGCTGCCACCGAGTGATGGATGAAGACGTGTCGGAGTGAAGGTGATCCGACTGCAGCCTGCAGCTCACATCATTATTCTGTGCTCCATCCATCCTGCAGCAACTTCCTGTGAGAAACAGAAACCGTCCACTCAGACTGCTGGTGTTTTGTTCAAGAAAACTGTCCAAACTCTGTGAAACAGTTTTCTGACTCACCATCAAACTGTCAGTCAGATTTCAAACCTGCAATTTTCTCCAAACTGTTCAGTTTAATTGTCTGGAATCAAACTTCACACTTCGAAGAAAGCCGATAAAAGTCTTTGATTTGACATAAAAAGCTGCACCTGCAAGTGTTTAAAGGGTCAGTTTATCCAAATCAAAAAACATATTTTTCTTATTTCTAGTGATTTTGGTTTTATGTGTTCACCCAGATTTAATGGAGGTCAGAGCAGCAGCCAGGGTTCTAGAAATGTAGATGATTCTAACACTTCTAACAGCCGACTAACTCAGACTAACTCAAACTAACTTCAGATAAATTTTGGAATATATTTCAGAACAGAACGAGGACTGTGGATTTTGTCCTCCATCACTTATATTGAAACTGATTTGGGAAGGGATCTGTTGATGTCCAGTGTGAGCAGCAGGAATGATTACAGGTACAGTGTTCATGTGGGGACCTTAAGACTTGAGACACTGTGAACTCGTCCTTTGAAGGTTTGTTTTGTGACCTGCTCACATGACTGCAGGATGTTTGCTGCTCAGTGGAGACCAGCAGAGAGTCATCGATGGACCATCCATCACAACGGAAATGATTCTCTTTATTTCTACAAAGAGCTCCTGTCAGCTGATGTGTCACACAAATCCAATAAGCAGGCGCATCCAGAGTCTGTTTATCCCTTTAAAAAGCCTCCACCAGCAGTTTATCATCACACACTGAGGAGGAGGAGGAGGAGGGGGAGGGCGGCTGGACGGCTGGACGTCTGGCGGCATTTTCAAGTTATTTTATTATTTATTTAGTTATTTATTGTTATTATTATGTTTTTTATGTGGGTTCTTTTACAATTTTACATGACAAAACTTCAATCAAAGTCTAATTCATCAACAGCTGTTGACATTTACTCAAATACTGCACTTTACTTGAGTATTTCCATTTTATGTTACTTTTACTCCACTTTATCTCGGAGGCAAATATTGTACTTTTTACTGCACTACATGTATTTAACAGCTTTAGTCAGCAGTTACTTTTCAGATTAAAACATATAATCTTATATAAATAAATTGTTAAAGATTAAACCAGTGATTTGATTCGTTAGCAGTTTCCCCAAAGAGTTATTTCTCCTCTAAACTCCCAAATAAATGTTTGAGGCTCAAAAAGGTTAAAGTATCTAATATTTCACAAACAAGCAAAGATGTGAGAAAAGTCAGGACTTTAGAAGAAGCTGTGTAGCCGAACTTACTCCATTAATCCCCTCAGATTTATATGGCTTACCACTGGATGAAACTACCTAATAGTACATAGAGTAGTTAAAACTAACTGTATGTAAAGCAGTTAAAACTAGCAGCAGCTAACAGTAAAATGCTGCTTTAACATTGATGCTTTAGTATTATTAATCTAATGATAACATATATAATAATATATCAGTCATGGGACATTTTACTGTGGAACGAGTACTTTTACTTTTGATACTTTGAGTACATCCTGCTGATAAAACTTCTGTACTTTTACTTGAGTAGGATGAAGTAAGAGAACTTAATACTTCTGATCAACAGAAGCCACAAGAGTTACTTTAAAAAACTCAAAATCGACAAAGAAAAAAAAAAAGATTATAAGATTGATGGATTTGACCGCTGTTCTAATTAAGCCGAGCAGATGCCCCATTTAACGGACACATAAAGGTTTTTAATTTGCTGCAACACCAAAACCTAATTTACCAATGGCTCGGAGGTGTTTTCAAATCATTTGTTCCTGAATATTTCTGTCTTTGGCCCAAAGCTAATCTACTTTTCCAGGCAGAGAAACGTCAGGATACATTTCAGCGCTGTGAGAATAAACCCAAGCAGTTAAAGGAAGCCAACAGGTGACCTGCAGCATGAAGAGATGCTTTAAAAAGAGCTGTGACGAACCACAGCTTGAGTCTGAACAGCAAACATGTTCAGGTTAAATTCTCAGCTGTTTTCAGATGAATAAAACATGACATTTGCCTCGTTTAGCTGCGGTCGCCCACTGAACGTCTTCATACCAGGTTTACATCCAGAATGATGCATCTGTTCGAAACTGGATGCCTTTTAAATCAGTGCTTCACAGCTTCAGCATCCTGGCATCAGATGCCTGGAGAAGGAGAATTCATTCTGCTCTCAGAAAAGCATCTACATTTGTACATGCTGTGAATGCTCATTTTTGGTTCTGGCTGAAGTTGGAACAACCTGGTAAAGCAGGAAGTATTTCATCAGCTGTCAGACTGCTGGACCGAAAAACATGAAAATATTACAAATGTGAGAGAGAAAAGAACAAAAGCAGAAAGTAACAGATCAGAGACGTCACACGTTTCATAAATTAAACCAGATGTTGGATGTTAAGTGCTGCTCTTGTGTGATGTGGAACAAAGTCAGTGTTGAGTCTCAAGTCTGGGCTATGAAGTCCAGAGTCAAGACCAACAAGTCAGGACCAACAAGATCCAAGTCAAGACCAAGTCCTAAATGTTGTGTTTCGAGTCGTAAACAAGTCATTATGCGCCAGTCATCAAATTTAATGATGATTAATTTGAACACAGTAACAGTGATAGTTTAGTGAATTAACAAAAATAATGAATTTTTATTACTTTAAAATAAATTAGCTTCAAGTCTGTTTTGTCAAGTCAGAAAATATCAGATTTGACTTCAAGTCATGTGACCTGAGTCCAGTGTTGACTCAGTGTAAAGTTTGGTTAAAAAAGTGATCTTAAAGCTGCACCTCTGCAGACGTACTCCTTCATGTGTCTCCCTTTCATTAAGTTTTAATAAGTAATCATAGTTTTCAGTTTAAGCAGCAGTGGTTAATTAATTTACCTCGTGTTCCTTCAGTCTGAAGCGTGCCACGAGACAGTCTGCACAGGTGGAAGTCAGATTAAAGATTATCCAGGTGACGTTCCACCATCTGTACGACATCGACTGCAGGAGGAGGGAAGAAGAGGAGAAAAGACAGGAGGATGTGAAATTGGAAGAATGGAGGAGGAGATGAAAACAGAGGAGGAAAAGAAGATATTTTATAGAAAATGTGGTTTATAAAGTGATCAATCAATTGATAATTCATAAACTAGTTCCTGATACCTACTATGGGGACAATTTTGGAAAGTGAGGACATTTTATCTGGTTCTCATTTCTTCAAGTTGTTTGAGGGATGTAAATGACGGTTCTCACAAGTATAGTAGTTCTTACATGAGTGTGTGTTGTGGTCAATATCCCAGCAGTGTTTCTGAACATCAAAGGTCAGCAGAGTTTATTTTGTTGTCTCAAATGTCTCTGAAAGGTCAAACGGCAGCGACACAAACTGTGACAGAGTGTCTGACCACCAACAGCTCACCGTTAACCAGAGGAGACACGTCGAGGTGAGAATCACACAAAATCTGTTTCACACGTCACAACTTGTTATACACATAAAATGCAGCAGAACAACGTGGTTTCCAAAAAGGCCCAGAAACAATAGAGGCTGTGGAAGGAGACTACCATTAGTAACGGTGATCCTGCTGCCCCAAATACTCACTAGAGCACCAAATGTGGATTCATCCTCCGCTGAAAATAGTCCCCAATAAACAAATGCACTATTTCCTCCTGTTTGTTTGATAAAATCTACAGTGAGAAGATGTTTTCAACATGAAACTCTATATTTGTGAGGTGTTTTTATAGATTTACATCTTCAGCAGGAACCAATGGGCTTGGAGCTGAGAGCCACAGACAGGAAGTCAGACCTGACATGTTGTTGGTTTGAGTCTGAACTTGGGATTTGTTGCCAATATGAAAATTAAAAACAGCACATTTTCAAAGAAAAATCAATTAAATTCTTTCAAATCACCACAATCATCACATCTGTGGAGTAAATCTGTTCAAATCTTGTGCTTTCTGGTGCGACCGGGGCTTTATCTTGATATTGTTTAACATGTTAGCACACTAGTTTAACATTAAACTGAGGTATAAAGTGAAGTATACTACAGTATAGCTGAGGCAAATGGACATTAATTAGTCTTAAGCCTTAAGACACCAGCATTGAAAAAGGTAGTAAGTAAATCTACGCAAATCTTTTGTGTCAACTTCTGTAAATTTTAACCACTGACCAATGTTTGAGCTGGAGAGACGCTATCGTAGCTTATTAGCTGTATTTTAAATCTCTCTGTAAAGCACTTTGGTATTAGCTGTGTTGTACCATCAATGATACAAATACGTCTTGATGAATAAACTGTGTGAACTTATTGTCCTATTAGCGACTGAGCTAACTGACTTGCTGACTGGTAGGTACCTAGCTAGCTAGCTAGCTCCAGAAGCTTTATTTCTCTCTTCAGTAAAACTCTCTATTGAATGAAATGATGAACAAATGTCAGGAGGAGTGAACGGTCCAGTACAGAGAAGCTGATCAGTGCTAGCATGTTCTCGGCTGGATAGCGTGTTAGTTAGCAGTTAGCTCGCCAGCTACAGTAGTTCAACTTCAGTAGCAACCCTGCAAATAGTCACTACACCGCCAAAATTATGGCACTGCTTATCTCCATGACTTTATCCTTTAACATGGCATTGTTTAACATGCTATTTTAACCTGTTGGCATGCTAGTTTAGCATTAAACTCAAGATATAGCTGAGGCTAATGGAAAGTCATTCATCTTAGAGCTATCCTGTCAAGAACTGAAGCGCTGGAACGTCTGGAAACCAAAAAGATTCATCCTCTGGGGAACACGAACGTCTGAACCAAAATTAAACTGAACTAACTGCTGTTGAAATATTTCAGACATCATTACTGCCATCAACTCGACTACTGTGCTTCACTGGTGATTTCAACGTCCAGCTGTTGAGATAAGTGAACAATGAAAGAATAATTGAATAATGATCAGTCTGTGGAGGGGCTGGAGCATCATGTTTGCAGTATAACATTATATAAATACTAATATATAACTTTGCAGCAGTCACAACTGCAGGCAGCAGGAAAACAAAGGCTTCATTTCGAAATTGTTCTCCAGCAAACGCATCTTCAAATTAAAAAATCCAATTACTTCTTGTTTTGAGGTTTTTCTCTCTACTGTCTGCTAACTGACTGAAGCACATGAATATGAAATGAAAGCCGACATGAGACTGATTGTGTATTCATGAATGTGCCGTATATCATCAGTCAGAGAGAAGAAGCTGCAGGCCGTCAGACTCACTGCAGTCTTTATACTGATGAAAACTATTTGAAAGATCCAATTAAAGACGAGTTTATATTAATGATGGCGAGAACACATTACTCTAAATCTGCTTTATGAAAAACAGGCTGGCGGGACCGTTTCTTCTTCATGCGGCAGATCTGTTGACTTCTCGTCCAGATTTTATTTTAAAATTCAAGGATAAACATTTTGAAATGAGTGATTTTCTTTAAGTAAGTTTCAGACTGTTGGTTGGTCAGAATGTGCAGTTTCTATAAGTCAGCTACGGAAACTCTGGTGGACATTTTTCACTATTTTTGTGTCAAATAATTGACAGATTATTCTGCAGTGACTGTTAGTTTAAGCTCTAGATGGCTGATGGAAGATGGATGTTTTTTGTACAGATTTTGTCTTTTCTTCCAGAGCTTTAACCACATTTCATGGTTTTCATTCAACAACCATCACAGTGGAAAATACACCCTCGTTTCTAAGTTTGTGTTGCATCTATCAGCTGCAAAGTGTCCATCTATGAAAAGATCATTTGGTTTGGACAGAGGGGACCTTATGGTGTTCCACTACTGTATATCAGGTTATAATGTTATATACAGAGTTGGAAGAAGTATTCAGATCCTTTATTGAAGTAAAAGTACTAATACCACACTGTGAAAATACTCCACTACAAGTAAAAGTCCTGCATTCAAATGCTTATTGAAGTGAAAGTGTGCGAGTATGTAAGTATTATCAGCAGTAAAAGTATTGAAGAGTTTATTTAGCTTAAGGAGGAGGAGGATTTTATCAACCCATAAAGGAACTCTTCATCCTTCACTTCATCACTAATATTCAAAATCACCACATCTGGAGATACGTGGTTTTCACTGGACAGGAAGTAACCAGTAACTGCAGCTGTCAGATAAATGTAGAGCAGTAAAAAGAACAGTATTTCCCTCTGAGGTGTGGTGGAGTAGAAGTAGAAAGATACATCAAATGTACAAGTACCTCAAATCTGTAAAGTACAGTACTTGAGTAAATGTACTTCCTCCACTGGTTGTATATTGATTGAAAGGTCAGAAACTCCTTGTGTAGCAGATTTCCTCCTCTTCGTCTTTAATGAGAGACGAGTCGATCACCAGGCTGTTTCTCTCCTCAGCCTCTGAACGTCCATCTCAGCTTTTTGTTATCTTGTTAGTGAAGCCTCAGTCTTTTTGCTGCAGCTTCGTCGTCTCTCTGAGAGGAAGAAAATTATAAAGCAGCAAACTGTCGAGCTTTAATGAGGAAAATGTGACGACACAGCTGAGCGAGCCTGTGTGAGTCCAGCTTCGTCCCCGCTGGCTGCAGTTACTTGATGTCTCTGTAAATTGGAATCAGCGCTGTGTTTCTGCGCTCTCTAACAGCCTCTTAAGCTTTTTAAAAATCGTTGGCAGTGGTCGGCTCGCCTGAAGTGTTATAATTCCCTCCTCTCTGTGCTCTCCTCAGCAGTTTGGACAGTGATTCAGCTCCACATCGAAACAGCGACTGTCGAACACACACAGTTGTTTCTCATCGATTGTGTTTGGAGCTGCAGCTGCAAAGGCCTGAACTGTTAAATGACTTAATGTCGCCATCATCAGGTTAATATCTGTGACATTAAAGAAAATTAAACTCAATAACTTCCCTCAGACGGATGCAGCCGTTCTCTCAGCTTTACAGTTATTTTGTTAATATGCTCTGATACAGAGTTCTGCAGGACTGAGTCCTAACACCCAGAAGTGAGTTAGCATGTTAGCATGTTAGCATGTTAGCTGCTCCTGTTCCCTCGTCTGTGGGTTTCTTCAGTGGGTTTTTGGTTCGATGCCTGAAATAAGGTCTGTGGTTAACACAAGCGATTTGTTCTGCGACATAAACTCCGTCAGTAAATCCTCCACTGGTGAGTTCTGAAGCTTCTCCGTGTCTTAAAAAAGTCGGTTGCTAACAAGAGTCTAAATGAGACTCCAGAGGCTGTCGGGGACGTTAAACACAGAAACTCATCTACTCACTCGTCCTCCTTTACAGCCTCGTTGGGTTTCTACTGCAAACTGTTCTAACTCAAACTTTTGTAGAAGAGGTCAGAGCTGGAAGCTCAGGCTATAAACCAGCTAAACTTCAGCGTCTCCACCACTAACGTCAGCTTTTTACTGCTGGAGGTTGACTTTACGCTTCAAACATCATAAAGTGGTTCATCTGTGAAGATTATCTTGCTGAACAAAACGTGTCAGAATCATAAACTTTAGTTTTCTGCAATAATCCAAAATCCAATGGCAAAATCTCATTGGCTGTTTGTGGAGGGAACCAGGGCGATGCTAACTTCCTGGTTGGACTACAAAAATACATCATCATCCCTGCAGCTCTCTGTAGTATCATCAGGACCGACTCCACACGCGGGATGTTCCAGTCCTGAACAGGGATTTTCTAATGTCACCTG
Organism: Macquaria australasica; assembly: GCA_005408345.1. Classification (NCBI taxonomy): domain Eukaryota; kingdom Metazoa; phylum Chordata; class Actinopteri; order Centrarchiformes; family Percichthyidae; genus Macquaria; species Macquaria australasica. Next base: position 38,015 of record SEMN01000908.1, on the reverse strand, counting down.
TAACCCCACAGACTAATGCTCTGTTACTACTTAGCCAGACATGCTAATGTTAGCATCTTACATTAGATAATCCATTCTCTTCGCAGTTTTTGAAAGGCTAAATAAAACTAGACCCTTCAAACTTCATATACAGAGTGTGTCTCTGACTCACCTGTCACACCTATCAACGACTGCTAAGCTATGACTGGATAACCACTGATTGAGGGTTAGCAGAGGTGAACTGCTGAGATGATGAGTTAATGTGATTATGCAGGAAGTTTCACTGATGGTAGCTTAACATGGAAAAGTAGAAATATTATTAGTGACTATAAACATTATTAGTGTTAACCCTGAAATAAGATTTTCTTTGGCCACTTGTTTTCAGCAGAAACAAACACAAAATCAACATATCTTCACCTTTTATGAGCCGAAACTCATTATAAAGCCCCAAAGACACCTTTCACACTGTCAATTCATGCATCATTATTATAAAAATATAGATTTTAGCTGCTTTACACAGAGAACGTGTCCTCAGCAGAGTGGTGAGTGTTGTACTGGTGGAACTAGATCTGTGTGCTGAATTAAGACAACAGTTAAACATGGAGGACGTGTTGAGTTTGCATTAAGCAGGGAGCAGGGGAATTAGAGATAAATAAAGGCCCCGGGCACTGCTGGAGAATTCAGTGTCTCTGCAGGCAAAGATACCACTAAAGGTGAACAAAACCTGTTGTTGTGTTATTTGAATGAATGGAGCTTTTAAGAAAATGAATCCAGGTTATTACAGAAACCATCATGTAAACAGTTTTATTTGAATGATGGTGATGGTCTGCATGTAAACATCATCATGGAGGACGTTTCAGACCGCAGCAGCGAGACAATGACTGCTGCTTTATTTATCTGAGAGAAACCTCCATCTGCTCCATTGTTCGGCGTGGAGCCGCTCATTACCGAGCCCATTATGTGCCCGCGTGCTGGATGACTTCTAAACCATCAGTTTGGGAGTGAATAAAGACTTGACGTTTTTCTGTCCAGCTCGGCAAAACGACGCGAGTGCGTGTAAAGTGAGACGGATGATTTGGTATTTCTGCGTTAATAAGTCAGAGAGAGCGATGGCCTCTCATTCGATACGCGAGGACAACAAACGCTGCTGCTCGTCAGGATCATTAACATCGCCGCGGTCGAAGGCGAGGGAAGATGGATGAAGGGCTGCATGTTGGAGGGGAGGGGAGGTGGTCTTCAGGCCTGAGCTGACCTTTGACCCCTGGGTTGAATGTCTGCTGGGACGTTTCTGTTTTCATTTTAATGGATATTTAATAGAGAGAAAGCACCGCTGTGTTCTCCCACAGCACACACAAATAATTCAACTTACTGCGTCCCTTTAATGTAAATTCACTGTTAATAATTGAATCAGACTCGTTCAGTCACAGACTGCAGACGCCAAGCTGAGCAGCTACAGGAGTAAGATGAGCAGAACAACACAAGATCCAGATGTTGTGATTCAGTCACAGATTCACAGCTGTTTGTCCTTCATCTTTTCTCAGACGAAGAAAAAGAAGTTTCCTCTAAATTTCCGGTAAATGCACAACAGCCGTGTTGGATTTGATAATATATATATATTATATATATATATTATATATATATATATATAATATATAAAAACCCACCTGGCACTTTCGGTTTGGTCATTTTATTTAAATTGCCTCCGTCTGATCTGGCTGGATATTTTCTGCCCGCTGGGTAAAATCAGAGGTTTGATGCTGTTTGTCAGTCGCTTCAATCTAAACAACATATTCAGCTTATCAGCTCATCAGTTCATCAGCTCACAGGGAGACACGCAGCTGAACTGCATTTAGACATTATAATGGAGGCTGATGACACTTTAATAGAAGAGACTTTACTCACAAGAAAAACAGATTGTTCAAATGACTAAAACAACCTGTTTATATTCAAAAGTGTGTGAGTGTACTCAGTAACAGTGTGAGTACTCAGTAACAGTGTGAGTGTACTCAGTAACAGTGTGAGTGTACTCAGTAACAGTGTGAGTACTCAGTAACAGTGTGAGTACTCAGTAACAGTGTGAGTACTCAGTAACAGTGTGAGTGTACTCAGTAACAGTGTGAGTACTCAGTAACAGTGTGAGTGTACTCAGTAACAGTGTGAGTGTACTCAGTAACAGTGTGAGTACTCAGTAACAGTGTGAGTACTCAGTAAAGTGTAGTGTTGAGTATTACAGCAGTAAATGTTCTACTGTTCTATCTGATCTCATTAGATGATTCTTTTCTCCATTAATCTATTGATTGATTGATTGATCACAATGAGCCAGAGCCCAAAGTGACTCCTTCACAACCAACAGTCCAAACCTCAACATTATTAACAACATTAACATTATTTATATGGTGATTACTATTACTGCTTCTGCTGTTGTTAACCATCGCTGTTACTACTGCTGCTGCAAACGCTACTACTGCTAATGAGCCGTTTAGCCAACCTGGCACATTTACATTGATTATTTGTTACTGTACTTCAACCATTATTTTTCTGTCAATCGGCTGATTGATTAATGGACTGATCGATCAGCTGTACTTAATAAACATCAGATTTTATAAACTCTTCATGTGTAAAATGTGTAAAGTAATTAAAGCTGTCAGATAAATGTAGTGCAGTAGAAGTAGAAAGACTCAAGTAAAGTACAAGTACCTCAAATGTGTACTTAAGTACAGTACTTGGGGTTAACAGCAGGTGGAGATGGATGGGTGTGGGTTTAGTCTTTAGGAGGAAATGTCGTTCAGGGAAACACAAAGAAGGAATCTTGGTACTGCAGTAACTTTGTGAGATCGAACATCAAACTGTCAGGGATATGCCATCCAGGTAGGAGGGAGAGGACGGGCAGGGAGGCTGAAGCAGTTCTGAGATTTATTAAATAACAAAACAATTACCTGCAGATCCGTGGAACAGAAACAAAACGCAAAACAGTGCAGGCAACATGGACACCAGGAACTCTGGGAACCAGGGAAACCGACACACCGGGAGAGACAACGAGGGAACCAGAAACAGGTGAGAAACAAGACACAGGTGAACCTAATCAAACTGGCGGGAAACGAACAATGACAGGAAGTAAAGAACACAAGACCAGGGATTACAAAATAAAACAGGAAACAAGACCAAAATACTGTCCATGGTCCATGGTGGATCCTGACACAAACATCATGTACAGAAGCATCAGACAGTCTGAGACGGAGGCCGCAGGTCGTTCAGGTATGTGAGGAAATCCCTACTGCTGCTGAGGAGGAGGAGGAGGACTGTCGTCCTCTCCTTTATCAGGACGAAGCACCTGCTGCCTCAGACCACCTGAACAAAGCCGAGCAGAGCTTCAGTGTAATCTGCCCTCAGAGACGCCTGGTCAATGAGGAAATGAAGATTACAGTCCACCTCTGCAGCAGCCGACACACCAGGGAGATTATGGCTGCCAGCCACACACACACACACAGCACAGCGGGAGTTAGAGGAAGAGGAGGAGGAGGAGGAGGGTGGAGCTGCTGAAGGACTCTAGCCCAGTGGGTGGTGGCTCAGTGGCTCCTGTAGTTGTGTTCTGGATCTGATATTTATATAAACACAATGATGAAGAAAAGCAGAAATACTCCACAGATAACTGAAAATAAGGACGTGTTCTTAGAGCGTCTGCAGAGGCTAAACTCCACCTGTTCAGCTTAATTAGCCAGTTAAGGAACAGCCAATCAGGTGAAGAGATCAATCGCCTGAAGAGAGACAGGAGGATTTTTCTTTCAGAAGTTTTGGGGGGTTTTGAGAGTTGTGTGGGAAATGAATTCTTGTGTATGTGTGTAGTTTTTGGGCTAATTGAGTGTGTGAGAGATTCAGGTGTTATATTGTGGAGTATCTTGTTTAATAACTGCACTAATGTGGTGCTTTTCTGCTGCATGCACCTGTTTAGCCTCATTCAAGTTTAATAATGTAGAAATACAACAGTAGTTTCAGCAATTTGCCAAATTTTATTGTTGGTTATTTGTTTCTTTTTTGTATTATTTCTGTTTTTAGAACCACATTCACACCCACAAGCATTCAGGTAGACATGTTTGGAAGAAAGATTTGTCGGTGGAGTTAAAGCCGGGTCCATGTGAGATCCTCGCTGTCTGAAAGCACCTGAAGTGTAAATGACACCAGAATTTCCCTGGTATTAAGGTGGCACTGTGGGGTATTATCGTGAATTTAAGGCGGTATTATCAGCTGAGTGTAAACACTGAGCTTCCTGTCTGATGGAGGTATCGATCAGTCAGAGCTGGAGGTGGAGGCTGAAGTGTGTGTGTGTGTGTGTGTGTGTGTGTGTGTGTGTGTGTGTGTGTGTGTGTGTGAGAAGCTCAGAGCGATGCTCTGACTGACTAATGCTAGCATGTTAGCTGTTAGCTTGCCGGCTACAGCAGTTCACCAGCTCGACCTGCACGTCGTCTCCAAAAACTGTGGAGACTAACAAGGATTTATACTAAATATTTCTACTTACTGTTCTGTTTCTGGGTTGGAGTCTGTCCATTTAAATAAAATAATCCACAGGAGGTGAAATGCTGCTGCCTCACTGAACATTATAACATATATACATTTATTACAACCATCCTATCTTATTACTTTGAACATTTTTTCCTCCCTTTTTACTTCCTTTCTGTCTCTTCTTCATGTCAAGCTTCTTTCTTTTTATTTCCCTTTTTTTCGTATTTTACCCTTTATTTCCTCCTCACCTCTTTTCTGTCTTCCTCTTCTTTTTGCCAATTTTTGTTTCATAATTTATTATCCTCCCTAACCCCCTGGCTGCTGCTCCACACTGTGTTTTATCACTTGTGTTTTTACAGCTTTCAGTGCTGCTACTGTACAAATATTACAACTGATTTAATTATTCAAATATTTCTTTGAATTAATGATAATGTTGGTACATCTGGAAGGAGACATCCATCACAGGGAGGATTCCCTCAGCTCTCTCTGTGTGTTGGCAGCAGTGTGTAGTTGAATATGATAATGAGTTTCCTCTGTGGAGCAGCGAGCCGTCACTCAGCTCTGCTCTCTCATCCTGTTCCAGTCTCAGCAGCTGCCAGCAAACAGCACACTGTTCATCCCATAATGACTGAAAACATTCGTCCTCTGAGAGCCAGAAAAGATCTTTAAACAGACGGATTCCCGTAAATCCTTATTTTCCCACGCTGTAACTGTCGCTCTGAAATGCTCGAGTATCACACAAGGTATATAAACTACACGGCCAAAAGTATGTGGACAGCTGAACTTTCCCTCCATATGTGTGTAACGTGATTCTCACCCAAAGTTCAGTGTAATTAAAGCAAAATGAATGGATAAAGTGTATTTTAACCCTCTGTAATCACACAGCCGACTTGAACTGTCTGATGTGAATGCTCAGTCTGCATGTTTCCTGTATTTCATCCGTTACTCACCATTAGCTCGCAGGCTAATGCAACACAACTGCTACGCTCTCTTGGGCAACACATGGACTCAGATGATTGGCTCAGTCAGAAACAGAAAGAGAAATTAAATCTGAAAATAACCAAACCCAAACAAAAGGCACAAACCACCTCGGCCATTCAGAGGAAGAACTCTACTGGTGGTCAAAAGCTCTACAGGGCACCTTAAGAGTTCCCTTTATCGGAGCCAAGTGGACCAAACCAAACCAGGAAAAACAGACTCGGACTAAACAAAGCGTACACATACTTTCGGTGATGTAGTGTATCAGATCACTTGAATTTCACCGGGTCGTTTGATGTTTGGATCTGACTGAACTGGAGCCAGAATTCATTTTTTATTTTCTGTCACAGCTGATGTTGGCTTTTGTTTTGGAAATACACCGTCTCCATGGAAACAGAGCAGGAGGCGATGACTGTAAACACAGTATTAAAGTTAGTTTGAGATCATTTATCAGAGTCTGAGTCGCATGTTTGAGGTCAGTTTAATTTTATTAAAGGTTCTTTATTTTGGGTGGAGCTCCTCAGACCTGCACGCTGGCTTCCTATTGGCTGCTCCTCATTAACCTCCTCATTAGTCGAAGGCGTCTCCTGCTCTCATCAGCTGAGGTAATTAAAGACCTGCTGAACCTGCTTTAATTAAACAGTTTTAATGAAGACCTCGGTGGACAGAGTGTTTCAGAGATGTGACGTTTTTAGAAAATCAGCAGCTGAAGGTCTCGACATTAATCAGCTGTTTATGACTCACGGCCAATCAGAGTGAAGAGTTTCTGCTGAGTCACGGCAACATGGATGAAAAGCAAACTCCGGAAAGTTTCACATGCAGGAAAGTTTGATCCAAAGTTCTGCAGATTTTCTTATCTTGTGTTTTGTCTGCCTGCCTGCCTGCCTGCCTGCCTGCCTGTCTGTCTGTCTGTCTGCCTGCCTGCCTGCCTGCCTGCCTGCCTGCATGCCTGCCTGTCTGCCTGCCTGCCTGCCTGCCTGCCTGTCTGCCTGCCTGCCTGCCTGTCTGCCTGCCTGCCTGTCTGCCTGCCTGCCTGCCTGCCTGCCTGCCTGTCCAGCACTTTGGTCCGGACTGAAATATCTCAACAGCTTTTGAATGGATGATCATGAAATGTGGATCAGACGTTCATGTTCCCCTCAGGATGAATTATAATAAGTTACAAGGTAGAATTTGTCATTCCCTGGCTATACAATACACAATGAGAACAAATTCAGTATCCTGCGAACCAGACGAACCTGTGAGCTCAGGTTTTATTGGCTCTGCAGACGTGTCTGGTCCCCCTCCCATTCGGACAGATCTCCAGCCGACCAATCACAACCGTTTATCTAACATGGGGCGGGTTTGATACGATGCCTGTACAGAAGAGTGCTGTTGAGGCATTTTCATAATAACCAAGATGGCTCCCGCTGACGTGGAACGTTCTGAATCAGTATTAAACCAACTGGACGGTATATTTTCTCTAAAAGAACAAACAGCTGCACTTAAAGCTTTTGTTGATCAGAAAGATGTGTTTGCCGAACTTCTGACAGGATTCGCTCAGCGCTACGTCACACGTTTCACTGCTCTGATTGGTTGGAGGTCTATCCAATAGCGTCCAGAGGCATTTTGGTCTGTGCTTGTTGATAAAGCCCCTTGGAAATCAAAAATGAATTGAGAGGTTCCAGACTAATGCACATTTGCAAATTGGTCTGGTGATGTCAGGCTACAAAATCAATAAAAAAGACATGCGATGAATGAACAGTGCCATCACGCATGTAAAGATGTGCCTGGTTTCATTAGAAAAAATAAAAATAAGTAAAAATGTAGATAAAACAAATCATACCTACTACAAAGAAAATAGAAGACCAGAATAGAGCCACTAACAGCACAGTGTAAGTCAGGAGTTTGTTGTTGAAGTAGGTGTGCGTCTAACTGCCTGGCTGTAACACACCTTTGGCCAATCAAATATGAGCATGTACCTGGCAGGTGACTTTACAACATGAATGGTGTTTACCTGGTGATGGTGGATAAAATGATTGAGTAGTGTAAACTTCTGTGCAGTGTTTTAGTGTCTCAAACCTTCAAACATGGACCTTTTACTCACACTGTACTTCCTGGATCAGATTTCATCTTCTCACCTGTACCTGTAGGAATACAGTTCATTCGATACCTATGAAACCGACAAACTAACATTTATTTCTCACTTTCTTTCCCCGGTCCATTTTAAAGAAACGTCTCTTCTCAGTGAGTGACAGCAGAAGGCAGAAGCAGAGAGAGCAGCTAATGGAGCTTCATCAGAGCTGCAGGAGAGAAATAATCATCTGAAATATCAGATTTCAGCCTCGATAATGAACGAATGAGTGACAGGAAGTCCAGTCATCACTTTCTCCTCTGCAGTTAATTGGCTGAAAGATGTTCAGACGTTGGTTTTATGAACTGTCAATTTTACAGCTCACAGCTTCATTAAGTTTTTAATTTGCTGAAACTTCCACTGAATATATGAACCGAAAAACCGATTTGGTCTAATCTAACTAAAATGGAAGGAGCCTCTGTCTGTCTGTCTCTTGATTTTCGATCGACTCCACACTTGGTGGGTGGATTGCTGAGGACCCGAGGAAGCACAGTGTCGAGTGTGGAGTTGTTTGGATGAGCGGTTCTCGAGAAAGCTGCAAGCAGCAATACTGGAGGCCGAGCGATCGTCCCGCTCCGAACAGGCACGTTTTGAACAGGCAGCTCACCTGCTGCTGCTCACACCTGTAGACATTTAGATTAATGGGGGAAAAAGAAGTTCAATGGAGAATAGGCCAGAGGAGCGATAAGAGAAGGAAATCAATGAGGAGAGAAAACAAAGAAACCTCAGTTTGTCTCCAGGCTGCTCCTGCAGGTGAGATGCATGAAGCTGAACCTTTCCCACCCTCATATCACACGCTCAAGGTGTTCAGTACATGTATGAACAAATATTTAACACAGAACTGAAACTGAACTGACTGAATCACCTCCTCACTGGCGACTGAGAGCGCCGTTCAGCTCAGCTGTGACTCACCAGATGTTAAGTTTCCTGGTTAAAAGTCTTTATAGAGACTGAAAGCCACAGAAACTAATCTGATAACTGTGTCGTTAATAACAGGCTGCTGAGCTGTTAACCTGATGTACAGTGTCTCTATAGGCTACTTCATACAGAACTGAACTGAACACAACAGTTTGGACCACAAACAGACTGAAAATACTCCGAACCTGAAGACAGTCTGATTCAGAGCTGAACATCACGGCCATATGAACGCTGATGCGTTCACTGAGCTTAGAAAAAGAAGTGAACGAACTACGTAGTGACTAACATTCTTTAAACTGAACTGAACGAAATGTTTTGTGATTTCCAACTCTACATCGCACCACTGAGCAACTTTCGAGTCTTTGAGAAGCGCAGGTTGGTGCCAGCATGTTTTTCGAGGTGCAGCTCATGATGGCCTCCTGTCTCCAGAGTCTCAGGCTCCATCCACTAATACATTTGTTTTAAAACCCATAACTTTTGCTACATTTTATAACCCCTAAAACAGAGACCTTTTAAAACGCTGCAGACCTCATTTTAGTTTGAAAACTCCAGATTGTGTTTTAGTGAGGACGGGAGGAAACAGACGTTTTAAAACGATGACGCAGACGCCCACATTCACTTCCTGATTGGGTCTTATCAGCCACGAAGTGTCCGCCCCTGATTCGTCACGCCAATATCACGTGACCCTTTCCAGCCTCGACCCCCAGCGGTTAATTCAACATGGAGAACGAATCACATCACTTCCTGTCAGTAACAGTTCCACCTGGTCGTCGGTCCAAACAGAGAAATCTCTGCTCTGACTTTTCTCCGTCGCTGTTCTTCGTTTGTAGTATTTCCTGCAACTAACTAAGCGACCAACCACAGAGCAGACAATCTGCTTCCTGTTTACACCGGCACGTGCACGCCCAGTATTAGTAAAAAATCTCCACAGCAAAAGGAAAACATTGTCTAAAGGTTTGTTAATCCACCTGCTGTTTCTATACTCGTTTACTTCTGTTTAGCTTTGACAAATTGAAAAGCACAGGTCCACTCCCAAGGATGAAGCTTACAGCGACCTTCAAGATCATTTTGAATTTGACTTGTTAGAGGGTTTTACTGTTACATCTGCCCCTGGAACATCTTCTGATGTGTCTGATTGTGTGAGTGGAGACAGGTGTGCTGGAGTCAGAGCAGAGCCACACCAGCTGAACCTCATCTCAATATCAAGACCTCTACAAATACTCAGCCCTGTCACTTTCACTCTGCCAGACCGTGGACTCTGCTGTCAGACGCTTCGAGCTGTTATACTCTAGATTTTGCTGTTGTTGAGATTCATCCTGTTCCTCGTTTTCCCTCGCAGCCCTGCCTGTTCTGACTCCGGTCCCTGTCTCTTCCACCTCATTGCTCCACTCTGGATCCCAGCTTACCCACTGGCCTCTGCCCCAGCCTCAGTCCTCGTGCTCGGCGATAAATATTTTCTTAAACTTCTTCCCATCTCCTGTGTCTGCACTGTGGTTCACCTGCAGCCCCCTTTTTAAAATCCTCCCATCATCTTGTTACCATCTGTTGTTTTGAATCAATACTGACATCTGTGGTGATGTTTCAGAATCAATGTAGTGGTGATTTATTGAACACTAAAAGCAGTTATTCAGGTAAAGTGAGTTTTGTCCTGTGTTCAGATTGAGAAATTTAAAAACTCAACAACTCTTGTTTCTTTGATTCTCCACATTGAGCAGCTTCATGTTTCCCAAACCCGTCGTGTTGTGTTCGCAGCTTTATGTCGAGTCAGAGGCGTCTTTTTTTTTTTTTTTTGTCCTGTTGACAGAGTTAATGGCCTCCTTTCATCCGCCTCCTCCTCTTGAACCCGTCACGCCTCTGAACAAACAGCCGAGAGGTTTAATTACTGCTTTGTTGTTTGGGAATCACACTGAGGGTGTTGGGACAGCTGGGAGATTCTCCTTCATTTTCTCCTTTTACGCTCACTGGTTAAACAGCAAACACACAGTTCAGCACACTGGGAGCTCATGGATCCAAACAGAGGCTTCATGTTGGGAAATAATTCTCTAATGTAATCAAATAAAATGGTTTTGCTCCTTTCTGAAAGCAAAATATATTTAAAGTTAAAAAGGACTGCGAAAACATTTGACATTTTAACATCTACGATTCCATGACAACTGGGCAAAGTCCATCTGCTCATGAAGATCATGTCATTTGATCAAAAGTTCCAGAAGAGCTCCTAAGTGGACCTTGTGTTGAGATGATATGTGTTTGAAGAGTTTTTTTCACCTTTCCAAAACCAAAACCAATGTATTAAACAGTGTCTTTGTCTGCTCTAACATCAGCCACTTATGTTAGCATATCTGGCTAACAAGCTTACTACTTCCAGTAGTAATTTAGCGAGCCAAGGAGCTGATTAGCCAACTTCATTATTTTGTGGGGTTACAGGTTAAGTTACAAAAATCCCCATTCGGACTGGAGCACCGACTGCGGGAAACCGGTCCTGGATGACGTTGGGGGAGTTTACGCTCCAGCTACTGCACCTTAACTCATTACCTGAGAGTTACGTTTACTAAACTCATCGGTTAGTCCATACTAAAAGCCTTTTCTCTGCTCAACTCGGTATCTAGAATGTCATTTTTTTTTTTTTTTTTTTTTTTTTGTCTTTCCAAAACCAAAATCACGATCACACGTAAAGAATGGATTAAATTGTGTTTGTTTGCTCTAACGTTGCTAATGTTAACAGGCCTGAGTAACTAGCTTACAACCAAGGCCAAGAGTTAACATATTATATATTACTTTGCTACAGGATGTGTTAGAAAAATCCCTGTTCAGGTCTGGAACATCCTGGATGATGCTATAACCGAGTTTAAGCTAACGTTGGCAGCTTTGCCTCATTTCAGTTGGTTCCCTCTGGTTACTGATCAAATATTAACACAAGACAAACAAAACTGTCATCTGTGTTGTTCATTTATTCTGAGCTCTGAGTGTCTGTTTGTGTGACAGAAGGAAAACTGAGAAATAAAGTGAAATAACTAGGTTTTTCTGACTCGAAATTGAGTCATTTGAGTTCTGCTGTGTTCACCCTTTCACTCCAGTCGACCTCTCATAATACACTGACACACTCAGAGTTTACTGATAAAACTTTTATTATCAAGTCAGTTTGTCATTGTTTTGCACACAATACTGCATGTTAACACAACGATAAGTCTTGTGTCCCAACACCTGTCCTCCATCTTTTCTCTCTTTGTACAACAATTCATCACAAACAACCAAATACTTAACTCAGAACTGCCTGTGCAGTAGTTGGACATAATATGGAAATGTTGTATGCAACATGTGAAAAACAGGGAATCAAAGAGACTTTTACTTTGTTTAAGGAGTTTTTATCACAAAAACACATGAAATTTATTTGAAATATAGATGTAAAAATAATGATTTTACTCATCACATGATTGCAAGCATTGGTTACCACTGTGATAAACAGGATGAGTCAGGAAGAAATATTTGTATCAAATAATGACAATTTATGCCAGGTTTGACGACTTGCATGATGTGCAAAGTTGATCGGGTAAAACAGGCCAGAATCAGACGTCCAGTATCAGGAATTCAGGAGTACTTCATAGATATTGTCAAACTCTTCAAAAGAAGGGGGAAAAAAATCGGACATGCTATTTTTTTCATCAAGGCATCATGAGGCATTCTAATCAGAGAATCAGTTGTCTTCCACTACAACATACTGCACCCAATAAAACAACTATTCCCAATGCTCATCTTTGTTCCTGACGGTCGGATCAAGCCAAGCGGCATAGCAGTAATGAGGATGTTCTACCAGCCTTTTGTGGCGAAGAGGGAGCTGAGCCTGAAGGTGAAGTTCTACTGGTCAATCTACATTCCAACCCTGACCTTTGGCCATGAGTTCTGGATAGTGACCTAAAGAATGAGAGGGCAGAAACAAGTGGCTGAAAGTAGTAACTGTTTGTTTGGATGAGGAGTTCAGGCATCTGAAAGTAGCTCAAATTAGAACCCTCATCCAGAATTTGTTTTGAAGGATTAATAATCCCATCTGACCTAGGAATACCTTGGGATCCCCCAGAAAGAGCTGGAGGATGTAACTGTGGAGGACTTCTGGACTACCTTGCTTAGCCTGGTGCTATTGAGACCAGGACCTGGAACAAGTGGAGGAAAATGGATGGATGGATTATGAAGTTTGATCCTGACTTTAACACTTGAGCAAACTGCAGAATTTTAGAAAGTTTACATTGATAAGAAAGAGACAGGGTGAGGAGCTTTGACATCCAGAAGGAGCTCCACTGCTGTTCCCTCATAGGCACCAGTTAAGGTGGTTCGGGCATCTGATTAAGATGCCTCCTGGAGTTTTTTTTCCCCCAGCATGTCCTACAAGAAAGAGACCCGGGGGCAAACCCATAACTTGTTTGAGGAATCACTAATCTCATCTGGCCTAGGAACACCTCGAGATTCCCTAGGAAGAGCTGGAGGACATGGCTAGGGAAAGGAATCTCTGGAAGTGTCAAATCAAAGGCAACTGGACTTTCTTCAGATTCCTGAAGACGTTATGCCTATGATCCAAAAGGCTTCTTTTACTTTTGTACTGGTGGGAAGTCTCAGGCTGCTTGGGACTAGTCTAGTTGCCTTTGAATTAGCACTTCTAGATATACCATGATTTGGATGACTGAATAAAGATGTCTGGACTACCTTGGAACTGGACAAACTGTAGAATTTTAGTAAGTTTACACTGAGTTTTCTAAAACTGACAAAATGTCTACTTAAAAAATAAAAAGAAACGTAGATTGAAAGATGCTAACAGTGTTTTTGAAAGTGAAGCAGTTGTTCAAAGACAGAGAGAGAGATGGGCAGGTGTTGTGGCACAAAGTGATCAAAATCTATCACCATAGTCTAGAAATCTCTCCAAAGATACTTGTGCTTTTAAATCTACTCACATATTTTCGTTTACATGTGAACATGCTTGAGAGTAGAACAGCCCCATCATCGGGTACACTGTAAACGTCATTATTACTCATATTATTCACTACCAGGAAACAGAAAACACAAGGACTGAGGAGTCCTGCATGGAGATTTGCATGCAAAACAACAGTTCATGCATCTGCCTCGCCTTTAGAAAAAAACAGTAGAGGATGCAGACGTCTGTGAAGGCAGCTTGCTTGTTCATCTGGCAGAGATCCAAAATGCTTTACAACATACGAACCTTACGAAATTTAGCAAAATCTCGATAAACTCTTATAAAAACAAACCGGGGGGGGGGGTCATACATTCCTTCGACTGTTTCCCCACCCGTCATGCTGTCTGCAGGGAAGCAGTGTTTGGATTGGTCAGTGTTGTGTGTTTTTCACGTCCATTAAAAACATTCCAGAATGTTACATTCAGCTCAGCCTCTGAAGGCCCCGCATGCACAATGGATGCTAAAGGTGCTACAGTTGGCATTTTGATACATGAAACCCAAGTTGGACCACGATTTGAGATAAAGTTCCTCACCTCACTGGTACTTTTAAGTGCTACTGTTCCTCATTTTCCATAAACCTCTCTACTTCCTATGATGTGTCCATGTATTGTGGGATTGAAGGCAAAAGATATCCATGTTTACCAGTTATGACCCTTCATGTCACTGGACAACTCGAGACATTTTAATCTGAAATGTCGCTGTCATAAATGCTGATGTGACCCAGCCGTTACTGTAAACACTAACACAAAAGAAAGAGAAACACAAACATTAGCTTCTTAAAAATATATCAAAAGTAATACTACATAGCTTTAATGGCTCAGACTAACAAGTGTAAATCTTGGTTTTCTAATGGTAATTAGAATTTGGATCTTGACGTGAAGGATATTTACAAGTTTGAAATTAGCATTTACAGTTACTCCCACATGACATGAACTCTAAGGTACAGTCACATTAGCCTTATGTCCGACAAGATTGCCTGGTACTCCGTTCTGAAAAACAATATCATGTGTTGTCCTAGTATGATTCACGTATCTGTGTTCAGGAACACTAAAGGGTGAAACACATTTTTTCTATGTACGCCCACATACTGGCAGCATGTCCAGGGTGTGCAACAGGCATCGTAAGATGCAAAGATATGTGGCCGTGTTTCCCCCTTGAGAGCATCCTAACTAGCATTTCTGTAACCAGCAGCTTCACCCGCTTCTCTACTCCTTTTAAAAGATGACCACAGGAAATGAAATGCCTTCTACCTGTTTTATGCCATAAAGCAATGCAATTAAACTTCCTCGAAGTCCAACCTGTAAAATCCCTCCCAATGTAAAATGCGGTGTAGAGGCTGACAGGCTACTTGTTGGCCTTGTGTGTCTACAGTGATCACATTATCGTCCAGAATGAGCCACTTGGTAAAATGCTGCGTGTAGCACCTTCAGCATCCACATCAACAAAGAACAAAATACAGTAAACATTTGTCTCAATCCAGGAGAGGTTGTGCTGTTTGGTGGCAGCTGTGGCGGCGGTGCTCATGGGCCGAACTGCCTGGAAGACTGGTACTCGCTGGGCACTTTGGGCTTGATGCCCTTGCTGTTGTAGTAGTCAACCACCTGATTGGGCACCTCTGCCAACACGCTCTTTGCCAGAGCAGCTGGAGACGCCTGAAGAGGAGGAGGAGGAGACAGAGGAAACATCAATCATACTGTACATGCGGTACATACACATCTACAAACTTACACAGGCTGCCCATGAAAGTGTTATGAAACGCGGGCTGGCATGAAAATGACGACCCATTCCAGGTTCCTATTTAAAGGACCATTATGGTGGTTTTGCATTTTACATCCAATTTGCCACAAATCATTTTTACTTCATTCACGCATTTTCCAATCATCCATCAGGTTTTAGATTGACTTTCTTCCTTCCAGGCAGCTATTGGTTTCAGATCATTACTGCATGCTGTGAAAATCAAATTATAAAGTTGAAACTTTCTGCAGATCCATCAGAGTGAATGTCTAACTTTCTGACATTTCTAGAACATGATATCTCAAGATCTACTAGTCAGATAGACATGGAATTTGCTGTTGATAATGGTTGATTGTTGACCAAAAAAGTTTAAGCATTTCGGGAGTCTCGAGTTCATGAGTGAGGGTAAAATGGAGCGTGAAATCAACAACAGGTGGATTGGTGCAGCATCAGCAGTAATGCTGGTGTTGTGGTGAAGAGGGAGCTGAGCCGGAAGGCAAAGTTTTCAATTTACCAATCAATCTATGTTCCAACCCTCACCTATAGCCAGGAGATTTGGGTAGTGACCAAAAGAATGAGATCCTGGATACAAGTGGCCAAAATGAGTTTCCTCTGTAGGGTGGCTGGGCTCAGCCTCAGGGAGAGGGTAAGGAGCTCAGACATCTGGAAGGAGCTCGGAGTAGAGCCGCTGCTCCTTCCTGTTGAAAGGCATCAGTTGAGGTGGTTCAGGCAACTGATCAGGACTCCTCCTGGACGTCTCCCTGTGGAGGTTTGTCCAACTGGGAGGAGACCCCTGAAGTAGGCCTAGAACACACTGGAGGGATTATATCCCATTAGGCCTGAGAACAGAAAGAGGAGGATGTGGCTGACGAGAAGGATTACCTTACTTAGCCTGCTGCCATAGCAAGTCAGAGCTGGATAAATAACATTTCCTGATCCCATTCTTGCTCCCCAGAGGATGAATCCTTTAGATTTTAATATCCGCATGATCGGTTCCTATAGCGCCACCCTCAGGACAAACTTTACTGTCCAACACTTTTTTATATTCAGTTTTATTTATATAGCGCCATATCATAACAAAGTTATCTCAGGGCACTTTTTCGAATAGAGCAGGTCTAGACCGACTCTTTATATTTACAGAGACCCAACAGTTATTGTGAAATATATATAATTTTCACCACACAAATGTTGGTTTACTGTTAGATTTTTTTTCAGTGTAATTGATTTTGGCTGCAGCTATCATTTCTCTGGAGAGCTCTGAAAATGGTTTTCTGCTCACACTGCCACAGGACGATGATGTGGCTTAGACATAAAACAAATAAAATCTACAAAACTTTGGCTCTAATGCATTATCTATCTGCAGCAAGTTCATTTTAGTAGAAATAACCTGAAATCAGTGGCTGCCTGGAAGGAAATCAAACTGGATCAGCAGGAATGTATAGACAATTAGTAGCTAATTGGCAAAACTAAATAATACAAGGATTTAATCCCTCATAGACCCTAAAATATATGCACATAAACATACTGTACATACATACATACATACATACATACATACATACATACATACAGGGACAGTATTCTGTGTTGTACAACGTGGATTAAATTTAAAACATCTTTGTTTTAAAACTTGAATTCTACTCCTCTGTTCCTTCCTTTTTTGTGAGAAACCACAGACAGCAGCGGTAATCGTCTGACGTAGTGTCAGTCAGAGCTGCTCGTCTCTGCCTCGTTCTGCTGCTGTCAAACGAAAATTGCCTCCTTTTGGGCCAAAGACAGAAACTCCCATTCATCTCACAGATTAAACCCAGGAGGGAAAATATATCCAAACTGGGAAGATAAATCTCCACTATACTGTAAAGTCTGTAACCTTCAGACTTGTTAAAGACTGAAAATTCATTTGAGAGAAATAAGGAATTCCCCACTTAAGATTGGCTGGCAGATTGCCACTCCATCTTCCTTCTCAAAGGGTGAAAACTCATTTCTTCAATAACTTCACACTCTCTCATCTCGTCCTCCTCCACTTCCAATATGCTCTGATCCTGATTCAAAAACACTCTTTCTACTCTTCTTCCTCACACTTCAGTCATCCACAGTTATTGTAGGGTCACACAAAGTTATATATACACACTGTATCATTTTCTGTCAAGAAGATCTTTCAAATTAACACACCATCTGGTGCCCATATTTAGAGGTTTTTAGCTCCTGGACTACAGAGAATGGGAACAGCTAAATGTGTTTGTAATAATAACTTAATTTACACAGCAAACTCTACTGTTGAAACTGTTTTAGAGAGGCGTTCAACTGTATAGTCATTTTGGCAGCTACTGTTACAGTGCTGTTGAAATATACCGCGTTATACTGAGAAGTTTACATCGTGTAGTTTATTTCAGTGAGGGTTGACTAAATATTAGAAACACCAACAGCACTATTAACTACATCCTCAAATTATCAACAGTTGAATCAACACAGTTTGAAGAAAAACTGAACAGGATTGATTGCTGGACTGTTGTATTAGACTGTTAATTTTAGCTTTGTTTACCTAATAAACTGGCAACTGAGTGTATGATGTATGAAAGGCACAACGATATACGGGCCATAGCAATAGAAGCTAATGTTGTGTCTCTGAATAATGAAAAAGGAACCTTGTAAACAGGAAACATTAAAAGGACCTAAATTCGTGCCCTGGGGAACTCCTCAGTAGGGAGGAACTTGAGAAGACAAAGACAGAGTCACTCCTCTGTAGGTAAATGAACATATGTGTTTTTTTATTCTATTGAAGTCCG
Source organism: Macquaria australasica (assembly GCA_005408345.1). NCBI lineage: Eukaryota > Metazoa > Chordata > Actinopteri > Centrarchiformes > Percichthyidae > Macquaria > Macquaria australasica. Next base: position 20,056 of record SEMN01000908.1, on the reverse strand, counting down.
ACAGACTCACGTGTTTGAAGTTGCGGAAAGGGACAAACTGGACGATGTCCCGGAGGACGGGCTCTCCTTTGGGCGATCGAAGGATCCCGTCGTCGCCGTCCAGCATCTGCATGTCGCTGAAGTCGGCGTTCCCAATCCCGACGATGATGACGGACATGGGGAGGTGGGAAGCCTGGACAATGGCCTCCCTCGTGTCAGCCATGTCGGTAATGACGCCGTCTGTCAGGATCAGCAGGATGAAGTATTGCTGGGAGAGAGAGAATATAAAAACAGTGATCACACTTCAGTTCACTTCTTCAGTCCAACTGTATCAGTAAATCTAACTCTAGCTGGTTCTCGGGTTGTCATAGATATTTTTAAAATCTTTTTTTAATCTATACTATATCATCTTGCAAAAACGAACAAACATAAATGTAGCGGCGTAGTTGGATGAAGTATCTGGGAGAAGGAGTGACCAATAAACAGGTCCTGGCCTGGCAGGACAGTCTCTCACCATGGCCTCTTTGGTGTGGACCTCCTGTGAGGCGGAGCTGGCCACCTTCTGGATGATGGGGGCGATGTTGGTGGGACCGTAGAGCTGCAGCTTGGGGAGGCAGGCCTGGTAGGCCTCCACCACGCCCTGGATACCTGACAGGACACAAAAACAGAAAATATGAATCAGTGTCAGGAAGTACAAACATGAATAAACTCCCTCAGGAGACTTGATTGGTCTGCTTGTACTGTATCAGGAAGAATCCAAAACATCCCTAGTTTCAGTGATGGAAGTACATTTACTGAGCTAAGTACTGCACTTAAGTACAAATTTGAAGTACTTGTACTTTACTTGAGTATGGAAGTTCAGATCCCAAAATTCAAGTTACAAAATTCAGATTAAACATCCGGGATACCAAGGATAAGCAATCAATTCTGTCTCAAATCAAACCAACATCCAGCCAATCAAGTTATGCTCCACTGGTCATGAACGTACAGGAAGGCAGTCAGCTATGGCAACAAACCCAAACGATGGCACTTCGGTGCATGTATTAACTCTTTTATTTACCGATAATGCATACATACCTTTACTTAAGTAAAGGATGTGAATACTTCTTTCACCACTACCTGGGTTTGACAAACTACAGAGTTCTCCTGAAAATTCACTATATTTTTCTACAGGTTCCTGAACTTTAAATTCTTTTAAGCAGAGAAAATGGCTCCAACGTTTCCTCCACAAACACAACCAGCGACAAAAAGATTCTGCAGACTCTGAAGGGCCAGTCAAGTTCACTCTCTGGATGTGTTTAGAGGCGTCCCAGCATGCCTGGAGGCAGCAGAGATGTGATTTAATGTCTGAAGGTTACCAACAACACTATCTCCTTCACACACTCTGAGCCTTAATTAAGAGTGTCGGTGTTGAAGTGTCTCTCTGAGCTGATCAATGACCTTTAGCAGCCAAGAGGGCGAGAGGCCTTCAGTTAAACAGTCTGTCTCTCTCTCTGACCCAGTAAACAGAGGGACAACATGGTGCTAGCCTAGATCTGTCAAAAGAGAAGAAAAAACACCTTCCAACAACACAACTACAAGTCTGTCTGACTTGTATTGTATTTTGTTAGCTAACAAGCTAATCACCAGTCCATCCTGTAGTCAGCTGGGTTTAGTCAACAAATACCTCCAACGCTAACTGCTGCTAAAACATATGTCCTTTTTACTTTTCTATTTCTACACCGGTTCAATAAACAACATGCAATATATATATAATATAATATAATATAAATTTGAGACTTGAGTTGTTGAAAGGTGGATTTTTTTCTCCTTTAACCGGGCTAGGCTAGCAGTTTTCCCCTGCTTCCAGTCTTTGTGCTGAGCTAGGCTAGCACAAAGTGTCAGTTTCCCTTTAGGTGATGACATAATTTTATTTGTCTTCAATGAGCACAAAGGTTAGAGGAGGCGTTTTGTCTCTGATGGTAACAATTTGTGTAAACTTTGCAATAAAGCTGTAAATGGAATTAGCTTGTGTGTCCGGTTAGCTTCCAGGTAGAGCTGCAACTAACAATCATTTTCATTATCAATTAATCTGAATCTGAAAATGGTGTAAAATGTAAATCACAATTTTTCTGTCAATTGACTAATGCATCCACTTAGCTTAGGGTTAGCATCTACTTCCAGTTAGTTTAGAGTTACAGGAATAGTTCAGCATTTTGGGAGATCATTTGGTTGTAACACCAGTACAGTCAATTCAGCTGGAAAACAGGAGCAAGCCATAACGTGCCACAAATATTTAGACCAGCAAAACCACCTAATTAAGGCTGTTGATCTGGTGTGACTACACGGTTAGCTTTGGCATAGCCATGGTGGAATAACGCGAATACTCCCAAATCGGAAACCCAATCGTGTTCTTCCCATTCTGTCGACACTGTGTGAATCAGCTTTAGCTTCTAGGTCCAGTGTGAATAAAGGCTGCAGGTTATTGTTCCGTGACGTCTCCAGTTTCCAGCTCACTGTGTTAAAGTTCAATGTCTGCAGGTCAGGAGACAGACTGAGGAGCTATCAGCTGATCAGAGCTCAGCACTGATCAATACAATCAATACAGAGGCAGTGATCAGGAGGAATGCCTGGATTACCTCACTTTTTTATTTTTACTCTTTATATGAGATAAAGTTGTTGATTAAAACTGTGAAAAGATATATTCTGTTTTGAACTTGATAAACTGTTAAAGTATTAAAGAATATTTTCCCAGAGGCTGCAGATATTCAGACTTTTAATGGTGTGTGTGTGTGTGTGAACGCCACAGAGAGTCATATCCCCCTGGGGGGGGTATTGTATTTTGTTTCTTATTTTCTCTGTTTTGGGACCTTTTTCTCTGGCTGTAATTTCTTTTTATTTTACTGTGGGTGTAAATAAGTGTTCATTATCCAGTTTAGGTCGTGATGCACTTCCAGTATTTATACAGCCATCAAACTAAACGTACTGTGTTGGTCTCATTAATCTTCCATTATGCTCCAGCTGTCGAACCTTGACAACTGGTCCACCATCCAACTAAAGATGGTAAATATTACTTTACAATTGGGTGTTAAGCCCCATTGGGATGGGATAATATGAAATATTCACTGTGCTCGTCTGTAATTTAACTAAGTGTTCCGGACAGCATTTTAACCCTAACATTCCACTTCCCGAGGATATCTTTATCTTTGACGTCCATCATGAATAAACGTCCATAAATCCACTTAGAAACCAGAGAACAAAGAGGCTGCAGAACCTGCCTGAGAATCCTGCTGTTTTTAAGTTTTCTTCAGTATCACACTGATCCAGTGACAGTTGTCTGAACATCCATGATCCACTGGAGACAGGAGCTGCTGACAGCTCATTCACTCTCTGCTGATGGAGACAATTTTACTAAATGTAATCAAATATATAGGCTAAAAAAATCTGCCTGCAGCTAACATTACAACATATTGGTTCCCAAACAGGACTACATGTCGGTGTTGGCGTGTTATTCATTTATCAGATTAGCAACAACATTTTTGACTTCCTCCATTTTCACACTAAAGTCAAAATTCTCACTGAGCTGCTAAAGTAGATAAATAAAGTAGAAGGATAAAATCTGAAAATCAGACTCAGATTCTGAACCTGCAGACTGAAGCTGGACATAAAAATCTGCAGCCTCCTTAAAGTGCCTCTACACCTGAGCAGGAGTCACCTGGAGACATCGTCAGGTTTCAGACTGATGGAGCTGCTTCGACCCGCAGCCTCGTCATCATCACACTAATTCTCAGATCAAAGAGTTTTCCTCCACGCTCGGACTTCTGAGGCTCACTATCAAATATCTGAGTGTTTGAGCAGGAAATCAAAGCACCTACCTGCACACTCCGGGTTCTCCTCGTTAAAATTCACCGCAAAGTCATGGGAGACCTGGAGAGAAGGGGGGGCAGGAAGTCTGTTTGATCTCTGCATCAAAAAAAAGAGAGAGCTTCAACAATAAAATGAGTACCCCCCACCTCTCTTCACCTTCATCCCTCCATCGTTTTTTCTTTTTTCTTCTTCTGTCTTATTAAAACAACCAACCAGGCGCACAGCACAGGTGACCCCCCCCCCGCTCTGTCTCTGTGTGGGGGTGGGTGACACTGGGGCAGCTGATGTACAGGAAGTGTCAATCAATTTTCTATATTGTTCTTATTGTCAGCAAAACCCATGAAAGGAATCCAAACCAACAACATGTGAGCCCGTCCCTCAGTCCTGTCTCACTTCCTGTCTGTGGCTCTCAGCTCCAAGCCCATTGGTTCCTGCTGAAGACGTAAATCGAATCTATAGTTTAATGTTTCAAACAGCTGCTCACTGTAGTTTTTATCAAACAGGAGAAAATAGTGACTTTGTTGGGGACTATTTTCAGTGGCGGATGAATCCACATGTGGTGCTGTAGTGAGTATTTGGGGCAGCGGGAGGTGCGTTGTTTATACATCAGGCTGTGATACACGCATGTCTGTTGTAGCTGTATCAGGCCAGCAGCAAACTGAACAAACCACAACAACAACCATGGAGGAGAGTTTGGAAGAGAAGCTAATCTGCTGATTTGAACATATTTCACTTCTTCTGCCATATTTAGTTTCTGTCCTTCAGGTTTAAAGAGAGACAACCTGACTTTTGCTAAACAAACAGAAGTGACAATTACAAGATCATGTTGCATTGAATTTCCCTTCATTTCCTCAGATTCTGATTAGATGGCTACTTGTAGTGTAGCAGGTCTGAATGGATCCAACAAGGACTATAACCCCCGAAGTATCTGTCATATAGAGACGATCAGCTCAGCAGCTCTAGTGCACTTTGTAGTGTAACAAATATGGGACACCTTTATGCAAATCCTGGAAAGTGATCAGCCTGAAATTAAGGAGTGAAATTGATACATAAATAAAATGATAGCATTTCATTTTTTTTTCTCTCCCTCTTTATTTCTTTTTCCCTGAATATTGGATGTTGAGGGTTTATAAATGTCAACGTATGCATGACTGTATGTTCTTTCAATGTCAAAAACCAATAAACATACTGTTGAATATCATCTACACGACGATATCTATCTCAAGTTTGCTAACGTTAGCCACCATAAGCTACGTCCACTCGTTCCAGCAGAACCCGTAACTGATGAACTTTTCATCTGTTCAGAAGTGAAAAATATATAAATATCTAATATAATCTCGCTTTCACTTTGACGCAGTATTTCTAGGTCGTGGACACTTGAATGGAAACACTCTGTACTTTTTAGCACATGATGTGACGAGCAGCCGCCGGCGCTGCACGGCATCATGGGAAGAGAAGTGAAGGGGCGGAGGGGGGTACAATTCAACCAGCGGCACCCCGGGGTGCCGAGGAGGAGGAGGCCGTCTGGTAATCACCAGCGACTGGCAGGGTCCGCCTCACTCTCCCCAGCTCCCTCCTCCGCTGACAGAGAGCATGCTGGGAGAGACGGCGAGCTGAGCAGTTAAATTACCTTGTAGTCAGGAGGGATCTGAGCTCCGAAGCCGAACGCCGGGAACATTTTATCGCTGTGAGAAGAAAAACACAGAAAAGTCTGAGGGTAAAAATGGAAGAGAGGCGCTGGAGGAGGGTTTGTGATTGGCTGCCTGCTGGAGTTAACGAGCTCATTCAGACCGCCGCTACTTCAACACAAAGCAAAGAAATTACCCCTGATTGGCTGTGGGTGTGTCTCTGAAGCTGAGAGGTGATTACTTCCTGCTCAGATCGTACAACTGAGGAGTAAAGAGAAGTGGAAGAACAGAAAACACAGAAGAGGGAAAAATCTGTGGAGGAGACGCAGAAACAACGAGGCAACACGGTTTTTTTCTCTTATTTTGTTGATTCATGTTTTAAACGTTAAAATATCCGATGGTTTGTTTAAACATTTAATCTGGAACCAACCACATCTAACAACCCGTGCTGTAGCTTCAGACACTGAACAGGAGTACTGGGCGGATGGATACGCTGTTTGTCAAGAAGTAGTTTCTGCTCATAACTCCCTTTTTAAAACCACAAACTGTATTCTTTACATTTCTGTTTGTTTGCAGATTAAACAAACAAGATACAACATGTTAATTAGTGAACAGAGTGGACAGAGCCAGCCTAGCTGTTTCCCCCTGCTTCCAGTCTTTATGCTAAGCTAGGCTAACCACGCCCTGACTCCAGCTCTGTACTGAAACACAGACATAAGACTGAGATCCATCTGAACATGCAGAACTACTCCTTTAAACTGACTTCTGACTGAATGTAGTAGAACATAAAGTGCCATCGCAGGATGTGGTTCATGAAAATCTTTCCTGAACCTTCGACAAGTAGTCTTACTTTCCTAAATATAACCAGACCTCCTCAAAGAGGACACAGATCAGAAAACACGTCAGTTTTAAAGCCTCTGACTAATTTAAGGTTTTTAATCCAGGGTGTCTGTCTGTTCTCATATTTGAAAGTTCACAACTGATTAGCTTTTGGTGTAGATAGCGCTACCATGTGGACATTTATAAAGCATTTTATCTTTTGTCTCATAAGTCCTGTTCTTACTTTCTGGATTTATCAGTCCATATCGGCCACACCTGTTTCTGACTGCACAGATTTTTAATTTTTTTTGCAGAACTGTTTTTGTCACTCCTCCTACAAATTTAATTAAATCGTCACTACATTTGGTGCAGAACATATTTAGCTGATCCCTTTTTCCATTTTCACACCATTTTCTATTACAAGTTATAAAAGTCCTGAAGATGTGACCAAAGGATGTGGGTTTTTTCCAAAAATCACTTTGTGTGTTTTGATGCAGATCTGGAACCAGATGCACATTTGAAATATCTAAACATTAAGATAATCCCAGTTGGAGGGCTGTGCAGCCTCGTGCAGATTCTGTTTAAATCCTTCTGAGTGCTTTAGTTTCTAATAGTGTTTCTCAAACTAAACTCTTCATTTCAATCTGCTGAAGAAAGAAAGATCTCAGACCTTCAAAATAAAGAGAAGTTTTAACTTCAGGGTTTCTCTTCACACAGAATAATTATAAAAATGTAATATTATAAAAAGCCTGCGTGGGACGGAGAGTGAAGCCTGAAGGTTTAAAGTCTCAGCCAAAAGAAGAAAACTGGCAGCTTCGAAAACCACAAACACAAGATACGAAGACGGAGAACAAGTTTGAATTAAGAGCATCTTCATCTTCTTCAAGTTCGCATTATCTTCCTCATCAGTTCTTCTGTATCTGAATAAAACATTTAGTCGCAGTACTGGAACAGAAGATAATAAGAATAAAAGGTTTCTGGCCATAAACATCACTAACTGCCTTTTCTTTATCCGGCTGTTGAAGCGTTTTGAGTGTATTTTTTGACTTTAATGAATGGACTCGTCTGATTGGCTGCAGTGTTATGTCAGAGTCAGGTGCAGACCCACCTGTCGTAGTCCTGGCAGATCTCCCCCACAGCCACCAGAGCCTTCAGGTACTCGTTGGGCTGGTACGGGTGGATGTAGTGCAGAGAGCAGCTGTTATGAGGATCTCCGTTCGAGGCCGTGAAGTCGATGGCTACCTGGAGACACGACAACCAATCAGAGACCAGCGTCAGCCCAGTTACACATTATACTTGTGTCCTGTAAGTGTTTGTGTTTTGTCTCATTCACTTCAACTGAAGCCTGTACGACGCAGTCAGAGCGAACAGCTGACCTCATGTTTGTTCAACTTCCTGTTTGTCTCTGAACTTCCTGTTGCTGCTGATATTAAATACAAATGAAACGTCTCGGCCCTGATTCGTTCACACATTTCTCAAAGTTGAGAAAACACGTCCACGTTTATGAGGAGGTCATGTGACTTGACATCAGCACATCATTCATCAGATATCTGATCAGAGACCAGCTCAGCTAGCTCACTGCAGCAGCTGCTTCTGTGATGAAAAATGTTTAACTTCTCAGTACGATGCTGCAGATAATTAAGTTATTAACATGATTTATTATTATTCTTCACCCAACTGTGTACAATTTATATTTTATTGATGATATAATTTGGAATAATCATCTTGTTTCACCATAATAATCTCATGTCATGGATAGACTGGACTGGAACAGGTAAACTAACCAGGTGAGTCTCTCTGCGATTGATTCAGGAAGTTGCAAAGTAATCACCCTTTCTGTCGCCTCATAACAACAACGAGAATGTCGCAGGAACAACATTCACACTTCGTACGTGTCAGCTTTTATGTCACAAAACACAGTATATATGTATATGTGTGTGTGTGTGTGTGTGTGTGTATAAATGTATTTGTCATGTAGGAAAACTGAAATATATATGTGGTATAAAGGTACATACAGTTTTTTCTATCCTTGAATCCTCTTCAGCAGGATTGAAGTGGTTTGTAAAACTACCTGCAGACTGATTTCACACACAGATGCTGAGTTTCCTCTGGAGACGACGAGAACAAACCAACAAACAGCTGCTGCAGAGACAAACGCACCGCGCTCACTTCCTACTGCATCTCCTCCCGAACTGAAGCCTCCTCGTTTACATGTGAAGTTTCTGACCTGCAGCTGCATTTCAGAAGCACATGAGAAAGGATTCCCCTCCTGATGGACTCGCAGGTTGCAGGAAGTGTTTCCTGACGGTGATGAAACATTTAAAGGTTCGGATCTCGTCGCTCCGTGGCAGGAAGTGATGCAGCTTTGTTGACTTTTGATGTTTACACGTGTTAACAGCAGGAAGACACCGAGAAGAAGATGATGTTTAAAGCTAAACACCAACTCCCTTTGCTCAATATTCAGTTTTCTGTTCTGAGAGTCAGAACAATAATCTCCACTAATAAAAACACATTTTTACAAACGTTTATTTTTACTGAGTGATGTCTTTGTGTTTTGTCTCGTCTGTCTTGAACTGATGAGCCTGTCTTTGCAGAGTTTAGTTTTGTCTAACATTTTTAAATCTGTCGCTGACGTTGGTCGAAGTTTTAAATTTTACGTTGCTTTGAAAAGATGATTCGAGTCGGGTCGAGTAAGTAACGTGTGTCCCCGCCTTTACTTTGATAATTGAGTGATTTCTTTAGATTTTTTTCAGTCAATAAACAAAAAGGTGGAGTCATTTGTCAGCGTCGTACTTGAGCATAAGGTGAACTGCAGGTCGTACATAAGCCAGGAAAAACAACCAGACCAAAAGTAAAGTGTGTCGACGGGCATCCACAGACTTTCCCACAGGTAGTGTATCTTCTGCTCTTGTGTGTGTTCAGTCTTTTTCTGACTGTGAAGCAGTCGGCAGGTCTCAGTAGTGAACACCTTTGTTCAAACTAGGCCCACATGATGTGGAGGCACCGAGCTGCTGCACCAGACTGGGTGAACTGGTCAGATCCCAGTGAGAGCTGCTGGTGTTCACTGGGACGGTGGGGCTGCCGAACGTGTCGCCGTGGTTACCGTTTCCATGGTGACATCAGAACCAGTCCGACAACACACGAGGCATTTTGTCCTGACGGGAATATGAAGCATGAAGACGACCTGAGAGAGAGAGAGAGAGAGAGTGTGCGTGTGTGCATGTGTGCTCTCACTGTGAACTGGATCTGACAGCCCCCCATGATGTAGTCCAGGAAGGAGTGCATCTTGATGATCTGCAGACAGAAAACATACAGATTTAAAGGTTTCAGTGACGTCACATCAAACAGATGACGGAGTGCTGATGTCACACTCACTGACCAGCTGTTTGTCTGCCAGCTGACCAGTGACGTCCAATCAAATTCATGCAGGTGTAAACAGCAGAGACCTTTATAACCTGACACTTGTTACATCGACTCTGTTCACTGCTGCAGCGACACTTTTTAATTTTTTGACATTTGAAAGGTTTCATGAAGTCCACAAACTACAACTTAAAGGGCCATGGCTCCGGTTTTAGTGTCCTGGTCCTGGTGAGTCCTGCTCAGCCTGTGAAATGTCTCCTGCGGCTGAATGAACAGTGTCTCTGGCTTCTCTGTAGGATCCCTGTTGTTGGAGTTTGATACTAGGGACTAATGTATGTGTGTGTGTGTGTGTGAAGGGCATCAAAGTCCAAATTTACACCTGTTTTATTGGTACACATTTTCACCCATATATTGCCCCTGAGCGTGGCCCCTGGCTGCTCTGACAGAATGAGATCAGAGTGAGGCTACAGCAGGTTGATCATTAAGCAGCAGCTGATGGAAGGAGGGCAGCGCTGCAGTGGAGACGGATGAAACACGGTTACCTGCAGTAGGGTTAGAGTAAACCTGCTCTCATTCTGTCATCACAGCGCCAGCTCTCCTCCCGCTCACTCATTCATGTTTCCGTGTTGTGCTACGCCTCATCTTTTCAAACGTTAACTCGTTCTGAAGTGGGAGCTCTTCACCTGTCGAGTGTCATCTGGATAAATGTTATCTGGCTCTCATTCGGCGGCGGGATTCCCCAGACTCCCCTCGCTCGCCATCTGAGTGCCGTTCAGCATCGTCTGGCAGAAAATGTCAGGTTATTCAGGCAGCTCAGCGCCACATAATTGGTTCCTCTAACAGTCTGTTGGCCAGACACCAACGACAGCCTCCAAAAAACACAAGAGCAGCACCGAGGAAAGGCTTCATCTGAACTGGAGAAACACTGCCCTAAACTGCCTGGAGTGGTTAAAACAGAGCCATGATGGGACACTTTACAAAACAAATGAATGTTAAAATGAATCTGATCATCTGAAAGTGTTCAGGTCCTAATTAGCCTCCAAATATGATGATGACTCCTAATTAAATTAGGTGATGTATTATAATCCCACTGACAGTGTGTGTTGAGAAATGGATGAAGTCCGTCTGGAGAGAAACACCTGAAGGTATTTCATTCAAGATTTTAATATCAAGACTCAGAAAGTTTTTCTGTCGTAGTTATCTGAAAGTAAAACTGAACATCAGTACCGTGTTTATGGGTCATGAGCCCTCGTGGTGACGTATTAATACTGAACAGCAGAGGACTCAGGACGGAGCCCTGTGGAGCTCCATGTGCAATATTTGTTTTTAATTAAACATACTGTCATTGCTAACTTTTGTTGTTTCTATTTTGTTTGTTAAATGTCAGCTGCAGGAAACACATGCTGGTCACCTTGCACTGGTTCAGAATGACAATCCCAGAGTTCTTGTAATTCTTCTTCTTGACTCTGTATTTGGGGTTTATGCACGGCCACTGCACCTGAAGACAGACAAACACACAGCTCATTATTTTCAGGTCGTCGGCCGCAATAAACTAAACACAGAGGAACAAACAGACAGACGTCAGTTCTTCTTTATACCTGTTTCAACACACAGAAGTTGAATTTTCTCACATGAAATAAAAACAATACAAAACCTTCAGGACATCATGCAGTAAAACACACAATGACCACAGTCGAACAATAAAGCCTTTATGTATAACAGAATAATACAATAATAAATACATTTTATTTAATACTTGTAATCTCAGAGATCAAAATTTCAGAAAAGATGGACAAAAACAGAGTGGCAGCATCAGTCGATTCAGAAAACATCTGTTTATGTTCAAGTGACGGCGCCATCAAGTGGCTTTATTTCCTTTGAAAAGGTTTCTATTTTTATCTGCATTTCAATGTTTTTATGCTGTTTTTCTTTCTTTTTTTAACAAAGAAAATGTTTTTAATGCATTATGTAAAGCACTTTGTGTATGAAATGTGTAATACAAATAACCTTGAAGATCAGTGAGACGATAATAAATTCAGCCATAAACAGATAATTTCAGATCCATAAGTGAGTCCTCGTTCTCACATTAAGGCCTCAGTCAGAGAAGCGTGACGACGGGACTCGGCTGACTGCTCTCGCTGTTTCCTGAGAAGGAGGTGAAACAGCTCTGCAGCTCTCTGGATAACTGCGAGGATGTTTCAGTGGATTTACAGGAGGTGTCTGTCCACTTCTGTCTGTCTACCAAAATAAAACTATGTCTTCAGCCCTGCCTGTCAGAGAGGAGCAGTTATTGATCAGCTGAGGACGGGTGAAGGACGGGTGCAGCCTGCTGTCACTCGGCCTCCAGCCAGCTGCATCTCACCGCTTGTCCAATGAAATTTCTTCCAGAATCAAGTCAGCTTCTGTGCGTCAGTCCAATTTCTCAAGGGTGAGATTTAAGTGAACACAACCACCTAAAAGTCCATATTTTACCTGGATACACAAAGTACCTGCCAACCAAAACCAAACAGCTCACCAGTTAATGACGAGCACGAAACAACAGCGGACGAGCTTCCGCTAACGCTCCTGTTGGGTCGGCAAGAGGGAAAAGCAACAGGTCAGTCCCTCCCTTCGTTTAGGTGCCAACTTTTAGTTTTTGTTGTCACTTTATTTATTAAGTAATGATTTGCGTCTGCAGTTATTGATATTCTGTTTGTAAATTCATAATCTAATGATCTGTGATGAGAAGATGTGTAGAAATAATTTAGGAGGGTATAGGTTTTAAAGAGAGGAAATTATATAAACATATCTCCTGTCAAAAAGGTACTTTAAAACCTGATGCACAGGAATTTACAGCCTCATAGAAACTGATATTTAATGAAACTGTTTTTACTGCTGAAAGACAACAGACAACAGGATTATATTTTCCATCATACAGGTTCAAATGGGAAAATAACCAAACGGAAAGAAGGGAGTGAGACGTCCTTCATGATGGTGGAAAAGATCGATTTTTGGCTCAACGGAGGAGCGAGGAGACAAGAATAAGGCAAATGAAAAGTGATTCACCTCTTCAATATGAACCAATGAGCTCAGAGCTGAGAGCAGACAGGAAGTCAGACAGGACTGAGAGACATGTTGTTGGTGTGAGTCTGAACATGAGGTTTGTTGACAAGAAGAAACATATAGAAGAACAGTCACTCACAGCAGCACTTTATCTTGTCACATGGTGACCTTTCTATGCCATCAAAAACAGGAGGGCGTCTCGAGAGTGAAAGGTGAGAAGATCAATAACTTTGTCCTGAATCCACGTGGCAGTAAAATAAATGCTGCATTTATCACCTTCAGAGCTCCACATTTGACTCATTTCAGCCACGAGATGGATTTTATTTGGTCTTGTTCCACAGTGAAGCCTCTGAAGGTGGACGGGTTAATGAAAACCTTTTATCAGACGGTCAGAGGATCATTATAGTGAAAATATTCAACTCCTCGTCTCTGATAATGAGACAGCTGAGAGAGTCTCACACTGTTTGTGTGTTCAGCCGTGTGTTGTCGTCTTCTGGGAGTTTCCAGAGAAAACACAACCTGAGCGCTTGGAAACAGATAAACGGCGTTAACGGATGGATGGGGAGCACGTTAATTAGCGGCCGCCTCGTTTCTGTCCAGCAGCTCTTCTGTTCGACAGCTGTGTCTTCATTAGCTCTGCCTCTGCCTCTGCCTCCGGCGGCCGGGGTAATTACATTACGCCGTCTGTCTAAATAAACCCTGAGGCGTTTCGGGCCCAGAGGTGCATTTTTTAAAGGGCAGTCACGCTGCTAATTAGCACTTTCATGGAATTCTGGATCTGAAGGACCTGACAGAGATCAGGTTGTTTCTGCTTAAACCTGACAACCTTCACACCCACCTCAACTGGTCCGGACTGTCTGACTTCTCAGTTTGATCCGAACCAAAACTACAGGTGTGAAACCTCCCTGGGACCACGTTCTGGACCAAACAGCCAAACCTTGGTCTGACGAAAAAAGGTGGTCTGGGTCCAGATCAAATTGAACCATGGTTCAGTTCATTTCTAGCATGAAACTATTTTTTAATAGTCATAGATAAACAAAACATCAATATGGAGAAGGCTCTGTCGCCCCAGGTCCGGTGCTTGGTCCAGAGTGGTGGAGACAGGAGGTTGGCATCAGAGGAGCGGAGGCTGCGGGGTGGAGTGTGGTGGTGGAGCAGGTCAGTGAGGTAGGAGGGGGCCTGGTTATGGGCTTTGTGGGTGAGGAGAAGGACTTTGAATTGGATCCGTTGCGGGACAGGGAGCCGGTGGAGTTTCTGGAGGACGGGAATGGGAGAGGAATGCTCACAATGACAATGCTAACATGCAAAAGTTTAACAGGTATAATGTGTACCATTTTCACCATCTTAGTTGAGCATGTTAGCATGCTAACGTTAGCTAACTAGCACTAAACACAAAGTACTTCTCCCACCACGGTGTCATGATCCCTAGGACTTTTATTTTGAAATCACGGTTCTTGTTTTCTTGTGTGCCTTTTATTTCCTGTCTTTGTTCTCTTCCCTCCAGTTTTGATTGGTTTCACCTGTGTCTCCTCCCCTATATATACCGGTCCTCTCGCTTTGTTCTCTGTTGGGTCATTGCTGTTGTTGGTTGTCTCTCCGTGTCATTTATCTCGTGTTTCCCTGCGTGTGGCTTCCTGAGTTTCTGCAAGTTCATGTTTTGTGTTTAATAAGTCCTCGTTCTGCACCACTCAGCCTGCCGTCGGTCTGCGTTTGGGTCCTTTCCCCTGCTGCCTAATGGCAAACCCTAACACACGGTCCAATGGGATGATCACAGGTGTCCTTTACACCGGGGACGCTGGGGGACACGTGGGGACAAATGGACGATTTTGTACTGAAAAATAACTTTCACCAAGAAATGTTAACTAACAGATGAGAACGTTGTGAGAAGGTTTATTTGCACAATAAGAAAACTTAATATAGAAGAAACATGCGTACTGTCCAGTGACGTATGTGGATGATGTTACTTGTGCGGTCGATGGTGTCATGCGTTTTATGCTGGTTTTCGTACTGTTGACCCTGTATCAGCCGAGGCTCCGCCCCTTTTGATGTGCCGTCATGTTACTGTTGAAGACCTGATGTCCCCACCACCAACTGTCCGCCTCCACGTCTGCTGCTGTCCTCTGTATGAGCTCTATCTGTGTCGGGCTGTGAACTGTGGTGTCGCTCAGTCTGACTCTGGGAATTGATCGAGCAGCTGAAGGAGAAACAGGTTGAACAGAAACCGGCCTCACGGGGAGGTTTCACTCTTCACAACCACAGATCCTCTCTGTGAAATATTAGCATTAATAAATTAAAGCTTTTGAGAAGTGATGTCACTGATTCTGCAGCTATTTATTATTTATCATGATGCTGTGAGCTCATAGTTTCTATCAGTTTCACCAAAAACCTCCCAGACGTCACTGATGAGTGGCGTTACTGTTCTGTTGAAATGCATTTTGTAACATAAATTCTACATGTTTATATAATTCATCATAAATCAAATAAATCTGCATTTTCAAACAGTCCTGGTTGTTCTGTATTTGAAGCTTTAGGAGACTCTGAGAGAACGAGATGTTGGTGATGAAATAAAATCCTGATCTTTGCTGTGTGTGCTCACCTGTCGGCCATCGATGGCTCCTTTCATCTCTTTGAACGTGGCCTCGAATTCTCCGATGTAGTCGTGTTTCCCGTTTGAGTCCCAGTCCCACACGGTGCACTGAGTGGACAAAAAAACAGAAACACTTCACTGTTGAGGAGAGATTTCAGTTTGTTATTGAACCGCTGTTGACCTTCATCACATCACACTCATCATTCAGTCACATGATGGCGTCTGATACAAGCAGCTTTTGTCTCTAATGAGATGTTTGTGTCCTGTTGTTGCAGACAAGGATCAGACGCCTGTTTGCTAAAATAAATCCAAAAGTTTCTGTTCATTAATAAATTAGTTTTTACAGACGACTGAACTTCAACTTTAACTTATACTTTATTATCACAGAGGGGGAATTTGTTTTGCAGGTAAAAATGTGACGAATAAACATGAACATGCCTCGTCTTTGAGGTCACTGTCTTTATCATGTTTGTGTCCTTTGTCATATAATACAGGCTGATGAGAAACACAAACAGTCAACAGGTCCACCATCGTCATTAGGAGTTGTGACGTGACTTCGTTCTGCACAACGTGATTGGTTGATGCCTTTATTCGCCGTGCGAAAGCTCAGAAAAATCGGCCTCGTTCCAACAAAACATTACGTCGCTTTTTTGCCGCGTAATATTCATGTTCTGTGTGAAAGTATTCAAACAACAGTTTGAAAGAATATATTGACGTGAGAATTAATGGCTCAAAAACAAATGCTGTGTAGAGGCCTTAAGGCACACCAGACTAACATACATAAAAAATGATCAAATATATATATATATATAATATATATATAAAACATGAATACATCAGGTGACAACAAGAAACTAATCTGTAATAAATGCTCCGTTTGGTAATTCATCCAGAAAACTGTGCAGCAGGTGAACTGAAGCAAAACTGTGAAGAGACATTAAATGATTTAGCTGAGCCTCTAAAAGATTATAGAAAGCAAATCTAACAAACGTGGCAGCAGTTTGGTTATCCGATGAAAAGTATTGATATGAAAATCCAGAGCATCGCCTCTGAAGATATGAAATAAAAATGAAGGCATGTATAAACTCAGTGTCCGTCCACGACAAGTCCTCCCACTGGAACCAGCAGACAGCTTCTACTAGGACCAGACCGGGGGGGATCAGAGGACTGAATCCAGGACAGTTTGACAGAGTTCATGAAAAATAGATCGAGGACGAGAAGAAGAGCACTGACAGTCTGAGAGCGAGAGAGGAAGACCACCATCTCATGAATTTACAGACAGAAAGACAGACAGACCTTGTGCTCCAGTTCTCATTTCCAACAGTCTGGTGATTTTATGTTTTCATATATTCATGCAGGAGTTCAGTGAGCAAGTGGGCCGTGTGTGTGTGTGTGTGTCATAAATCCTGGACTGTGAGGCAGAGAAGCAAAATTCTTTTTTTTCCCCATAAATTGCCCATAAAATTTCCATAAATTCCTGAGTGCCGTGTGGAGTAGCAGTAGTAGTAGTTGTAGCAGTACTCACAGTCACCTATAGGTGGCACTACAACAGCATGGTGAGAGTCCTCCACACATTTATTATTTATTAATTCACTCCTGAAACACAAAATCGAAGCAGCAGAAGCAGAAGAAGAAATCCTCTTCTTTATTCCACTGCCACGTACATTACCCACAATGCACCTCTCCCTCTGGCAGTTGTGTGTGTGATGCTAGTAGCTGCTAACGTAGCCTGCAGCGGAGCTGAGCAGAGGTCTGTCCCTTCTCTCTAACTCCACCCCAACAGACTGTTTCAGCTTCTGTCTTCAGACCGACGAGCGACATCACTGAGGTGAAACCCAGAATCTCCTGCAGGATTTAGGTTTTCACCTTCATAGACCGCGAAGGCCGAACTCGGCGTTGTTAAATGAGACGCTCTGGTCTACGGAGGATTTCCTATTTGCGTCGCCTAGCAACCTTGACAGCTGCAGTTGAGATTTGAGGTGTTTTAACATTTGTCTCGTTAGCTATCCGAGTTGAGTTGAAACCCAATACTGACATTTAAAAGTGCGATCGTGCTCTGCTGCTGTTGACGGTACGTAAAACTTCAATTAGAGATATATTCTTGATTTCAGTTTGACTAAACACACGCATATCTTCAGACTGTATTTGTCCGATCAGCCTGCATCTTCTTCATTTAACACGTGAAGAAACACGATACCTTGTCTTGAATGCTCACTGTTGGTAATTAATTCTCTTCTAGTCTTTATTACAGTCTCTGCTGCTTTCTGTTAGTAAGTGTCATGCTGATGAAGCGAGGAGGAGGAGGATACAGTGAAGGTGGAGTCTCTCTGCTCCGCTCGCTTGTTAAGGTCAACACGAGTCAAGTGGGCGAGCGAGCCAATTAGATCAGAGGACGTGTGTGTCATTAAACTGAACATCACTACAGCAAAAACCTTCTTCTTCTTCTCCACAGTAACAGATGTGGAGGTTTAAAGAGATAAAAGCTTTTCATTTATCTACCTGTGGTGAAACAGGGACAGTTTTAATGAGCTCACAGCTTCATTCATTCAGCTCAGAGGGGAAATCAGTGCAGGTCCACACAGAAAAACCTGCTCCAACACCACAAATCTGTGATGTTCTGGTTCCGGTTTCTGATTGTGAGAACAGACTCACAGCGAGGAGCCGACGTCCTGTGAACCTTTCAGGCTCGATGTCATTAAAAAGGCAGAGCGATCTGAAGCTTATTGTTTGGAGATGAGAAAATAATCTCACCACACTGACCAGTATCGATCCAGACCGGTTTTAATGGATCGTATCGGCTCAAATCAAGCAGATCATGCAGATCTTTTCTCTGCTGCGTTTCTTTCCTGAACTCCACCGGACAGTTGAATGGTGATGCGTTCACTTGTCTCACTTATCTTATCTCAGACAGTATTTATAATAATAATAACATTAAGATTCTTCTGCAGAAGCTTCATCCTCATGTGTTTGTTCTCAGAGGCAGAAACAACAATTTGTTTGTGTTATTTCTGTTTCTGGCTGCTGAAACTCGTTTTCAGACTAGAGGCAGTGTCACTAATAATAACTAAATAATCCCGTCACACGAGTGATTGACAGACGTTTACAACAGCAAGACGCAACTCACAGCCAGCAGCACCACCAGCCTCAGTTTCAAGGTACAAACACAGATCGCCTCCTGAAGGCTGTTTTAAACTGATCATCATGCAACACAGCGTGAATTTAAAACAGTTCCCTGGTTCCATAAAGAAGGTTTACACCACAAACATCGGTAGAGACGTGTTGGTCAGTCCTGCAGCATCTGATTTCTTTGTCAAGCGTTCATCAATCATTGAAAATGATATTGGGAAATAATTGAAATATAGTCGTTATTTACATTTTATTGATTTGATTTGATTGTGATTCATCTCGCCCAATGTCAACACACACACACACACACACACACACCCCACACACACACACCGTGACCTCTAAGGATAAGCAGTTGTAGATAATGGATGACTGTGATTTTTAAATGACAGTTGAAATGGAATTAATCTCACGTTCTGTAAAAGGACTTTTAAAGGCACTTGTATCTCCAACATGTCAAACCAGGAAAAACAGCCACATCTCAGCAGGAAGAAAATGTGTCTTTGCTGCTGTACAGATGTTTGACACGGTCTCCAACACCTGGACTAACATGTAAGACATCCAAATAAAAAATACAACTGGAAATCAGACCTGGCTTCAGCTGTGACTGAGTAAAACACAGCTGTAGATTAAAAGGTAGTTAGGAAGATGAGATCTCCTCCTGGGACCTTTTTCAGACCTCATGATGCGTTCACTTACTGACATACATCCTGAAGTGCATTTGAATGTGTCATTAAACCTCTCTGTATGATACTGTGTGATACTAGCTTCATATATTTCATATTTTCTTGCATGTAATGGTGTTAAAGGATGATGAATATTTGCTGCCATCTCAAAATAAAATAAAAAAACTGGAGATACAAAGTTTTCATCTCCATCAACCTCAACATCTGTCAGTTTGACCTGCAGCCAATCAGACATCCACACTTAGACTGGAGCCACAACATCCATCGACTGATACAAGAGACACAGAGTGTGTGTGTGTGTGTGTGTGTGTGTGTGTGTGTGTGTGTGTCTGTGTGTGTGTGTGTGTTTGTGTGTTGGCTATGTTTGTGTGTGTGTTTTGTGTGTGTTTGCTTGTGTGTGTGTACTGCAGCTTCCGTTGGTGGTCTCCAGCTGCCAGAGCGAGTTAGAGAATCGGATCGGATCAGATCAGATCGTTCGCTGCAGATCGCGTTCATGCGCGCGCAGATCAGATCTGCGTTCATGCCGTCCACGTTCGGATCAGGATTCGCTGCGTTCGCTGGATCGGGCGAGATCAGGATCGGATGGCGTTCGTGCTGGTCAGGATCCGTTCGTTCGTTCGGATCAACGCCGGATCCGGAATTGCGGAATCATGGATATCAGAGAGGCATTGACTTTCTTTATGTCGTTCACAGAACAAAGATGGCGGTGCACGCAGAGTTAATCCCGCTCGTCATCTCACGTCTTTGTTGTTTGCAAACAGCTGAATAAAAATGTCGTCGACTGATGGAGTGACTGAACGTAACATGAGATCAGGTCGATTTTATATATGAAAGCTCATTTTTGTTTACATCACTTTGTGTGCGACACTGTCAGACAGACAGGTAGCAGTGAGACACGTCCAGGGAGCGCCGTCAGGAGCCCAAATCATCGTACAAAGACCCCAAAATTATTGCTTCTCAGGGCGAACTGTCATATGTTCAAA
>SEMN01000907.1:0-157351 GCA_005408345.1 Macquaria australasica | reverse complement strand
GGTGCAGAGCAGGAGCTCGGGGGCAGCAGGCGGCCGCAACCATAGATCCAGACTCTACAGCTCCGGAGGCAGAAATACCTGCAGAAAACAACAGAAGGGGAGAGAGAGAGAGAGAGAGAGAGAGAGGAGAGAAAACACACAACTACGGGAAGAAGTTGAATTAATAACAAGCATTGATGGGATATGAGGGCGTACAGATGGAGAGGAAGAGGAGGAGAAAGGAGCTCAGTGCATCATAGGAAGTCCCCCGGCAGTCTAGGCCTATAGCAGCATAACCAAGGGGTGGCTCAGGGGTCACCTGAGTCAGCCCTACTATAAGCTTTATCAAAGAGGAAAGTCTTAAGCCTACTCTTAAATGTGAGGAGGTTGTCCGCCTCCCGTACACAAACTGGGATCTGGTTCCACAGGAGAGGAGCTTGATAGCTGAAGGCTCTGGCTCCCATTCTACTTTTAGATACTCTAGGAACCACAAGGAACCCTGCATTCTGGGAGCGCAGTGCTCTAGTGGGGTAATAGGGTACTATGAGCTCTCAGCGCTCTCATAGCTTCTTTTTCAGAGAAGAAGCTGTAAAAAGTCACTGTTCACTACCTGCTCAGCAGTGAAAAGCAGACAGACACAGTTAGAGACTAGCTGGTGAACATAGTGGAACATTTAGCAGCTAAAGAGACAGATATTTCCCTCAGGAGGTGGTGGAGACCAAAAACAGAGCTAACAGAGAGGGAATATTGGACTTAGATTCATCAGGTGACATAAACACCACTCCACATGGATGATCATGTTGCTCTGTAACTGCTGGATGAGGAAATAAGCAGCTGTTTGATCACAAGTTCAACATATCATCTTAAAGGTGATGATAAGTCAATGGGTACATCTCAAGTCTCTTAACTTCATCCACGTTTCCCTCACGCGAGGAGAGAAGAAGCAAGGAAATCTGTTTTTAGAGAAATGAGACGTCCTTTCCTCAGAAGCGTCACATGAAGCAACATCCTTTTCTGATAATGTTAATGGATCAGCTGTCAGTTATCAGCTGTAGAGACTTTTGATGGAGTTTGTATCTGCACACATGTGCACTGCACTAATACTAATAAAGGCAAGTTATCACTGGCAGAGCAGCAGTGTTTTCTCTCTGTAGCCTGTTACCTGTTTAACAAACACCTGCACATAAACAACCTGCACTCTGTATTTATAGCTACTGTGTCCTGCTTTTATATGATTTTTTAATTATTTGCATCTGTATTTATCTATATTCTGACTGTGAAATCATTATTGAATAACCTAGAATATGATTAGGATGTCTTTTGAACATTTAAAGTGATGTGTAACGCTAAATGTTTCAGGGAAAATTGAAGTGATGTGTAACTCACATCAAACCCGATGCTCAGGAATTATCAGCCTCACACGTGACTGAATGAAAATTATGATAAATTATGTAAATGATTTCTTGCTGACAGACAGACTCTCTTACTCTCTCTGACTTGACTAAAAGTTAACAGGGGAAATAACAGATCATGAAAAGAAAAGTCTTTCTAATAAATGAAGAAAGTTGTTTATGGTTCTTTTGTTGTTCAGACCTACAGTTAACACAGATTCAAATAAATATGTGTAAATAAAATATAAAACTTGGGAGTGATACACTTGAGTTTAATCTGTTATCTGTCTTCACTACATCAGTCCGATCAGCTGCAGCGTCCAATCAATAACCAATATCCAATAAGGGAGACTTGAGATGTACCCAATGTTCACTCACTACTTGTTTCCGCTGCCCTCAAGTGGCCAAAACAAATCAGTCATTGCAGGTTTAAAAAGTCCTTATATCATTAAACAAATGAATTGGAGCTATCTAGCAGAGTTTCAGGAGCAGGACCACACCTCAACTGAGCCACTTCTGGCATTCCTATAAATACCCACCTAACCCTCTCCCCCTCTTTCACTCTCGCATACGGTGCCCCACCCGGTTTTCTCTTCCTGTTTCTTCCTTTCCTTCCTTCTTTCCACAGGGTCCTGAGGGGGGTCCATCGTGCAGGGTGCTACGGCGGATTCCCTACCGAAGCTTCCCCACAACGCAGACTGTAAGCCGAAGAACTACAAGCAAGCTTCAAGCCTCACACACCAATTATTTTTCGTATCTTGTTGATGGTGTGGTCCTTGCTAGTGAATGCAAATGATGCAACTGTGATTGGACTATACTCTTGCTTTTGCTCAAGAGATAATTTCAGGGAAGGTCTTCACATTTTTAAACCTGTTTCGAAGCAAAAGTTCGACATTTTGGGAAATACACTTTGCTTTCATTCTTAGAGTGAGATGAAAAGACTGATATGTGTGTTAAGTCAAGAGCTGAAGTAAGAACATGGTTAGCCTAGCTTAAAATGTGCATTCCAATGCTCCAAAGGCCACTAATTAACACATTGTATGTTGTTTGTATAATCCATACCCAGAAAAGTAAAAATGACAATTTGTGGTTTTAGAAGCTACGTGCTAGAACATTTTCATGGCAGACAACAGCCAGGAGCAGTATTATCAGCATATTACTTGTACAGAGACCAAAACCAAAACATATGCTCACTGACCTTATCTGGCAACGAGACCTATAGCCAGAGACAGTGCACAGAGGTGGTGGGCAGATGGATAAACTGCTGTTAAACTAGAAGCAAAGCGAATTTTCGATTCGCTTTACTTGCGCGAGTTTGACCGCTGGACCATTTGTGAACAAATAAACACAACACACGAATATTCGCCCTTCTGGGTTCATATCATCATCCAGAGGCGCACACAGCTCGGTGAATTTCACCACCTTCTCCAGGAACTGCGTCTGGATGACTGCCGCTTCCAGCTGTACAGGCTCACCAGTGCCCAGTTTGATTGGTGTCAGGATTTACTATTACAGCTGTATGAACCAAAAATAAACAGATTTAGCTGTGATTTAATTGCAATAAACAGATCAAAAGGATGCGAAATAACTACTGAATTCACGCTTTGTCAGGACTGTCTGCAAGACAACAAGCAAATAACTTTTAAAATGCTTGTTTTCTGAATGGAGTTCGTAGTAAAGTACAACCGATAGCTGTAATCAAGTAACAGACACATCTTTTCAGAATTTACCAGGTAGTTCAACTTCCTCGCTTTTTTTCTCCGATATCGCTCTTTTTTGTTCGGTCTCTGTATAAAAATAGTAGTATCATAGAGCTCTGGACGCCCACAGGTGGTTATTTTCTCCTCCATTTCTGATTCAACGTCAGGACGTCAGGAGGAGACTCAAATGCTGATAGGTTTTCGCAACACAGGGTCACGCAAATTTATCGCACAATTTGAAAAATTCCAACTCCCACAAATACACGAATGAGGCGAATTTCACTTCATTCATGTCTTTGCATTGACTTTGTATGTAATCTCACCGCAAGAAAAGTTCAATTTGCTTTTGGTGAAAACACACTATAACTAATAAGATGCGGCATGATAAGAATTGGTGAGCTTTGGCCAGAGATTCTCTCTCAAGCCAGGAGAGTGTTATCAATTCTTTAATGTCTGGAGAAGAAAGTAAATAAGGGTACTTCCTGAAATGTTGAACTATTTCTTTAAAATATTTTCAGTGTTTATGCGTACTTGTCTGCTACATGAATTGAGTGGCTGATGTAACGTAGACATATGCTGTTTTGGAATTACCACGCACGGCACAGAATCTCTGATTGTAAAAAGGTATTTCAAATACTGATCAGTAAATAATATAAACAGAGCCTGGCTTAACTAGACAGCACAGATGTGTCTGTGATATTTAACCACTTACAAATAAGATAACACACTTGTGAGTGAGCTGGAAGCCCACTTCTCATAAGTTCCAGTGTATTTCTCATTGATTTATTCGCGCAGGGTTCCCTGTGAAACCTTCGTCTCTAAATGCTGTCGCCGTCTTCACAGGACTTGTAAAACATTTGGGGATATTGTTGTCAGGGAATTCTCAGAGGACTAATGTTGAGAGAGCAAATGTAGAGGAGGAGGAAGATGGAGAAAAAGAGACAAAGTTCTCCCATTTTCCCCAGTGATGAAACCTTTTGAACTTTGGCTCTGGAGAAAAAAAAAGCAGAGGGGAAAGAAAGAGAAAGAGAAGGCAGGGAAGGAAGAGATGATTACACACATACACAGACACACTCAGGCATGCGTGTTTTATTGCCGTTGGGGGGGCAGTAAATAGTGGCATGTTGTGCTGTGTGGATGGAGAGCATGGAGACCATAAAACCAGATGTCTGATTTCACAACACACATGCATACACACACACAAAGATCTCTCACAGATTTCATCAAACAGATTTATAGAACTCAATCTGTAGCTTTTCTCTTCCTGATCGAGCCAGTATAAGTGTTTGTCTATCTGTGTGTGTGTGTGTGTGTGTGTGTGTGTGTGTGAGAGAGAGACCTGCCAATAACTGGCGCTTATCCTGAACACAGCTCCTTCTCATTCAAGCACAGATCAGGATGTGAACTATGCCATTAGTGCGGCTGAGACGTGTTTACTCCTGAGCTACTTCCCAGAACTTATCTAATTCATTATCTGCCTTGCCAAACTTTTTGGCCAGAGCGAACTCATTCGAATGAAGGCAGGGTGTGAAACCAGATCTTGGAACAAAACTTCTTCTGTGTCTTTCGCTCTGACACGAAGGCCTTGACAGATGTCAAGATTTCTGCTAGCACATATTTTAAAGGCATTTAAAGCATTTGAAGGGTCTTAATAGAGGTGCGGTGGCTGAGTGAGAGAGTTTGCACGGCTCAAGCAGAGAAGTCAGTTTTTCTCAGTCACCTCAGCTGCCGTTAACAGTACTAATGGTATTCTGGTACAGTACGATAACTGCGTGCTGCTAATAAATGTCAGCTGATAGCTGTCAGAGGACCTGTAAAAACCCATTCAAGGCCAGGTTCATTCCGGGATTAAATGGAATCGGAGACTGCCAAATGTAACGTGAACAGAGCGAGCTATCTGCAATCTTTGTTGAAGGTACACAAGAAGCTCAGGATTAACTGTGCATTAATAATAGAAAGGCCAAGTCGAGGTCAATTTACAGATGTTTATGAGTTGCAATATGTCAGGTCTCGGAAGGTCCTTTCATGACTTTCCCGTGACCGTCTTTCAGTACAAACCTCCCACCAGTTTGTTTTTTATCAAACAATCTAGTTTATTTGTCACATGTAATCATATAATCATATTATATATATATATAATATATATAATAATCATTAGGATAGGGAAAGATCATGGTTTTGGTTGTCTCGTACTTCAAGGCACTGTTGACATTTCTTTTCCTAACGTTAGCCATGAGTGCCTAAACATAACTGTGACCATGTCATTGAATGTTTTGCAGATACATTCAGTATGAACATTTTATGACTTTGCAGATATATTTATTAAAATCATTTCCTCATTATGTTGTTAAAAAAGATAATTCAGGGGGCATTTAATTTCTCTTAAAATGTAACCAATGAAGAGCGAAGAGCAGTGAAAATATCACAACCCTCAAAAGACTTAAGTCAGGTTTGCCAATTAATGATTAACAGTAGCAGTCAGTCAGCAGACTGAACCTGTCTCTGTAATGGCAAAACACAATGCATTGGTCAGCAACCTTCTCTTATTTCATCGAAACAGTCAAATCAAATTAGTTTTCTTTCAATATTTATGGTAATATTTCCCCTATGGAGTTACCAAATCTTGATTTATTTTCAAGTTACAAATGACTAAAAGTTTCAACACAAGATTCAGAATTTTGTGAGGCATTGAGACTACCCCTATTTAATGCACAAAATGGATGGCAGTAATCAATCCACTGTCTATCTGAATTGTTTGTCTGGTTGTTTTGAGGACTTCTGAAAAAGATGTAAAAATCATTAAAAAGCAAACTTTCAATAGTATTTCTGAAGCCAGATATCATGTTGTGAACTAAGAATACAAATGAAAACACCAAAACTGCTTTTAATTTTGAGGTGTAAAATATATCCTAAGCCCGTCTCAAGAAGATGACTTCATCACTAATTCATCACTGATGAGAGGAGGGACATCTAAGTGTCTGACAAATGTCTGAGCATGACGCTGGCCATCTGGCTTTCTGCATGACAGCTCTTGAAACGTAAAGCTTGAGACCCTAATGGCCAAGCGTGGTGAAGCAATTATTAATTTATAAGTGACTCCATCCAAATGGAGGTTAGGAGGGGGAAATATGGCCAAACACATGTAGACCACATTTGATTCACACTATGTGTGCGGGGAGGGAGGGTTACGTGGGACAGATGTGTGTACAGTCCATGGGGTGATGATCAAAGATATCAGCTGCCAGACGGGGATATATGTTCATATATGAGCATATATGGCATTGCAGCTTCCTCTGAAGCCTGGGGCGCTCTGTTCTGCGGCTGGGAAGCGCTGGAGGGGCGTCTTTGAGAAAACAAGTCACAGTGGTGAGGCTCACGCCGTGGAGAGCGAGCCCTACGAGGGATACAGTTTCACTGGGGAACCGACTCCTTCTGCTGCCGGTCGAAGTTGTGGGTTTGGTGGGAGGGGCTTAGCGGAGTGATACGAGGCAGCGGAGAGAGAGGCGGAAGGTTTTGCCTAGGTTGCACAGATTCTGCCTACCCCAGCTTTAAGTTTGGGTTTAAAATGAAGAGAAATATTTTTCTGTATTATGATGATTTTCATTTTTAAAGGTGCATTCACTGTAAGCTGTAAACACTGTATTAACATATTATCTTCTTTGAACTGATTAAGGTGAATGTGTTAGCAAACTGTTGCATATTTACACAACCAGCACACAGAGCAGCATTAACAGTCATGTTTGTGTCCACCTCATGAATGTCAAATATCCACTCTCCACCAACTGCTGAGGAAAATATCTGTCTCTTCAGCTGCTAAATGCTCCACTATGTTCACAAGGTAATCTCTAACTGTGTCTGTCTGCTGTTTGGTGATGGGCAGATAGTGGACAGTGGGTGTATCACAGCTTTTCTACTGAAAACAGCTGCCTGCTGCTGCATATGGAAACAGTGTTGATGAGAGTGGTGAGACTGAACCACATGGTAAAGTAGCAGGTTGTAAAACCAAAACAATGAGCTGAAAGAATGTTTAAGCATCTATGAATGCTAAACCACCCTGAAGCACAGTGCTGACCAGTTGTCTCCGGTGTTCACTGAGATCTTTAACACCTCACTGGGGACATGCCACGTGCCAGCCTGCGTCAAAACCTCCACCATCATCCCCGTCCCCCAAAAACCAAGCACCCCAGGACTTAACGAATACAGACCCATCGCCCTGACCTCTGTGGTAATGAAGTCATTTGAGCTCCTTGTGCTGTCTCACCTCAAAGTCATAACCGACCCACTCCTGGACCCTTGCAGTTCGCCTACAGTCAACAGGTCCGTAGATGATGCCGTCAACTTGGCCCTGCACTTCATCCTACAGCATCTGGATTCTCCAGGAACTAGTCGTGCAACGGATCACAAAACTCACGGTTTGGATCGGATCACGGATTGGAGTCATGGATCACGGATCAT
This sequence comes from Macquaria australasica, assembly GCA_005408345.1. Taxonomy (NCBI): domain Eukaryota; kingdom Metazoa; phylum Chordata; class Actinopteri; order Centrarchiformes; family Percichthyidae; genus Macquaria; species Macquaria australasica. The sequence goes on along the minus strand of SEMN01000907.1, from coordinate 149,826 downwards.
TTTTCGGAATAAAACAAAAGTGAGACAAATAACTTTGCTTTCCATGTATTATTTATTAAAGAACTTAACGTAACTCCCGTCACTTACACACCAGGGTGATGTCTCTTCAAATGTGTATCCATACTCGATGTATTACCATTATTATACGGTTTTCTCGTCGCACAATGTCTACACACTGTTACAGTTTTGTCCACCACCCTTTTTCTGTCAAGATATTTAACGGGGAAGCCGAAATGCTCCCATACCTGGGATTTAAATGATGTGGGAGGCCTCTCAAGCTCTTCCTCTCCTCCGCTAGCCATGATTGTCACTCACTGCACTTCTTTTCCTCAGGCAACGTACATCTCTGATTCGTTGGGATTCAACGTGCCTCATTCACGTGAACACAACATGCCCCGTTCACGTGAAATGCTGCTTTTTTTAAATAATCAAATCAACCTTCAGCGCTTCAGAATAAAACACAGCACGCATCTGTCTTGTATCTTTTCACTGCAACTCTGCATTGAGATTTAGAGAATTGTTATTTAAAAAGTAGGTAACAATGGCAGTAAAACTGTATGTCACACAATGATGGTTAAACTTTGCAATTAATCCGCGGTTCACATGCGTGCCGAAACGTGGGGGGAGATCCGTACGGATCACGGATCAACTGTGATCCGTGGCACCACTACCAGGAACCTATGCCAGGATCCTGTTTGTGGACTTTAGCTGCGACTTTAACACCATCATCCTGGCTCTGCTGCAGGATGAGCTTTCCCAGCTGAGTGTGACTTACTCCACCTGCAGGTGGATCACAGACTCCCTGTCTGACAGGAGGCAGCATGTGAAGCTGGGGAAATACGTCTCAACGTCTGAACATCAGCTCCCTTTCCAAGAAAGCCCACCAGAGGACGTACTTCCTGCAGCAGCTGAAGAAGTTCAACCTGCCAAAGACAATGATGGTGCACTGGTACACTGCCATCATTGAGTCCATCCTCACCTCCTCCATCACCATCTGATTCTTCACTTGCAGTACTTGTTTCTTTTTCTTGTCTCTTACTATGTTTCTGGTGACCGTTATGCACCAAAATACCAAGGCAAATTCCTTGTATGTGAAAACCTATTTGGCAATAAACCTGATTCTGATTCTGAGCGCTGAAACTAAGCAGCGTTAGTCGATAATAGAGAGGGAAAGATTTCTGGTTATCTAAAGCTCAATATGTTTTAGTGTTCCTCAAGGATCCATTCTTGTCCCTCTCTTGTTTAATATACATGCTTCCTCTGAGTCAGCTCATACAAATGATGAACATGAAGTTGTAGAAGCTTTTATTTTCTCATTTTCAAAGTTCCCTCCACCAACTCCACTTAGTGCAGAACACTGTTGCCCAAATTATTACAAGGACAAAGAAACATGCAACCCTATAATCAGACAAGAATGTCAACGTTAGACTATTTGAAGACAATTTAGAGCTAAACAATGAGCTGAAACTCACTATTAAGCTCTGTAGATCCGTGCGGAGCTGCAGATTCAGCTGATAATTTTCTGTAGGTTCTTCACTACCAGAGACACCTTTTGCATTGTTAGAGTTTTCACATTTCACATTAGAAAGTGTACATGTTGCTCAATCACACCACAACCGATAAGCAATGGTTTTGTGAGAAAAAGAAAAATGTAAGTGGTTGCAATATGGATTCAGTTACTGTATATCAAGCTTGGCTCATTCGTGAGGTGCTCATGTCATTTTGTCTTCCCCTCGTAAATCGTAATACAAAGAAGTATGTATCATAGCAAGCAGGGAAACTGATGAAAGACTGCGAGAGTCTTTAAAGGGGTAAAGTCATAAATGAATACTTTTCTGGAGCTGTAACTGATTTATGTTTATGTTGGGGGCTGTGTGCCTTATGATGATCACTGAGTGGCCATCATTGTTTACTTTGGGTTTTACTGCCACATCACTAGTACACTGTGCAGGCCAAAAGTAGAGCTGCAAGGCACATTAGCAGGGAGCCATCTTTATGTACATATAGCGCTTTTCAAGCCAAGAGTAAGAGGTCTTTTCCATGAGACAATAAAGCAAAGAAACACCAGATAAGTAACATTTAAAACTGTAAGCATAATCATAAGACATAAACTGTCTCCATTCAGTAGTTTATCATGAAAAGGCGTGTTGTTTCATCTGTGGCAAGCTATCCAACCAGGTCCTGAGCAGCTCACAGAGCTCAAAGGCCAGTATTTACCCCCCCACCTCCACACACACACACACACACACACACACACACACACACACACACACACACACACACACACACACACACAGCTGCTTCTGTCAGGCTGTTCAGCAGTGGTGGGCAGAGTCTGTGAGTTTGTGTGACTGTGTGGGAAAAAAAGACTACTGAACTACTACTACTGAATTGAAGACAGAATCAGCGTCAAATTTTGCATTTACTCACTGCTGTACTTACTGAAGTGCATTTGAACTGTGATGAGTTTATTTACTGTTTTACGTCATGGAACAGGGGCAGGAATCTAACGTCAGCCCAGGCCAATCTCCAAACATGTATAACACACAATGTATAGCTAGGCTACTGTACATTTTGTTGAAATATTTTCTGTTTAATGTTTATACCAGTAACATATTTTTTAGTTGTGTTACTACACACAAAAACTGCTTATAATACATCCAAAATAGTTAAAAACAGAGTGTCCTCAGTTTCAAGAGTTAGTCAATTGAACATCCATAATTAAGATTGTTTGTTTTGTACATGACATTTCCTCAGAGCTCTCACTGGACTGGCTCTGAGTAACTGGATCACTTCCGCATGACAGAACAGAGTATTAGGTCTTTATTTTGCTGCTTTCCTAAAGAGCATGATTAAGTGTTGATACCATTTATTAGTTTTTGAAACATAGAATTAACTCAGGAATGGATATTATGACGTGCTGAGGGCACTTTCCTCCCGGGCTTTTCTCTGGTCTTCTCTCAACCCAACCAGTAGGGGCAAATGGTCGCCCACCCAGAGCCTGGTTCTGGTTCTGGTTCTGCTCGAGGTTTCTGCCTGTTAAAAAGGGAGTTTTTCTTTGCCACTGTCACCTAGTGCTTGCTCATGGTGGGAATTGTTGGGTCTCTGTAAATAATTATATAAAGAGTACGGTCTAGACCTGCTCTATATGAAAAGAGCCCTAAGATAACTTCTTGGGAAAGTACATGGAAATCAGAAATTTTGCATTTAAAAAAAAATGTTATTCATTTTTTTATTCTTCTATTTCTATCTATTGGTGGAAAAGAGTCTCATTAGAGGAAGCTGACCTCCCTTTGCTCTCAGACAACTTGCATTTACCCTTCATTGTGTTCCCGCGCTGAGAATTGAGGTCTCCAGCTGGGCTTTGTCCACTAAAGGTTAGCTTAATGTCTAGTGGACTATTTACTTCATAAAACCTTGTTTTCTCAAGAGGTTATCAGTGAGCCCACACATTCACTCAGTGTGTCTGTTCGCACCCACTGGTTCACCTGGCTGTGGAGAGACAGCAGCCACTCAGTCGAGAAGTTAAAAAAAAACTCCTGCAGTGTCACTTTTGTCTGTCTTTTGTCTTAAGCTATGAGCCAAAACAACCGAAACGTTGACCGCTTTGTCTGAGAGAGCTGTGCCGAGACTCTATGTTGTTTATCCTCATTATCTTTGCTTTGAGTTCCTGTGTTTGTCCAGCTTTTACAGCGGTCAAGGGTCAGTGGAGTACAACGTGCCTGGATGAATGGAGAAACAAGGCTTTGCAATGCTGGCAAGTTTGTAGTCTTCCCAGAAAATGTGAACTGAGAAGTTAGGCTAAATAAGCTAAATGAGAAACAACCGTTTGCCATCTGAGGTCTATTAAGGCGTTGCAGGGAGGACATAGAGGAGAAGGGTTAGTTTGTGCAGAGATGGGTCATGAGTTGACACAACATGCAATTGTGCCTTTGAATCTGTTGATTGAGTTTACCCAGGCTTGTATAGGGAACTGATCAAAGACGACTGGAAATGAAGCTACCAGTGAACTCAAACTGCCATAAATCACTCGAGGGCTTTCATCTTTATTTTGTTACTGGCATGACAACATGCACGGTTGACCCGCCAAAATAAATGCATGGAGGGGATTTGAGGACAAAAACTTGGACTGAGGGTTACACATTGTCAGTCATGGCACTAGAAAAGAAAGTACATCCGACTGTTATTTCCAAAACCAGCTGAGAGGGGCTAACTGAGGAAAAGGGGTTCACTTTACATAATGCTTTTCCAAATCCTACCAAAAAAGGTTAGCAATTCCATTCTAAAAATACTTCTTAGGTCCGATAGGAGGGTGATTTCTCGCTGTGGTTATTTGCCTTTCCCTGCTACATCGATGGCTGTTTGCACCATTCAGAGGAACTCTTAGAGGGGGATAAGTTGTTTGGTTTGAGTAACTGTAGCTTGTGTTGAGCCTTATGTGGCTTCTCTTTGCCCTCAGAGGCTTTCACACAGGAAATTGTGACTCCAATTTTAGGACAGCCCATCTGAAGGAGGGGATCATGTTTGAAGAGCTACCAAAATGGCACTGAAGATATTAAATGAAAGATATTAGACCTATATTCAGAGATCTTGATAGAAAAGAGTTGTTTTAACTTGAGATGTATGGATGTTTGTGCCTCAGTGGTTCTGGTGGGTGTTGGGGATCGACAGGCTGGATGTTGGCAGAAGTCGGAGACCCCATGCTGTGTGAAAATGGTGGTGGGAAGACGAGACGAAGGAGACTCCCGGCTGGAGTCTCCATCTCTGCTCAATGACCCAATGGTGTCTGTCACTGTGTCACCTCTCTGCCTATTAATAGATGGCTCCTGTCCATGTGAAGGGACCTGTGAATGGAAAAGACCATAGTGAAAATGTGTGTGGGGCCATGGGTAAGCTAATACTGCATTAGAAGCATCCAACTGATGGCTGCTCTTATTAGCTTCAGTTAGAGTCTTGACTCTGTGGTTGCTCCTGGGAGAAATAAGACTTTTTCAGTCATTCATTATCTTTTTTATATCCACTTTTTGTTGTAAATAATTATTCAAATTGTGCGATCTGGTTTATTTTTAAAATTAGTTTTTTAAATGAATTTTCTTTAATTTTGTTACATTTTTTGCATTTATTTTGAAAAGTTGCAAAACAGTGTGTAGCAGCATCTACATATATGCTGCTTATTATACATTTTTACCAGTACAGCACTATGGTAGCATAGCGAGACTTTTTTTTTTTTAAAAGAAACTATATTTGTATTTGTATATATTTGTTATATATTTGTTACCCATTTGTAAAGACTGGGCTTGGATCTGAGACCCACAGACAGGGTACTGAAGTCAGAAAGTACTGAGAGACGGACTAACACTTTGTTGGTTTCGGCCTTTTTATGGAATTTATAGACAGAAAGAGAAATATAGGATAACGCCAATCTTATCCTTTAATCAAATATTTTGTGAACTGGGTACATTCAAAAATGCACTAATCAATATTTTTAGATTGTCACGTCCCAGAGTGGTCTAGGGGTAAGGGCAGCAACATAGGGCCCATGTACTCAGGCGTTGATCGCCATTTATTATCAGTAGTCATACAATATTTACAAACTTGAAAACTGGTACAAAAGGTTACAAATGAACCAAGTGAGGCGAGCGAACAAAGGAAAAAGGGCTGCAGATGATTTTGTGTGACAAACACAAACTCTACTTTGAATTGAATGAAGAGGAATCCACAGCAAGGTGGACCAATCCCTGGAGAGAGACTGCAACGCTCCATCATCAAAATATGAAGGATTACTTCATAACACAACACATACCCACACAATAACAGCAAGGGTCATAACAAGACCAACAATGCATCAAATCTAACAGTACACTACCTGGCCAGCACCAAACAGCAGACAGCAGCCAGATCTTTTTCTCAGGAGTTGGTAGAAACCAGAAACAGAGCTAACAGAGAGAGAATATTGGACTTTCATCTCCACATGAATGATCATGTTGCTTCATAACTGCTGGATGTGGAAATAAGCAGCTGTTTGCTAACAAGTTAGCCATATCAATGAGGTGATAATACGTCAATATGTTTACATCTTGTTTTGCTGCCACCAGGTAGTCAAAAATCAATGAATGCTGCTTTAAAGTAGCATCAAAGCCTAGGCATATATTCATTTGTAAAAAATAACATCCCCTAATACTAGGATTTAGATTTAAACAATTGTACAATTTACACGTTATGAACACAAAATGTTATTGTATTTGGTCATACATAATAATGGACACCTTCATACAGTTTTCATCCATTATATACTTTATTAATTCAATTCAATTCAATTCAGTTATATTTATATAGCGCCATATCATAACAAAGTTATCTCAGGGCACTTTTTCGAATAGAGCAAGTCTAGACCGACTCTTTATATTTACAGAGACCCAACAGTTCCCACCATGAGCAAGCACTATGCGACAGTGGCAAGGAAAAACTCCCTTTTAACAGGTAGAAACCTCGAGCAGAATCAGGCTCAAGGTGGGCGGTCATCTGCCTCGACCGGTTGGGTTGAAGGGGGAAGGGGGGAGCGGGAGAGAGAGAGCAGGAGGAAAGAGAACATACAGCAGCTCAATACAGCACATTCATACACTGTATGTCATGCATATGACATATGATATCAATGGCATCAACAGGGCAGTCAACTACTATATAGAAAACACATTCTATAGGTAAATTGTAACATTGCATGAAATCCGTATGACATTATCAGGCGAAACAAAACACCCAAACAATGTTCATATAAAGCAGAGTATACACACTATACATTTAACAACATACATATCATTCTTGTCGATTATTTTCATATAGGAAGGCATGTTAATAACAGCAAATGTGCCAGTATGTTTTGCAATGAGTATATGCTGTGCTGAAGCACACTTTCTCTTTTCTACACACACACACTTTGATGGCTCCACTGATAATCAACCCTGACAGGAGGAGGTGAAAATTCCCGGCGTTCCCTGTGGAGCCGGGATGCCACTCCAGCTGGCTCGGGCAGAAAGAGGGGTGGGGCGTGAAAGCTAATATTTGGGAGGAGAGGGAAGGACAAGATAAGCAGGAGGTTTGGACTCTGGGTGGAGATCCCCCGCAGTGTGAACTTCACATTACTGAGAGCAGCATTTATTTTACTTTTCAAAAAGATACCAAGATTTTACTTCATGACGTATGTGTGATATAGAAGACAGACATTTAAAGAATATTTAAATCAAAGGAATAATACATTTAAGTGTAAAGTCAGCTGAAAGTTGTTCAGTTGGAGAAGATGATGCTAAGTTAGACATGTTGGTAGATTGGTGAAATTAGATTTGTTCTAGTCATTTCTCTCCTTAAAGCATGCTGAAGAGTGTATATATCTTGTTAGGAAGATTTCAATTAGAAGCCACCAAAAAAGAAAAAAATTAACCATCTGCTCCAGAGCTCCTGAGTGATATCAGAAGTGAATCAGGATTATGTTCTGCTGACAGGAGGCCTTTCAGGGCCTCAGGAACAGCGGCGAGTGGCAACACTGAGGTTCTACACCACAAGCCACAGACCCTCACATGGTTTGTAACATGTTGTTAAGTAAAAACCTCTTAAATCCACTTTGGGTGATCTTGGTGTTTTCACTTCAATTAAAGGATTAGAGGGTCTTGAGTGGGTTGAAAAGATCTTAAACCCTTTCAAACAACACAGGCTAAACTGAAAAATCCTCAGTAGTCCTGGAAAGCTGAGATTCTGCAGATTTCAGCGTTGTACTCGAAAGCAACACTGGCCAGATGTGTGTTTCAGCACTAATTGTAACATTTCTAGGAAGATTCATTTCAAGCGTACAATTAACTGAACTTGATCAAGGTTTCCTGTCCTTTTCCCTTTTGTAAAGGATGTAACTGCGGAACATCTGGGTGACAGACTAACACAGAGACTACACTTAAATTGTTGATTAAAAGAAATCTCTAAAAGCATCTGTTAGTTCTTTTCTCCTCTGGCTGTAGGAAAGGTAAACACACATCTAATAGTCCTGCCATCATTTAGTCCAACTAGCCAAATTACAAACTGGGCAAAAGTCTCAAGGCTGAAGCAGTGGAGATTTAATTTGAATGAAACAGCACTGCCACCTGGTGGCATGTCACACTTACTGCAGCAAACTGTAGCAAATCTACACCTGGTTTGTCTTTTTTGTGGAAATGACAAGATTTGGTAATATTGCATGCTAGTTGTATATTTGCTGAGTATTTTGGGTTTCCGACATGTACCAAGAAACAATAACCACTTTGTATTTGGTTTTCATTGCATTTGCACACAAAACACTGAGTACTGCTATGTCCTTTACTTGATAAGTAGCACTAGAACACATTAAGCTTACCATCCTAGTTTAATTTTGTATGTAATGTATGTTATTTTTAGGGGATGTATGAATTGGAGTGATTTCGTTGCTGATGACATGGGTATTGTGTTGATTTTGTTGGAAGCATGATGTTACCCAGTCACCTGGACTCTTGCATCTTTGTTATCTTTACATCAAGGACCACAATTGCAATAAATCTTGGACTTTATTGTTATCCTTGACATTTTTGTAGGCCTGTGTGATTTAATTCTCTCCTTCTTATAATGTCAAATACACTAAACTAAATCCACAGTGGCAGGAAGGGGAAACTGGGGAGAGGGGGAATAATTCAGAGGAGAATGCCAGGAAATGTACACAACTCATCATTCCACAACCAGGCAAGCAACCAAAATGGTTTAATTATGACCTTTGGGATAACTCCAATATATATATGAGACAGAGACTGAGGATAGTCAGGCCTAATAGCAGACTGGATTCAGAGAATCAGGGTGAGGAGTAGTGCCAAGGGCTACACATTGGCAGGCTGTAGGGTGGTAAAGCCTGGCTCCAGCTCCTGAGATCTGTCGCTCAGCATATCAATGACACACAACAGAACACAGAGGAAAGATCGCTCAAACAAGCACTGACTGGTTAGAATAAAACTGTTGTCATTTAGACTTTGTTTGTCTTGGTATTTACTCATCATGAAAGATTTGGGACTGGTCTTATTTTAAGTGTATGTTTTGAATATATATTTAGACTGTTGAAATGTTTGCAATATTTAAACAACATAAAGAAAAAGAAAAATGTTATGTTCAACATAGTTCAGTAGTACATTTAATGCAATTCTGCTAAAGACCTCAAGGTGCCAGTATGGAGCTACTTTTGATTAGTCAGAACTAAATGTGGACGTGTGAGTTAACCTTTAGTATTTGCAGAGTACAATTCAAGTGTACTGCTATGCTAACAAAAAACAATCGAAACTACGGAAAATCAGTTAGGCCCCAGCGAGGATCGAACTCGCGACCCCTGGTTTACAAGACCAGTGCTCTAACCACTGAGCTATGGAGCCAATGCCAGTGCAGGGAACATTTCTTCTTTTTTTAACCTCCTTCAGTAAATGACTAGCTACTTAGTACAGACGTACGTGACATTTGTATTTTCTTAGCTTGTAGACTAGAGAAGTTCAACCATACATCCATGAGTTGAACACCTATCTCTAGCTAATTAAGGAGTATGGCTAAACGCCTAACAAAATGGCATCAGGGCCGTACGCTACGTTACAAAACATGTCACATTAACGTTACAAAATAACAAAATGTTGCGTTACATCGCCGAGCTTTGCGGTGCGCTGACGTTAAAGTGGCTTAACTGGAACGTAGACCTACCTGTTTGGTCAAATTGGGAGGGAGCCAGTAGAGACTTGAAAGCTTTTATTAATATCATTTAACAAAATGATATTATCATAATACAACCATACATTCATTCAGTGGGTATTGAACATTCAACACGTTATGTGACATTCAGACCATTATTGTCAAATTTGTTACTGTAACAAATCACTGATAAGGCAAAGACTTAATGCAATAGTGCCAAACATACATTCAAATTAAACATTCATATCTGTAGGCTAATGAAAAATTAAAAATAAACTCTCATATAAACATTTACCTTTGAGAAAAAACAGTGAGTAATTTATGCCGCTACCGGCAAGTAGGAGACATCACTGAAAGAATACTGCACCCTTGGATAAGGTTACAGTGTTAGCTATCATCAGTGCATTCCAGCTGTTAGGTTCTCCAATAAATAACCTCTGGAATGCTTTGGTGAAAGGATTGTCTTTGTTGGTGATCCCAGTTCCCCTCAACCTACATCATCTCCTGCTTTAGATTGTGCATTCACCTGTGGGTTCTATGAACTCCTTATTCAAAGCACATGAATTGTGGTTGTACTGTATTCTACAAGATCCCTCCCTTTCTTTTTTTATTGTGATGGACTGACAACAAAATACAACAATTTTAGATCACATTATGCTATTTAACGTTGTACCTGCTGGAAATATCATAGCACAAAGTGATCTGTGTTTGGTGTGCTCATTAATGGAAATGAGAAGATTCTCCACCAAGAGTATATTGAAAATACCAGTTTTTAACAGTGTTAAATTTAGGCTGGATTTGTAAGACAACAGATTTAGTTAATGATAATTAGCTCTGATTTCATAGTAGTCAAACATTTAGACAACATAGTCCGAGTTGCCACAGATCACCCCAGCATCTTCGTAATGGGCACAGTTATGCGTCCCCACGCCGGCGTGTTTGCAGTCCAGCAGGGTGGACTCTGCCCCTTCACACTGAACATCATCCAGTACAATCCGCAGATCCTTCCCCTCCCCGAACTCTGAGTTCTTGGCTGCCTTCAGAGCGTACGGGAAACCTAGCTGTCGGCAAACCACTGCAGCATTCTTCGTGGTCCATAGGTCATCACACACTGTGCCCCACTCCCCGTTAACGTAGATCTCCACCCGTCCACGGTCCCTGCGGCCTTCTTCGTCCCCAACCAGCCTCACCGCTCCATTCTGGAGCTCGGTCGCACTCTCTGCTCTGGATTTGCCCTTCTTGCGTCGGCCTTTCCTCCTCGAATGTCTGGGTGGTTTGGTGGTAGTTGTGGTTGGCAAAGCAGTGGTTGGGTCTGGTCCTACTTCACCTAGACGGTCAATGAGCTCTTGGAGCCAGTCATAGGACTCTGTGGGTTGTGGCTCAGGCTTGTTTTTGCTTGGTGGCTCAACGCCGATTAAAGCTAATGGAATAACGGTGAAAAAACATGAGACCCCATGTGAATATATAGAAATGAATGTCACAGATTTAATTTGTTTTGTAACTAGTCAGTAGTGAGGTCAAAGTGTTTCTGAAGTGGACTCACTTTCCTGGGGAACAAACTTGATGAGGTTACTTTTCACTCTGACAGGAAGAGGGTCATAGTGACATTGTCTCGGTGGAGCGCGTCTGAAAAACAACCAATAACAAAACAGAATGAAATACTGCTGCATATAAGAGAAGACAGAAAACAAACAGGTGGACACATACAATAATCAGATTTTTCTAAAACTTTCAGTATTTTAAAATGGTTTTAACTTCCAGCTCAAGTCACAACAGTGCTGAGGAACAGTTCAAATGAGCTTGATGGCTGGGAAACAAATTAGGTGACACAACCATCTACTGCTGAGAGAAATGCAGAGAGAGCCAAGAGCTGTCTGAAGCAATGTCAGAGAGGGGAGATTTAGGACGGCAGGCCTTTCACACTGCTGCCAACACTGCTTCATTTCCCTTCTTTACCAAAACAGAGACAGGCAGTATAACCTCCACATTCAGCAGAAAGTTATCCCACCAGCGCTGAGAAAACACAGTCCTAAGCTCACATCCATGCCAATTATGATCATGATACTGCACATCCGTCGGGCTCCCAGAGAAGAATGACATGCCTGTGTTTGTAATTATGAACAGATGTGTGTCTTCCAAGAAACAGAAATAGAACTGTACATACTCTCTACACAGTGAGCAGTCACTGTACATGGCAAATCACAACGTTTTCTTTGTGTTAGGATGGTGACATAAGAAAGAGGCAAAATAATGATTACATTACTCACCTTGAGGGATCCACCACTTTATAAACAACTCCAGACGGTGACGTAGCGCTCGGTATTCCAGTCGACATGAAGTACAGCTCGCCTGATGGAAAGAAGAACAAAACATTACATCAAGAGGACATTTCCAAATTACAGCTAGTGCAAACTCAAGATAGATTCTGAGTTTGAGGGTGCGCATGTATTCATGCATTACCAGCTTCATCCTCTGCAAAGGAGATGATGTACTGGTGGTAGTTGTTGATGAGTCCAGGGAAGGCACAGGTCAGACCCATCCCCATACAGATCTCATTGTATTTCCATTGCCCTGTGTTTCTGTCCTCCCGCAGACTCATCAAACGCCTGGAAAAGGAATCACATCTACAATCTCTAATGGCGGTGCACTGTTATTTTATGGTGGAGCGCTGTGTGAACTTTCATGCCATACCAACCAGTACTGTGTACTTGTACTTTCGTTTATGCTTTCCTACATTTCCCAAAGTACTTTTAAACAGCCATAGAGAACCTGCATCAACCTGTCAAATTATACTGGATAGCTGTGGTGGAAGAAGTATTCATATCTTAAGGTTACTTACGTAAAAATATCAAAACCACAGTGTGAATATACAAGTAAAAAGTCCTGCATTCATACTTTACTTCAGTACAAGTACAGAAGTATTATCAGATAAATTTACTTTGTTTTTTTATTGAATATATAACATATTGAATTATTATAAAACATGCATTGACATGTAAGCAGCATTTTAATGTTAGCTGGTCATGGTGGAGCTGATTTGAACTATTATATATGATGATCATATCATGTTCTATACTAAAATAAGAAATATTAATAAAATAATATTCTCACCACACTGGCAGATTTTTTCACTTGTTTTAAGAAACTAAGACTTGTAGGACTCAATAATAGATTGAAGTTGTTTGGCAAGATGTTAATCTACGAAGGAACTCCAGTGATTAACTATCAGACAAATATAGTACAGTAAAAAGTACAACATTTCTCTGAAATGTAGTGAAGTAATAGTATAAAGTATCAGAAAATGGAAATACTCAAGTAAAGTACAAGTACGTCAAAACTTTACTTAAGTGCAGCACTTGAGTGAATCTACTTAGTCACTTTCCAGAGACAGGAAACTAAGTTTTTAGAGAAAACAATGTTAAAATGTGGCATGCCAAGTTCTTTAAACGACAACAAAATGAGCTGAAACAAGACTGATTGGTCGATCAACAGAAAACAATCATTTTGATAATCAATGAATTGTTAAAGCCATTTATTGAACAAATATGCTTTTCCAATTTCGGATTTGCTGCTTTCCTGTGTTGTATATCACTGTGAATTTAATATAACTGGATATAATCTTTGGAGTTTTGGTCAAACCAAACCCCTCAGAAATTGTCTGGGTCTTTTTTTCAATCGGAAATTTGTTTTGACAGGTTGAATGAGTAATGAAAATAATGGTCAGTTGCAGTTCTACCAAGATCCAAGATCCTGCACTACATTGTGTTTTACTGAAGCTGCAGTTGGTAGAGAATATGGCATAATGGTGGAGGACCTGTACAAAAAGGAAATTCTTAAAAGAAGCGTTTTCTGTTTTATAAGGAACTTCACCAGAAGGCGATAAAGCACTACTTTACCAAACTAGTTCACAGACATCTTACACCTACACAGTTATCTTCAGATTTAGGTCTGACATCACATTGTTGCCATTCCTCAAAAATGTTTCACTGCTGCTCTTAACAAAAACATAAGCCTCAGAGGTTGGTGTTTTTTTGCAAAGAAAATATGCTATTTACCAGATTAAACCTTACCCGCTCATGAAGTCTCCAAATATGTACATGCCATTCAGGTTAGGGTATTCACAGCTTCGGTACACATAACCACCAGTCACTGACTTGCCCATCTTGTGAGGGTATGCATAAATAGGCAGGACATCATCTGTGAAAAAATCCAAAAGTCATTATTGGTGTTTCTGAGTTTCTCCTTTAACTCTGCTAGTCATTTCTTTACATTGAAGCCACTTGTTTACATGCTTTTATGAGTGAAAATAGATTTAAAAGCTGAATAGAAATATATCTTCAATGTGATTATGCCTAATGATTATATGTCCAAATGAAATCTGAATCACATCTAATCTATATATTGTTTTCTTGTTTTAATCTAGCTGTAGCGCCTAACAACTATCTTCATTACCCTCAAGAGTCTTTTATTAAATGTCTGTTTCAGAAGAGTGACATCAGGGCCCATTTTATATAATAGTATAATTGGTGTCTTTATGAAAGGAATGTATTGCATGGTGATGGAGGTCGGTGCTGTCAGTGTGGGCTCAAATAGAAAGGTAAAAATAGATTGTAAGTACTCTGTTTTTTCATTGAAATGAGGCAATTTATTTTCTATTTCAGAAATATTTTTGATCAAATATTGGAATGGATATTAATATACATATAATATTGGAGTGCAGCAATCACACTAAATTGTCACGATGACAGTGATATACAGGAGGGTACACTTTGGAGAACACTAATAAGGCACATTTCACGCAGTGAGTGGTGATGTTTACGTAAATTAGCAGCATTAACTTCCAAGAGTTTTCTACCATTTCTACCAAGAGTCTGCTGACTGCGTTTGAAGGAGGGCAACCATGGATGTTTCCAAACCATTTGACTGTGATCACAAGAGCATGCCTACCTAGTGAGCTGTTGGCACACAGCTTCTTATCGTAGCAAGAGAAACCCTCTTTGGCTCTCCAGCCGTAGTTCCGACCTTTCTCGATGATGTCGATCTCTTCGAACTTGTTCTGGCCCACGTCCCCGCAGAAGATGCGCCCTTTACCCTCTTTGGTGACTGGGTCGCCCCGGTCCACAGAACACCTCCACATATTGCGGACACCGTAAGCATAAATCTCAGGTCGTGCCCCCCGCTCGTGTATGAAGGGGTTATCTGGAGGAATTCTGTACAGCGGGCCTCTCTCATTGTTATCCACATCAATGCGGAGGACTTTTCCCAATAGAGCAGACCTGAAATAGATGTGGCAATATGGAAAAAGTCTTATTTTATCTCAAATGCACAGAAACATGGAATTACTCTTCATAAATTAAAACTTACTTTATATATTATAAATAAAATAGGAATCTAACAGTAGCCCTACAAACGGTTCTTTGCTATATTTTCTAAAGTTGGGAACATCCTTTGTTACTTCAGATCATTTGAGGGTGTCTAGTTTTGGAAATCTTTAGTGGACATCTTACTTATTCTGGGCATTCCCATATTTCCCGAATGGGTCTCCCGCCATTCCACCATCCCCTGTGAAAATGTACAAGTAGCCATCATCTGCAAACAGAAGTTGCCCTCCATTGTGGTTGGATGCTGGTTCATCGATCTCCAGAATAACCCTGGAAGGAAAATGGACATGACAAATAAGACAAGAAAAGGAACAGGTCTAACTCCTTATCTGTGCACAGAGTTTATTTCTCTGATTACATGCAGAGTTTTAAATGTTTCAGGTCATTAAACACCCATTGCTGTTGGCTAACCTGGATCCACAGTCCATACCTACCGCTCAGAGGTGTGATCCACCACATTCATGTCGTTGGCTGACACATGGAACTCACTGATCCTGATCCTCTCATCAAAACCCACCTCCACAGAGTAATACACATACAGCTTCCCATTGTACTTGTACTTGGGGTGAAAGGCGAGTCCCAGAAAGCCTCTTTCATCACCTTCCCATGATGAAGTTAACACCACCTTAGTAATGTTCAAAAATGGTTTCTCCAGTTTGGACCGGTCAGGAAGGTATGTCCACACCAAGCCCACCTGTTCTGCCACAAAGAACCGATGTGTGCCGTCTTTGGCGTGCACCATGGCTAGCGGGTTCCGCAGCCCATTTGCAACTTCTTCCAGGCACAGCTGCAGACAGCCATCCGAGTCTGACTGAACCCGGCCCAGGTTCTTGGAGAGCTTCTGGTTGCTGAGAAGGTGTGGGTAGCAGTAGTCCACATCGTTTAGCTCCAGGTACTGGCAGAAATGTGTCTGGTCTTCTTTGACTTTGGCTATGTGTGGGTCGTCAGACAGGAGAGGGATGGTGGAGCTGCACTTCTTCCAAAACTGGGAGCAGTAGTCAGGACAGAGGCCAGGGATGGTCCTGACCGGGGTGCTCGGGTCCTCGGCGTCAAAGAGGTGAGCTGCATAGGGAGAGCATTCCTGGACAGATGAAGAGGAGCAGTGGGGAGTGGAGGAGAAACAATAAAGAGGAAGACTAAGAATGATGTGTAGTAATGTCGAAATGTCCTTAAACCTGCACTAACTGAATTTTGGGCCTCTTGAGGACAGCATAAACAAGCTGGTAACTGACACAATACGTCAAGGCTGACATATCATCCCCTTTTAAATTTATATTGTGTACATGGTAGCAAACAATTGCCTATTTACACATTCAGCAAATACAGAGCAACATTTGCAATAATAATTTAAACTATATATTAGTAAAAAAACAAACAATACAAGCCATTATAGCCTATGACAGGAAACATTAATGAAATAACTGTCAACTAACACACACAGTCACACTCTTTGAGCTGGACTTCCAGTAAGTGCATGCTTATATAGGCTATGTATGCACAGATATCATGGTGGAAGTTGCAGAAAGCCATGCTGTTTGTCAGCCTCAAAAACATTTGACATATTTTTTCATCCTTTTGAAATAAGCCAAAATAATTCTGTGTTAATAATACATAATACTAAGGTAAGAGTATTGTAATATTAAGGTTTCATGTTGTATGCCTGCAGATTTGTGTATTTTTTTCAAATCTTTGCTTATGTAAGATTGCGGCATATTTAGAACAAAACTTCATGTTAAACTCCTTGACACAATAAGGGGAAGTGCCCTTTTTTCACAAGTGCACACAAAAAGCATAATCAGCAAGATAAAAAAATAGGAGTGATGTGACCATCAATTTCCAATAATGACTAACTGGTTTTCCCCATATAAAGAATATATGAAAGATCCATAAATAATTAAAACGTTCTACATCTTCCTCAGTCTAAAAGAGTCAGCTCAAATCCTAATGTACAGAGGGGGAACAGATGATGACTGAAATACATCTGCCTGATAATAAGTTGCAGCCCCCTTGCTCACTCAACATCTCAGAGGTGTCAAAGCTTTAAAGCCTTCTCTCTCTTTCTATCTGTATGACTGGTGTAGGGGTTTCGGGGAAATCACTGAGGGATGACCTTTACCTTAATTCAGATCATCAGTGTAGCCTACTTCATGAAAAGAGAAGGCCTTAATAGTTTGTATTTTTACTGTAAGATCATATTATTCTGATGAACTGTTTTAAAGTCCATGCAGTGTGTACAGGACATATCGCCTTCTTCTGTTTTCTGAAGTGTCAGTGTTTATGCTGTTTGGTCAGGCTGCTGGCACATGATGGAGACGTTTTGGACTAAGCCAAGCAACCTTTGTACATGCATGCGTACCTGGCAGAGCAGCTCCAGGACGAACCCAGCACAGTTTGCATATCCATAATAATCAAAACTATCCATAATCTGGTAGTACTTTGTCATCAGGTCCTGGTCTTTCTGATAATCACAGCAGCCAAACTCCTTGTACATTACGCAAAACTCCAGCTCCCTCAGCGGTCGGAAGGGCGGCTTAAAGTCCAAACACTGCGGGTGTAACATTACAGGTGCGACACATAAGACCAAAAAATACCAGATGCCAATCGGCGAGAGCCACAGCCGAGCCGGGGCTTTCCCATAACACCGCTGCATTATGGCGTGCGTTGGAGATCATGGAAGAGCAAGTTATGCAGAAGCGGCTTGGCTTCCTGTCTGCACTTTGCTCTGACTCTCTGACGTGGTGAGCCGCTGTGTCCTCTGTCAACCTGGGCTGTCTGTCGTCAGGCTGCAGCGTCGGGAGCCGTTCGGTCGGCTCGGTGTGGAGCGCAGGCTGAAGCCATCTGCTGTCCCGGTACATCTGCACACAAAATGGGAGGAAGCCAACGGCAGAGGATGTTAACCAGCCACCGAACACAGGGAGAGTCCCTCTGCTGCTGTCGGTGTTATAGACCAATAATAATCACAATACCATCATCAACAGTAATACCATTATAGTAGCCTAATAGTAACATCATAATCTACAACAATATAATATCACCACCATCAACAAGTCCTTTATTTATCCCACTATCCTATGTGAAATGGCCTATTTGTTATTGTTTTCATTGAATCCACTCTTCTGAATTTCAATTAAAGCACGCAGTGCATTGTGGGGCTGTGGGTTCTTCTATTATTGTAGTTTCTTGAGTTAAACTGTTCTCTTTTAAAACATTTTATTGTGCATGTCAACTCTTGCTGCCCAGTAGATGGCGACCTTACCCAGTCTTAATCATTTGACTCCCGGAGAGAAAAAACAGTCGCCTTAATAATAATAATAATAATAATAATGATAATAATAATAATAATAATAGGCTACTAATCATTTGGGGGTGAGGCAACTGCTCACTGAAAGGCTGAACAAGGTTCACAGCTGAATTTCGCTACAGTCTTTCACACTGGAGGTATTGTTCAAATCCAGGTCCAAGAATGTCCAGTGTCCAACAGAGAAACAGAATAACAGTGTGGAAATGGAACTGACCTAATTTAGACAGCACCATTATTTAAAGAGCCATAAAATGTCCAAAAGTGGTTCTTTTGAAAGGGATCTGGGTGTAACCATGAATGGTACTTTAAAGGAACATAATTGAGGCACAAGCTGGCATAACACAAGGGTTCTCCTGTGATATTGTGACATTGTGCATGCAGCGTTTCTGGTTGTATCTGATATCACTTTTAAGAGTGTGCTAGTTCTAATGAGCCTATAGGTTTATAAGGTTTGGAGTTTGAAGAACCCAAACCTAATAAACGTGCTCTTCACTGATGAAGATGAAGAGCATGTGTCCCATAAATGTGCTATATGCAGCTTTCCAGAAAATAATAAAAAACTGAATAATCTTTGGATGAAAAAATGGAGACATGGAATAGAGGCAAAAACAAAAAAACAAAAAAAAAACAAAAAAATCCTACTGGCAGTTTTCTAAATAAAAATATTATCTCTGAAATTTCAGTGTGTATTAATTCCCAGCTGGACATAACACAGGTAGTGGATTAGTTTGCACAACTCAAATTATAAAACAAAATAATTATTATTTGAAGTCGGTCAATATAGGTAGATTAAGTTGGGGAGATCTGAAAACAAGAATGGGTACTGTTGAACCATCCCCAGTCTCTCCCACTGGGCCTACTGGATTTGAATGTGGCGCAGTTTCTAAGATAGTGGACAGCTCTCCAAGTTGTCTGGTAAACACTGCTGGTAGATTCTACAGGTCTGTGGTGCTGCCTGCCTATAGAGGACACTGTGTTACTTTCTGTGGAGTGGGATGCGCTGACTCTCTCTCTCTGTCTGTCTCCTCCCATTGCCTCTCCACTCGGAGGACCAACCGGCTCTGGTCTCCGGCTTCGGACAGTGTCTCATCGCGTCTCCAAAATGAACCACCGTTAATGTTGAAGAAAGTGAGACAAGGATTTTGCTGTGCTATAGCAGCAGCCTGATTTGGGCCAGCGGATCTGTCTATGCAGCCCGGTGTGTAACCTGTCATGGACCTGGTTTCATAGCCCGGTTAGACTCCCCGTTTATTAGGATAACATTAGAAACAGTGGGGATATGGACGTGGCGGGTTTGAGCCAGCTGTCCGACGAGGAGCTGCTGATGCTGGGGAAGGAGGATCTGATCCGGAGGCTAAGGAGGCTGGAGAGCCGCAACATGGACCTGATGCTGGAGCACGGGAACATGATGAAAGACGTGAACCGCAGCCTGCAGATCCACCTTCACGAGATCCGGAGTCTGAAAGAGGTCAACCAGAAACTGCAGAACGATAACCAGGAGCTCCGAGAGCTGTGCTGCTTCCTGGACGATGACCGACAGAAGGGGAAGAAGGTGTCCCGGGAGTGGCAGCGGTTCGGCCGCTACACGGCCGGCGCCCTCTGGAAAGATGTCGGGCTGTACCAGCAGAAGCTGAAGGAGCTGGAGGCCAGTCAGGAGGCGCTGAGGACGGAGAATATGGAGTTGAAGGAAATCGTCCTCATGCTGGATGAGGAGAGGAGCGGAGCCGGCTCCCGGAGCTCCATCGACAGCCAGTCCAGCCTGAGCAACCTGAACGGCTCGGTGCCCGTTCGGGACGTCGGGGATGGTAGTAGCACATCCAGCACCGGAAGCGCCGGTAGTCCCGACCACCACAACCACCTACATAAAGCACCTGAGGGAAACGTAACATCTCTGAGAAGGTCTATGGACGACCTGTCCGCCCCCCACTTCCACAGAGGACCTGGGCTCAGTGGTAAGTGATTCTGCAGCTCTGCTCAGGAGGGAACCACAGACAAGCACTCATTTGTAGGCTAAGTGATAGGCCTACAGCAAATGTATCGGTTTAAATCCATAAAGTAGGCTATGGATAAGTTGTTGAGCTTGATTTTAAACTGGCGATAAGGATTTCTCAGATTTTAAACAGCTAGACCTTTGGTGCTTTTGGCATCTGTGTTACACATATCCTAGGGCCTAACCCTACACTGTAGAAATATGTTTTTTATCTTGCAGTAGGCAGAGAGGGCCTATCAACGCACAAATCTCACTAAATGATCAAAATGCACTTCAGCAGTTAAGCAGTTAAGCAAGTCAATTCTTGCACAATTCTTGCTAGAAGTTTGACAAAACAGTTCTAACTCAAAGTCTACGTACTAGCTTTTTCCTGACTTTCAGTCACATCAGTAGATGGGGTTTGCAGTTGTCATGGAGATGGGTTGGTTGAAATGTGAGCCAGCAGCTTTCAGGATTTTATCCATAGCTCTTTAAGGACTTCTCAATCATATTGGCTTAAAAATTAAGCATCAAAGACAACAAGTCCTACAAGATGATGGAGACCATGTGAAAAAAGCTAATAAGTGGACTTTGAGTTGGGACTGTTATGTCAAAGAGTTGTCATGTTGATATAGGTTAATGTTAGTGTTATCAGGCCTATTTAACAAAACAAACTGCATTCCAGTCTTTGTCCTTCTTCGATACATGAGGAGAGGATATATCTGAATATTAAGGGAGGCGATGTACTCATTTATGTCATGGCAATAATCATTTGCATTTTTCTCAGTCAAATACATGCTGGGAAGTTCAAATATAACCAGCAACATTTCAAAATATAGTTTGGTTATAGTTTGGTAAGTTATGCCTCTGATTATGAGGAATAACATCTATAAACAGAGTTAATGACTACAGATGAGTTAGTTTCACTATGATTCCTGACATTTATACAACTGTAGTCAACGTCCCAGTATGAATAATGACACACCACCATTCACCACCAGCAGAATGTGTGCAGTTATCCAACAGCCCAGTCAGGAGCGGTCATCCCAAATGTAAACTACAAAGCATATAAGCATACAGTAGAAGTAGAACACGTCTCAAAAATAGTTTGACAAGACAATCTTACTGTTACTGTTCTGCACTAGAGCTTTCAATTGCATCTCAAGGTTCATCAGATGCCTCCGTTATCACCACATAACCTAAGTATGTGTTATATGTCCTCCATCCACCGATGAAGACCATGAGATGAGGTTGAAAGACCTGGAAAAAGCTAGTAAGTGGACCCTGAGTCAAGCTTATTTTGTTAAGCTACTATTTTTTAAGAATATAAAGTTGTTCCACAAGTTACAGCCTGGATGCAGAACAAGCAGACTGATTCAGGATCATGGATCAGGTTGCATGACCTGAAACCTCACTATTCAATACTTCAGAGGCAATTTGTTTTGTTTTGTTTTGTGAACACCATTTCCAACGCATTTACACATCAGTGTGTGTTTCCAGGTGTGCATGTGTTTTTAAAGTAGTATAAAGCCTTCCGTGTCTCCAGAGGGAGCTGTGTGATAAATATCCTCAAGTGATGTCACTTGAGTCAACGTCGGTCGGGGCTGAAGACTACAAGTTTGAAGAAAGTTAGAAAGAAGTGAGCTCACCAGACCTCTTTAGCCCGCTGCTCATCTCTGCTGCAGGCTACAGGCTCCAGGCTACATTAGCCACTACTAGCATAATACACCCCAATCGGTCCAGTTGCATTGTGGGTAATATAGGTTTTGACTAGGAAGAAGAATGTGTGGTGTAGCGAATAGAGTCGTAGAAGAAATGTGACTCGCTTGTACAAAAACATATTGAGATCCGAAGTCGTATTGAAATAATTGTACAAAAAAAACGTAACGTAACGGTCAACAGAAAATATCGGAGCCCTACTCACCCTCTTTGTCTGAATCCCGCCATCCAAGTGAACAGGTAAATAACGTGAAACCACACCCCAGTGCCAATTACGGGAAGTGAGAGTAACCAAAAAGAACGTGTGCGGCTTATACAAATAATAAACACAGGCTAAATACACATTTAGGCTCCTACATGTGGAATAAAAAAGAGCATATCTCTGGTTTGCTGTCCAGTGAAAACCACGTGTCTCTACACTTGGTGATTTTGAAATTTTCAGATAAACTGAAGGCTTTTATAATCCTTTGTGAGCTGAGAAAATCTCCTATTTCTTATTACATATATAACATAAGCTATGTAAAAACCAATTGGGCTATCTGAAAAATGCATTTCCACAATGCTGTGTTTTCTGAAGAGGTAATGTTTTAGTGATACATAACTGTAAGGAAATATTAGTTGAGAATCTACTTGCCTTATCAGTGTGATAAAGGATTTTATTGCTGGTATGATGACTCTAGACTGAATGCCTGTTATCAAGTGAATGAAACACAGCCTTGTGTGTGGGAACAGAAAGGGCCTGTGTCTTGTAATATACCATATTTGCATGTGGGTTAATATAAAACGTAAGAACAGCATAGGAGCCCTGTTACCCTGTGTGTATCACTGCCTCCATGTCCAGTGCATTCTGGGAAATGCAGCAGTGCTTGACTTAACCCATGGCCTTCCACTTTAGACCTCAGACCTTAATTTATATTTTATCTTTTGTCCTCCATGATACCTAAAATCACGCATTTTCTTATCACAGACTGAGGTGGTGTCTTCAAGTCACCTTGCTGCTCACACTCAGACTGAGTGACAGTGTCTGGCCCGGCTCGGCCTGGCACAGATGGCCCGGGCCTAATTACCTCAACTCATTTCAGATGAAGTCAGACCTAATGAGGATTTAGCACCTCTGTAGCGCCAGTGGGACAGTACTGTTAGTCGCGTCAGCAAGTCATCTAGTAGAAAGCACAGCTGGAGGTGGGTGGCATCTGAGGTGCCAGTCTGCTGCATGCTAACTCCTGTCTCAGTGTATGTTTTATGCAGAGATAAAAAGCTTACATGGGGATCAAGGTTGCGTTTCACAGCTTGGCGAGGCCCACATGCTACTGGTAAACATACTTGTTCAGCAGGTTGGCTATCTGAAGCCAAAACCTGCTGACTGACTCATCACCAGAAGAAAGAAGTCTAAAAAATGTTATTATCTCGTTATCCTCACTTACAATGGAGAATGCTGTTTGAAAACTCAAGCTTTCTACCATATCTCAGCTTCTTCCAGTTATGTGTGCACAAATATGATCATATATCACTCAGTAAATTAACAAAGCATTGACCTACATACATTAGACTTCATTTCATATTTGGTGGATAATCATTTTGTAGGTAGGTAGGTAGGTTGATGTTCTTTATTGTCCACAAAGGGACATTCATTTTGCTCAGGTCAGTACCATACTAACAGACAGGACAATAAATAAATAAAATAAACACCACAGTACAATTAGGAGAAATGATTCTAAAAGACAAGATATCTTCCACAGATAACCATTCAACAGCTGATATCACCTATCCATCTGCTACAAGTACTTTGTGTAGTTGTAAGTGCAGTTAGTTCCACTGATAAAGGCTAACATGGGGACAGAATAGGTCATTACAGTATTTGGCTGTTTTGCCTATAGTTCTTCAGTGAGAGAAATGTGCAGAGTGATATTACTGGCTGACTGGTTTTTCATTTTTCTTTTGTTTGGGTTGATGTCTGTCTGTTTGTATTAATATGACTTGGTGTTTCACATGACCTCACTGTAAATCAGTCCTGGTTGGCCCCATTCCCACTGCAGCAACTTAATGACCTGTAGCTTAACGTGTTCTTCTTTTGTTTCCACTGGTTTTGAGGCCACGTTCCTGGAGCTAAATTTCTGCTCTGCTCACGAGGTGATAGTAAATCCAAGTTCCAATGTACTCTTGTGGGTGCTGGTAGTGCTGTCAATCCTGATCACTCAGGTAAATATGTTGTAGTTAGTCTTATTTGCAACAAATTATACCAATAATCTGCGCATACATAATCGGTAAAGAGGTTGTGGGTACTTGGGTAATATCAATGCAGAGATCTTCTTTGCAGAGACAACATAGATACATGCAGATAAAGACACATAAGCATACATTGATATATACTGTTTATAGATTGATAAACACATTATTATTATTATGCTTAGAATCACATGCCAAGCATCATAGAATTAGTAATGTTGCCTCAAATGGTTGATGTTTAAAACCAAGTAATATTGCTTCTACTACACTTCAGGGGGCAGGTGGGCACTGGCCAGTTTGGTGCCACCAGCACCATTACCCCTGGAAACGGCCCAAAATGCCTCTGAATTTCAGTGTTTTAAGGACGTTTGAGTCCCGTGCTCCTCCACGGGTGAGAATATTCTTACGAAAGCCTTTAAGATTCTATTGGAGAAACTAAAAGTTGCATGATGGTCAATTTGAACATGAGGCTGTTGTTCTCAGTTCTTGAGAAGTTACCATTGGGAAGCTGTTTGGTGGTCTGGAGACATGTTTACTGGACAGTGATGGTGCTGTAGTGGGAGGGAGCTGCCAGTCAGAGTCATAAGCTGTTTATTGGTTGGCCCTGCTCTTATTAAATCAAGCTGCTATGTGTCCTGCAGGCTCTCCATGCGTTCATGGTTCTCCATGGTTCTTTACGAGCTGCAGAGCAGACTTTCAGACCTCCCCTTATTTACACCCTGATGCGCCTCCCAGCCGTGTACAGGAGCTCACACTTGTTCCCACTGCTGTGACTATAAATTCCCTGGATTCATTTTCAGTGCCTGCTGGAAATGCCTGTGCAGTCTATCAGCAACATGTCTACACACGTGGATGTGTGTCCTTCATGCATTTGCAGTATGTCTTCTTTAGTGGCAACAACATGTCCTCAGTCTAGTTATCTTGTAGTGTGAAGCCCAGCTATCTGTTGGACTGAACCGTCTGTATCAAAATGATCAGCTGGAGTTTCATTTAATTAAAAGGGTACTAATTAGTTTGAAATGTTAAACTCATGAGAGTGAAAGGGTTTGGTGTAGGGTCTCATGCTGAAAATACCAAAACTGATCTATATCTGGTTCAGTGTGTGGGTGATGGCTGCAGAGATTTATTTTCCTCTGGTGTGACTTTTTCACACCAGGAGGAAAGAGTCCATCTTCATGGACAGGGCCACACGTTTTAGCCAATCCTTTAACCTTTACACCTTAAAAAACCTTTTAGAAAATAGTTCAATATCTTGGGAATACGTTTATTTGCTTTCTTTCCGAGAGGGAGATGATGTCTGTGTGTAACGTACAGAGCTGCAGTAAAAACATGGTTGGCCTAGCTTAGCACAGAGACAAGAAGCAGGGGGAAACAGCTCGCTTTGGCTCTGTCCAAAGTTAAAAAATGCCTGTATCTCATATAATTTTCACAAATGATCTAAAGTCAGATTCTTGTTTACTTATTCTTCGATTATATATTTCTTCATTTAAATCCTAGACTTTTTATTTAGTGTATTTAGTTCTTTAATAGCTCCTTTGTGTTACACTCTGATGTATTTGAGAAGTTTGGCCTATTTTGTTAAATTTAAAAAGGGTTTTATAGAAAAACATTTTTCTATTCCTCAGTGTGATGAATCAAAAATGTATTGTTTTGGTATCGGTACTGAAACTCAGCTTTCGCAGTGGCATCTGTTTCGAAAACTTCTAAATGATACCCAGCTCTAGTTGTGAGCAGCTGTATAATACAGTAAAATTGTTATTTGTCCAGTGTGGTAAGTTATTATGCATTGGCCACCGAAATCTAATCTGAGAGGGAACATTGGTGCTCAGTGCTTGTTTGATGTTATAATCTAATCCTGTTTTCCATTTTCCAAGTTGAATTCATTATGAGCTCAAAACATTCAAGCCTAATCCTCAGGACTGCAGCCAGTGCCTGTCTGAGTACCAGGCAGGAAGGCTGGAAGGCCAAGTCCTGAACACAGGTCACCAGCAGGTCCAGCTGGAGAAATAAACATACTCCATGGACCAGATGTCACATTCATTTTTGCCTGTTTATCCATTGCTTGTCGCATTTTACTGAAATAATTAAAACAGCTGTAGCTAATAATTTACACAATGCAACAGAAACTGAGAAACATTCAAAACTGCAATTTACCAACCCACATCCTAATAACAGCATGGAAGCATCAGAGAGATTTAGAGCTCCTAGGTCTGCCCATCCTCTGAGATAAATATGGGATTACAATGATTGTAGCCAGAAACCTTCCTACATTAATAGACAACAATAATGAGGGTTACATATCCATCCAAAGTGAAAAGTGACAGCTATTCAGTATGGATTAGAGGACTGCAGACATATTTATGACATTACAAGATGTTAATTGCAAAAATGTGCCCTTAATCCTCCCATAGATTGAACTAATCTTAACTACATGTGGGGACAAGCGGCCTCCACATGTTCATTGTAAGGTGATGAATGCATCAGTTATGGCAGGTCAACTTTCCTCTTGAAAAACAAAAGAAATCTGCATATTAATATCAGAGATTGCTGATATGATTGAGTACATAAGCTTGAATCAAGTTGGCTGAATTCTTAATGGCTCGGGGGGTGACCGGCATTTCTATAGTATGCAGTGGCTATTAATGATACCCAGATGAATCCTAATAATTTTAATGACCTTCTGGGGTTTCCTATAGCACCTCCATCACATAATAGTGTCCACTTGTACACAAGAAATACCTAATGGTCAGAAACCAAGAGATCCACTGATAGACCTTCAGAAACCATTATCAGGAGAAGGCAGAGGTATCAGAAAGTAAACCTGATAGCTTGAAGTTGCAAAAATGCTTCTGTTCTTTTTTGGAGTAACTCTACTCTTCTATGTTCTAACAGATGAAATTCACATTGAAAGATATTGTATTTCATAATTTGATAGGAGGATTGCAGTGAAATATGCTGAACACATTCCTGCTCCCCAGAGGATGAACCCTGCTCTAATATTAAAAGCAAAACCATCAGTACAGTGCGTGTAAGAGTTCCAGGATACATTGTTTACACCCTAAAGAAAAGAAGCAGCTGTCCTTGTACAATCCAATAAGAAACACCTGAAGAGTTTGACTTGTCTTGATAAATGGATCTCTGCATACTTCAGTAGCAGTTCAAGCTGCTGAACAAGACTCAGCTGTTGGAGTTGCTGACAGGAGCCAGACTGCGAATATTTATAGGCCATGACAAATGTAAAACTAAATGCACTAGTCTAAAACCGTTTGGTGACTCCTCTGAGCTTTCCTGTGGAGTGGCCTCTGGGCTGTCTTCAGGTCTTTGCATGTGTCTCCACCTCTCCCTGTGGAATTCAGGTCAGGAAGTGCAGAATTTGAATTTACTGGCAGTTTCTGTTACGCATAGCTATCATTCCATCCAGGGTTGTTTGTGAGTGTTGGTATGTGGTTGTTTCTAATACTGCAACTTCTGAGTTTTAAAATCACTTTATGGCTTCTACATCAAGCTGAGGACTCCATGTGTAAATCAGTCATCAGTTAATCAGTTGGTTATTTAAACCATATTGCAGTTAACTGTAACCTTGCTTGACAGTTCAAACATGAAGTGAGTTCAAACACCACATGACATGATGCTTCTAGATAGAAGATAGCAATTCTGGAGTTTATGGGAATGTGTTCAGAACATCACGCTACAACAACATGTGAGCTAAATCTTAGAAATTTAGACTTGACCCACGTCGGGCTCGGTATCTTTTGAGAATTTTGAATATCTGGTGCCGATACGATACTTGAGATTTTGTACATATAGCAAAACAATACTTTTTTTAAGCCATGGCGCGACTGTGGCTCAGGAGGTAGAGGGGGTTGGCCATTAATCTCAGGGTTGGTGGACCCCCGGCTCCTCCTGTCCACATGTCGAAGTGTCCTTGGGCAAGACACTTGACAGCTCTGTTGCCATCAGTTTGTGAATGTGAGTGAGTGAGACCAATCTGTAAAGCGCTTTGGGAACCTTTAACGTTGCCATGAAATTCATGTTCCCCTCAGGGTGAATTATAACTTTGGTGATCCTCTGACTTTTCATCTAGCACCATCATCAGGTCAGGAATTGAAATTTGTTTGGTACTTTGGTTTATGACCAAAAAAAGATGAACATAATATATTGTACTTTTTACTTCCATACATTTATTTGACAGCTTTAGTTACTAGTTACTTTACAATTTAAAAATACTTGTACACAAAACAAATGAAAATGTAGAAGTACAGCTAAAACGATTCATCGATTGACAGAAAATTAATTGGCAACTATTTTGACAACCGTTTAGTCATTTTTAACATAAAAACATTTCCTGGTTCCGGCTTCTCAAATGTGAGGAATCATTAGCTGCAGTCCGATACAAACTAGTTCAAAATGAGATCCACCTCAACCAACTCTAACAGTAAAATCCTCCTTTACATTAATACATGAGTAATAATAATCTAATGATATCAGATATAATAGTGTAACAGTCACAAGGGATATTTTTCTGCATTGAGTGCTTTTACTTTTAATACATTCTCCT
This sequence comes from Macquaria australasica, assembly GCA_005408345.1. Lineage (NCBI taxonomy): Eukaryota > Metazoa > Chordata > Actinopteri > Centrarchiformes > Percichthyidae > Macquaria > Macquaria australasica. The sequence goes on along the minus strand of SEMN01000907.1, from coordinate 120,961 downwards.
GATTATATTTACATATTTAACAATTTCAATGCAGGACTTTTACTTGTAACAGAGTATTTTACAGTTTGGTATTAGTATTTTTATTTAAGTAGAGGATCTGAACACTTCCTCCACCACTGCTGTGGTCTATACTCAGAAAGTATTAAGCTCTATATCAGCTCTAGACCCAATCTAGTGGCCCAAAGCAAGTATCAGAAACAGGCGTACAGCCTTCAGTATAGTGTACTAACACTGCTTTAAACTGCTAAGGTGAACACAGACCATGCACACAGACTGTGTCTTTCTCTTCCTTAGATAAAATGAGTGCATCCTGCCGGAGGTCACTTTGACCACTTAGTGCTATAAATCACTCTAACCCTAAAGTGATCAATCCTAATGAGAAAGTCAACATTCTGGGACAAAGCCGTAAAACTGAAAGCCTTTCAAATCTGTCCCACTGTCCAACCTGAGCAGTGCAGAGATTGCTCCATCAGCTGTGGCTGTCTTTGATGTGTGTGTGTGTGTGTGTGTGTGTGTGTGTGTGTGTGTATGTGAAGATGCTGCACATCTGTACTGCACTGCACTCTCTACTAACTAGTACCTACACTAAATGTTTTGTTCTTTGAGTGTGATTCTTGGAAGACACCTAGCGTGCGGTGTTGAGCACAGCCACCATGGAGATAAGACTCAGATTGTGTTTTGCTGACCCCTGTGATAAGAGCCAGAGCATCCAGATAGGCCCCCAGCACCAGTTCTTTCTCTCACGCTGTCATCAGGGCCACATTCAGGTCTTGTTTCAACGAGGAGATAACATTTCAGTCCTGTTTCCCACGCCTGTAGAGACTTTGCAGTTGCATACTTGCATCTTAACATGTATTTTAACATCTATATAGAAATTAAATATCCCCTGAGAACTTTATCTTAAATTCTAGTGTGCATCCCAAAGTTTCCAAAGGTTCCAAACATGTCAGGCCAGATTTGGGGAAAATGTGTATAAAATGTTGCACAAGCCATCTAGAATATTTCCAGTGGATGTAATGGTGCCCCACTAAATTGCATGGTGTCACAGAGTTTGACTATTTTACTTGGCTATGGAGCATCGTATAATGAGAGGTTTGAAGAAGCAGATACAGAATATCTATGTTGTTACACAGTGTGGAAAGTGAACCATAATGAAAGTGTAAGGGGAAAATCATAAATGACCTAATAAATAACTAGGGTACTACCTCAAAGGAATAGTTCAACATTTTGGGAAATATGCTTAAATATGAGATATGCTTAAATAAATATGAATCTGGTGCCAGAGCTTGTTAGCTTAGCTTAGCATACAGGCTGGAAACTGGAAGAAAGTGAAAATTTTCCAAAATGTCCCAACTATTTCTTTAATACTCTATGTTGGAGTGCAGCTACAGTTTGAAGTCTACTCTATATATGGTTTAAAAGCAAAGTCAGATTTCAGGCTTTCACATTGGGAAACACAACTGTCTCTGACATTCCGTCCTATTTGGCCTGTGTTATGTTTTCTCTGCCTCTTCTTAGGATTTCAGAGGAACTGAAATATCATAAGCACTTCACTATCATCAAATCTGCAGCCCTACATGTGGGCGTTGGTCAATTCAGTGAAGTAAATAGTCTCCAGTTGTAACTGTTACTGTGATTAACTGCTGTCTCTAGTCTTCAAACATTCAGAGTTACACCTTGAGAGGAATCAGCTCAGTTAACAGGAGACTCACTTAGCCAAGGACCCAACACTGGACACTACGCAGCTTCAACTAGATAGATCCAGGGTGTACCTCAATGCCCAGTCGCCCAGTGTCAGCTGGGATCAGCTCTAGCCCCTCACGAAGAAAAACATGTCCATCCAAACACGCTGAGGCTGTTAGGATGTATGTTTTCGAGTTGCCGTCAGTTGTGTAACTATTGTTGCCCTGGAGCTGTTGATCTAGAGTAGCTGCTTGTGGAAGTGAAGTGAAAGGCCTCTCCATTCATACTGGGATGAAGTGAGCAGGAGACAGCTGATGTCTGCAGTTTCCTTTAGACTTAAATCAGTACCCTGTATTAGGAGTACTAATCAAACCGTGAAAAAATTGTATAATGTCTCCTGCAGCTCTTGAGGAGCTTTTTTAAAGTCTGACAGAATGACCCTGATGATGTCATCAGGGTTATCTAGGCCTGGACCTGAGGGTTCAGATTTTCAGCAGGAAGCCTGTGTTACAAACTGTGGGGTTTGAAAGAAGTGGGAATTTAGAAGGCAGAGGGCTAACCAAAGACGCTACTGAATTGCATTATGGGGATCCAGTGCGTTCCCCAACATTATGGAAGTGCAATGCTAAATAGCTTTACAGACGAGTCTACAATGGTAGTTTACTGTGAAAAATATTAGAGACACTGATTTAGATACGAGGTTAAATTCCAGGAGGAATCTCACATTCATCGCATCCGTCTTAAATGGATCTGGATCAGTTTGAGAAACCTGAGTAAGTTTTTAGGAGTGATAAAAGCAATTGAAATCCTGAGGAGACAACACATGTTTTCTGTAACTCTTACTTAAAACCACAAGATACAACTTTAGCCTTTAGACACTTCAGTGTGTTTTTGGTCCCACTTTGTTCTCCTTTTGTTAGTCACTTTTAAAGCCCAACACATGTGGAGCTGTCTGGTATCTACCCTGAGGCTGAGCTAACCAGGATCTGTAAAGGCACTGAAACAGCAGATTGAGAATGCAGGAAATCTGCAATAATAAAAACCAAAACTGATGTTCCTTGAGTGTAGTAAAAGGGAAAGGCCCATTTCAGGAGAAAATCATTCAGATGATAGTTCCTAAATGTTCCTAACATTATGGGAAACCCAATTCCAGATAAAATGGTGGATTTCGTCACAGCATTAATGTCAGACACTGACTCATACATTGGGTTTATTGGGTTTTTAATGCAAAAATGTTGCTTATTGTTCCATTTCAAGTCTGATTTGTCACTGCACTGTGTGAAGTATGTGCAGATTGATAATTATTAGGCTTTCATTTCTGGTCTAATACACAGTCATAGAATGGTTGCACTAGAAACAAAGCATGTATTTTCTGCCCTTAAAGTCCAACTTCCTGCCTTCCCGATATCTCCCTGAAACACGTTTGGAAGTTTACTCACCATGTCGCTCACGCTAGACCTGCAGTGAGCATGTTCATGTTTAAGCCATTGTAATTATTCAAATGTAGTAGTCCCTGACCACAGATTAAGATTAAGCACTCCTCGTATGGGATACTGGTGGTTTGGTGGTTTGGCTTGGTCTCACATAGCCAATAGTGATCATTTGGTGTCATATTTGTATCCTGATAGCTGCACAAACATTTACCTCATCACGTCTTTTGAAAAGATGAAGTTTCCTGGTGTTGGGTTCTATTCTGATGCCTGCAGATTTCCAGCAGATCAGGTGTGTCTGTATACAGTACCTTGTTAGAATCTTGCAGGACAAGAAGATGGAGCGCACAGCAGTGAATTTGTTTTCCAGAACCAACCAGGTCAGAGACCAGGTCAGATGATCCCCCCACCTATCATAGTAATCTACCATGTCATTGCTTATTTAGTCATGCATTTCTGGGGGGTTAGTAACATGAAACAGTGACACAGGTCAACACACCACTTAACACTCTGGAACAACCTGGAAGCAGATGCATTATTTGGGTCAGTGTCAACCTTAGCCATTCATTCATTCATTCTCCATTTATTATACCAGATTTTGGAACCAACCTTTTCTTAGCTCGTGACCTTTTAACACAAAGCAATGTCTACTTGCTACCCGGTCTCCTAGAAATGACTTTTATATGATGCTAATTTGTTTTCCCAGTTATGCTGTGATGGGAAACATAACTGCTGCCTGGAAAATGTTCACAGGCAACGTTTGAGTGAATTGAAGTGCTACATTTTTGTACCGTAAGGAGGTGGTCGCAAGGCCTTTGACAGCGGAGACCAGAGTCATGTGTTGGGTTAGGTTTAGCCAGGGAAAGATTGTGGTCTGGCTAAATGTTAATAAAGTAAATATGTTGTGTCTTGTGCTTGCAGACTTTTTCTGTATTAAACCAAGACCACAATATTTTCCTAACTTTAATCAAGTGCTGTGAGCCTAAACATCAGTCATGCTTAAGTTGCTCCAGGAAGCAGATATTGTATTACAAGAATGAGTAGATAAAGAAATAAACGCAGTCAGTCAACATTTTACTGATACATTTTGCAACTTGCCCAAAACACTAATTAACAACAGTGTAGAAATACTCTGTTACAAGTAAAAGTCCTGCATTCCTGCATTGTACTTAAGTCGGTCTAGACTTGCTCTACTCGAAAAAGTGCCCTGAGATAACTTTGTTATGATATGGCGCTATATAAATAAAACTGAATTGAATTAAAAGCAAAAGTACAAAAGTATTAGCATCAAAATATACTTAAAGTACAAAAAGTACTCATTATGCAGAATGGCCCATTTTAGAATAATATATATGATATTATTGGATTATAATTATTGATTCATTAATGTTTTCATCACTTTAAAGGAAAATCCGTTATTTTTAAACCTGGACCATATTTTTACAAATTTTGGGGTCTAAATGACTAATACTTACCAAAAGTTTTGGGACCGGTCCAGCAGATCACCTCCGCCAGCATCCGCGAACTGGCTGCAATGGCTGCAACTTAATCCTTTGGGGCAATTGCATATCAGTCATTTTGACCCCAAAATTTGTAAAAATAGTAACAAAAGGACTTTCCCTTTAATGTTGCAGCTGGTAAAGGTGGAGCTACTTTCACCTAATTGATATACTGCCAGGTAGCTTTATTTTGTAACAATACATACACAATTCATGTGTTGATTATGTTCTGTGATCTGAATCGGCAAAGTAACTTGTAACTACAGCTGTCAGATAAATATAGTGCAGTAAAAAGTACAATATTTACCTCTGAAATGTAGTGGAGTAGAAGTATGAAGGAGCATGAAATGGACATACTCAATTAAAGTACCTCCAAACTGTACTGAAGTACAGTACCTGAGTAAATGTACTTAGTTACTTTCCACCACTGAAATTATTCAATAATTGACAAGAAAGAGCCAACGATTTGAGGGAAGTTAGCACAATTTTGTGCTGAAGTGTGTTTTTCTGCTTTGCTATCCTGTTGATCATCTCCTGACCCTGCCAGATTTATCTCCCCACCTCTTACTCGGGTCTCGACCCCCTGGGTAAGACCCACTTGACTAAAATATCATTGTATGCTGTAGTTTCCCCTTAATACTAAAACATTGGAACCAAAGAACCTATAACCTACCCAAACCATGAGAAATAGTACCGAACTAAAGATACACCAAAGTATGTGGATAGGGGTGTCCACATACTTTTGTATCTTTTGGTTTGGTTTTTCCTTCTTTACCCATTGACTGACCTTTGCCAGTTTGACTTCTTCTATGGCGGTCATTGTTTCTAAGAAATAGCTCTTAATTGACATGTCTTGCTAAAATCAACCCTTAAAAACCAGCATTAGAACCTGTCAGACCCATTAACAGGTTTTCAATGCAGGAAAAGTTTTTTTTTTCAGATGAATCTACATTGGTCTGAAGTTCCATTTCTTTCCCCGCTCCTGCAGCTCATAAAAGCCACTGGGTCTTTTTAACTCCTTAATGTAATTGGGGTTATCCATAACTAGCTCATTGACAGCCTCTCAATGGTCCTCTGGAGACCCATAACCTCTGCTGCTGTATAGTGCAGAACAGGGTAAAAGCCATGTGGGAGGCCTGGAAAATGTGCTGCTTGTTTTATAGGAAAAAAACCTGCATCTTAAGGACTCAAGTCAAACACAACCAACTTAGCTTTTTTCCCTGTGAACCATGACTTTGTAAGTGCAAATGCAAAGTGTTCCACATGTTTTAATTCATTGTGATAAATTAATCAAAGCCCTGTTCCCTATGTATCTAATTTGACTGATTTATGTGAACATTGTTGGTAATTAGTTTACATTCAGGAAGCTGTGCGTGTTGGTTGTTGGAGGTTTTTGAGTTGAGTTGAATGACCCTTCACTCTTGGCTGTATCTGTGCGAGGCATATCTCGTGTGTGTGTGTGTGTGTGTGTGCGCGTGTGTGTGTGTCTGTGTTTGTGATGGATTTACAGCACGCGGTGGAGAGAGAGGCCGTGTTGTTATGATAATGAGGCAGCATGGGAAGGTCTTTTGTCTGTGTGTGTGGAGCTATGAAAAGGTTTGAACACCCCATGGGAGAATAAGTCTGTTTCTATACAGCATCCACTGTCTGCCGGTGGAAAGACAAAGGGGTGTGTGGCAGTGACCATTTGTGTATGCAGATTTCAATTCAATAGGCTCTACTGGCATGACATTTGACATGTGTTGCCAAAGCACAATTACAATTATGAAAGAAAAAAGTTAAGAAATGAAATTAACAAAATAATGTGAATAACACATTAGTTAATACAATAAAATTGATGAAAAATAAATCAAATAAAATTATATATATATATATATATATATATATATATATATATATATATATATATATATATATATACATATATATAAGTAATCAAGTTAGTATTGGTAGGGATAATACAAGACATCCATTAGTCTATAACAACATAAACAAATAACACACACACACACACACACACACACACACACACACACAGGATGTGTGTTCAGCCAAAGCGGGGTCTGTGCTTGGTGTCTCACCAGGAGGACAGCCTGCTTGACCAGTATTCATCCTTAAAGTCTTACTCATGTACTGGACAAACCTGCAGTTTCTAGTTTAGCACCATAAACCAGTGCAACCTGAACTGAATTAGTGGCAGAAAATGAATGCATGGAACTTTGTATATATATGTTTATATATTTTGTAGTATAGTAGTATATTTGTGTTGCTCCAGGGTTTTGAAGCTTGTTTTAAAGGATACGGGGGGTGCTTCACTTTCTGTCCAAGACTCTCTGTCCGGAGGCGATTAGCCTAGCTGTGGTTGTTCTTCACCAGGAAATAGTTACGGCACGTAACACAAATGGTTTTTACTGTTGAACAGATTAAACAGAAGAGATGTGTTGTGTTAATTAGCTTTAGTGATAATAATGAGCTTTAGAGGTGCTGCTAGGCATATTTTTGAATGTGATTTTTTTTGCTGTTTTCCCCTATCTATGCGTCTGTCTTTCTGTCTATCTATTTTAAAGTTCAACCAAAGCTAATATGAGGATTTAGAATTTAGCCAAATCAAGTCAAGTGAGAGCAAATGGATGTCTCCGCTGTGGCAGTTGGTGTGGGTTTATTGCTGGTGTTCTGTCCCAGCAACAAACTTCCATGCAATTAGGAGGGAGTATTCCTCCACTGCGCCTCAGCAAGGAAATACTGTCTGTAGAAACACAAATAGGGAATTTCATAGTGAAAAGATTGTGACTTTTGGAAGATAGCCACTTGATATGGTTACTCATATGGAGCCCTCATAGTCCCAAGAGATTCTTTTTCTGCACAAGATATGATTAGCTTAACTTGTGCGGACAATATTTAAAAAATGATCATTCCGGAGTGTGGAAGCTTCGTATAATTTAGTCAAATCAAGTGGCTGTAAAGATACTGCCAAAGTGGCAGTCTTTTTACTATGAAAGTCCCTCTGTGCACAAAATTAAAACAAATCTTTTTCTTGCTGAAGCCTCATATTAGCTTCAGTTGAACTTTGAAGCAATGCCTTTGACTCCACATACAAAGTTGCATTCTGAGTCAGTGTGGAGAAGAGAAATAACTCTTATAATAACTTTTTCAACATACATATGGCATGTGAGGACTGTACCAAGATAGACTTCTGAACCAATCTGAATAATAATTCCAATATTTCTTCACTTAGCCATAACTATGAAGCGGTCTGATTTGGCACTTGATGAGAGTAATAATAATTTATCTTCTGGCCTTAATGTCTCTGTCACTGACAATGCTGCCAAAGTTAGGAGTCGTTTTATGTCTTTCCATCATATTTTAATAATGAGAATAAGCATCAGAAACACAGTTAGAGCTTTTTCTTTAATCATTTGACACTCATTAACTTTAAATGAACTCTCTTCTGTTGGAATACCATTGCAGTGATTTGTTTTTTGTGTTTATTAAAATATTACACGCACCAGGCTAGCACCCATGCCAATTAAAACCGAGCATCATTCCCTATTCCTAGCCCTATTAAAGAGAGTGAGTTCACTTTTGCTATAAAAAATAGCCCTGGCCTAGCATCACAGGGATTTGCTGAGAATAGCTGCCTGGTCAGGAATTCCCACATTCCAGCACACATAATGGGCCCAAAGCACTGTGGGAAAAAAGGGCGCGTTGAGGAAACAATAATAGTGCATTGTTTTGTCCAACATCACTGGAAGAGCCCCAGTCACCTGCTGGGATGGGTCCAGTAAGGAAGGGGTTAAATCAGCCAAATGGGGCATTTGTGCAGCAGCTTTACTGAATATAAATACGGAACTAAATCAATGTGTGTGTGTGTGTTTGCATTATACAATCTATACTTTGCACATATGTAAGTCATCCAAAGGATGTGTGTTTCTCTGCTGCCAGCTGTGCCGTATGTCCTGCTTGCTCAGTTTCCTGTGCATTGTCTTTGTTTCTCGCTGCACAGCATACAGTAACAAAGAGCATGTGACAGACTCTGCATTCAGACCAAAGCTGAGCCTGCGTAACGTCTCTGTGTTTAGTTTAGTTTTTTTAACATCCCATGCAATCAAACAGCATTGTGGTTATTTATTTTACTGCAAAATTCAACCACAAAAATGCTGACACTGTTACATACGGGGAGTGGCAAAATACTATAAAACACACTCAAAGTCACTAACAACACTAAAAAATTAACTTTCCTAAAGCTCTAAATCATTAATAGTTGCAGAGGAGAGTTGATACTTGGGCTGTGTAGCGACCACAGGAAACAAACAAAAAGTCGCTGAGAGGCTGAAGTCGGGCCTGGTTAACTTCAACAAAAAGATTCACTGAGATCCAAAATAGGACAAGTTAAATAACTGTTATTGAATAAAAAAGGATAACTCAGTACAACGTGCACAGAAAATAGCGGTCAACAAAACAGGTGCCCAGGTGTCACCATCCATATCCATGTGACCCAACTCTCTCAATTATCACCATGATCCATAAACCAATGTCCAAAACACTAACAAAACTAACAACCAATAATCAAAATACCAAAATATAAACAATCACAAACCTATATTAAAAAATCCACTCTGGCTCCTACAGGCTGGTTTGGCTGATGGTTATTTTCTCGATTAATAGATGAATGGTTTGGCCTATAAAAATACGGAAACATTACACCAACGTAAGGACTTTAAAACGAGTGTAATGTGTGTTCTGTGTTTCTTTGGGTACTTCATTTTGAAACTTAGGTCATGTGATTGTTGTGTTTTTTTTCTGTTGGTCTCATCCCAGACAATGAAAGGGTGTGTGTGTGTGTGTGTGTGTGTGTGTGTGCTCTCCTTGCCCTCGCCATCTGTCCGACAGTATTGTCTGCCTGAGAATAGGGCGCAGCGTCTTCAAAGACTCACTGTGCAGAATGGGAGCATCATTATGTTTGTGTGCTGGTCTAGCCTATAGCCGCTCAGTCTGACAACAATGTGATGAGAGGGCTCAGGGTCAAAGGTCATCTGCCTCTATCAGCTCTTGGATTTTATGGTGGTTATATCTCATGGAGGTTTGTAGCTGTAGTCTGGACTCTGCTTTATTCACATGACAGCCACAGTTTCTCTAAAAAAGAGAAGACAATTTGGAGTTAGTGTAAACATAATGGACTAAATGTGAACCTGTATTTAAATTTCAGGCTTGCTTTGCAAAGGCCTTAAGACTAGACTAAGCTTTTCATAGCCCCCAATGTTTTGTCTCAACCAATCTAAAACACAAGTAAAACCAATCTGAAATGTCACTAGTATTCCTCCATTTCACAAGAAACCTGTGTGTGCACAACTACAGTACGTACGGTAGGTCCAGGAACCAGGAAGTGATCTGTAAACAGTGGATGTTTACAAGGGACAGTTTGGGTATCAATGTTACACTTTGCCTTTGGTTTCTCTTCCAAATAAGTATGACTAACCAGGGGCTTTGTTTAAAACCTGTATAATCATCTGATTGCTCGTGTCCCACCTGACTTCTTTTTAGTGATGTCATCGCCATGGATGGATTACTGGACCTGGCCTACCGGGCACAGGAGGTCCCTGGGCCTGTGCGCCGGTTTGAAGTGACTTTTAACATTTCTTGCTGGAAAATCTCAGATTTCAGTTAAAAGTAGGTGTTTTTCTCCTGTTCCTGATTAGTCTTTTAATATCTGCCCATCAAAGCCAATCCAATATTAGTTTTTGTTGATTTTGACAGCAGACTGAGACTACAGGAACAGACCAGCTCTGCTTTAAGAAAATAGAAGTTGCATCTCAGGATTTCTTCGATGGTTTCCTATAATCATTTGTAGAGTGTGCTGTAATATTGAGTAATGCGTGTCACTGTGGATCTGCTGTGAGTTCTGCTTCACCTGCAGAATATCACTGAAAGAGGCTCAAGATTTGTTTTTCCTCTCTCAGTCTGGCTCTCTTGCTTCGATGTGGGAGGGGTGGAGGGCCTTTTACATGTCTGTGCCCAGGGCCCCGTTGTCTCATAATCTGTCCATTCCAAAATCTCAGCAATCAAACAGTCTTGTCCACAGATGTGAAAGAGTTGAACTGTTTCACCCAGACTGCAAAGCACAATTACGTGGATGGCTTGAATGTCTTTTGTCCAGATATGTCTCTACCATTCTACTTATCTTTCTTGCCTTCCTCAAAAGCTTCAAAACCTAGTACTTTCCATTACCAGACAAATTAGCCAGTATAGCTCATGTTTGCGGCATGTTTAAAAAGCCTAGTCCATAATGTAAACAGTTATTTTATGTGGCTAACCCACCATGGCAAACACTTGTATGTGGTCAAAGTTCAGAGGAAACTCCCCTCTGGTCAAACTGATCTCTGATCTGCTGTGTTCTCATAACCCTCATCTAATACCTGTTTATCCCCCACTAGGACTTTATTGAACCACATATTTCACTACCCCCCACAAAGACAACTTCTGAGACTCCCTAATATCCACATACAAGGCAAAGGAAATGTCTGCAGAGCTGGGTTCGAGTGAATGAATGAACAAACAAACCTTACGCACATGTTTCCAACCCAAAGCATTACCAGTTCCAAGGAAGTAGTTCCACTGACACCGATTCAAACCAGCCCCAGAGCAGAAACATTAGTTGATGCTCTACTACGACCAGATGCCAAGGTGACGTTAACTGGGCTCCATGCCAAACTCTGTCATCCATCATTCAGAAAGAGGTTGCACCTACTCTCAGTGAAAGTAAAACTCAGTTGGAGGACAAATACCGATTTTGAATCCAGTTTTGATATTGAAAGACAAAGGTCCTGCCATCTTTTCATATCTTCTGGGTACGAAGCGAAGAGGGAGTGTGACAGAGAAAGTGATGGATTTCTGTTTGAGAAATGTCTGGACCGGTTAAACAGTGAGCTCTTCCAAATCACTTATCACTGCTTCAGATACATACAATAAGGAGCTCATCTCAGGTGACTGGCTTGTACATGCCTGTGGGTCTGTTGTGTGTTGACATACCAATGTTGACCCAGTTTTACAGACATGTTATACCATGAGCTCCTGCTTTGCATAGATACACTGACTGCTAGGGACACAGTTATTTGTTGACTTGGCCTTCTTTCCCTCATCTTTTTATGAGACTTATTATCATGGAATTGGGTTAACATGCAAACAGAACAGCTGTTGTCACATTAGTTTGTGTCAGGTTACATTGTTTGGTTTGTTCACTGCTGCTCTTTGGGGCCTCAGAAAACATCTTTCATTGTTGGCCAGCGTCATGACTCTAGGGATGGCAACATTTGGTCCAGATTCAAATATCTCAACAACTATTGGATGGATTGCCAAGAACTTTTGTACAGACATTCGTGGTCCCGAAAGGATGAATCCTACTGACTTTGGTGATCTGATTTTTCTTCTAGCACCACCAGCAGGTTGACAATTTTGTCTTTTAGTTAAATATCTCTATATTGGATGGATTGCCATGAAATTTGAAACATTCATGCAGTACACTGGGCTCATGAACAGCGACATGTGAAGACATAGTTGTGTGAAATCTACATGGGAAGAACTTTTAAATATGAATTATTACTCTCAGCTGAGTCTTCTACAGTAGGATATTTTGCCAAAGGTAAACGGTGCTCTTAAGTTTCCAAAACAACAGTCTTTTGACCTATACGAAAGATTAAACTGACCAAAAAAATGCAGAAGAATCCCAGAGGAAAACCAGGGCTTGAAGCCCCGGACTCACCTGACACTGAACCACCGGAAAAATCAGAGACCCTATCGGATGTCAACGCAGTAATGGCTGCCCTAAAGAAGTCTGAGCATTGCGTGCTATTCAAGATAGACTCGTCTCTGACAGCAGTAGCAGGTGAATTGCACAAAAAAATACATAACCTGTCGAACAGATCACCAGCCTCCACACAGAACTTTCTAAAGTTAATGAGGATATCCAAAAAGAAAATACATCATATGCTACGCAGATTGAAAGCCTGGAGGAAGGGGCTAACCGCTATGCTGACTGGGTCGTGGAACTCGAGAATAAAGTAACCACTCTCACCTCACAAGTCACCCGGCTGATAGCCAAGGCCGAAGACCTGGAGAGATAGTTGCAGGCTAATCAGTGTGGTGAGTTTTGGGAACACACGACTGGAGAAAGCTGTACCTAACTTGCTACGAAACTCACTGGGCCTAAACTATACTAAACACTAAACACTTGACCTGGCGCATAGGAGCCCACAACCAAGACCAAAAGAAGGAGATTCCCCGAGGCCAATAATCATCAAATTCCACTAGTTCCAAGAGTAAGTGGATGTCCTTTGCAAGGCCAGGAGTGTAGGACCCACCCTCCACAACAGCAAACGTTTCCATATCTACCTGGACTACTCCGCCTTGGTCAGAAAAAAGAGAGTGACATTCACCGAAGTCCGGGGAATACTTCGCCGATGTGCCAGTGGGAAATATGGTTTCCTGTATCCAGCCACACTGAAGTTCACAACATTTGCTGGTGAGCAAAAATCCTTCGATGACCTGACCAAGGCAAAGCAATATATTGAAGCCAATCTACAGCCACGGGAGGCAGAAAGAGAAAAATAGTAAATAAAATAAAAACTTTGACCCCCTGACCTTTCCTCTAGCGCCATCATCATTTCAAAATTTCAGTTTGAACACATGCTTTTCTTTTGACATACAAAAGTATGGTATACTAATGACAAGGGATGCACTAATTTGCCTTTGTCACCAAAGGGTTATTGGCTTGAGTACCAAGTCCAGCTGGGAAAATGCAAAGAAGGAAGGTGTGTCCCCCTTGATTCTCCCATCCCTCAACAACTAGTTTCAAGGTGTCCTTGAACAAAACACTGAATGCTCAGTAGCTCCAGTGGAGCTTCTTGGAGATCAACAGTACAAAGCTGTGGTTATGGTGAGCAGCTGTACTGTAATGTGGATGTGTAGCAGGTTGTTGCTGAAAATGATCATCTTTCTCCATGTAAATTACGTCTAAAAGATAAAATGATGCCTTAATAAGCCAAAAGGATTCTTTTGAAATCTTTATTAAGTTGTAGATGGAAGGTCGCAAAGAGACAGAGGGGTGTACTGGATGTGTGCTGACAGACTGTAATTCAAGGATGTCCTCTGTCCTTTGCTTTTATTTTGTCAGCATTGTCTGCTCTTGTGTATGTGTGTGTGAGAAATTTGCCCTGAGCTCAGCACTGTCTGCACCAGTGACTTTGACTGCATCACCCCGGTCATCACTTTATGACTAGTTGAACTCTGCGGTCATAGTTGTTTGTGTGTGTGTGAGAGAGAGATAGAGAGAGATCTGCCCTGAGGTCACACAAAATCGCTGTCTGGATTATGTTTTATTGATTGAATAAAACAACTCCACAGTCTTTCCCTAACCTTAACCAAGTGCTGTTGTTGCCTAAACATAACCATAAAAAGTCTCATGAAGCTGTAGTCACTACAAGCAGGTATTGTATTGCAAGATGGGATAACAGATGAAAAATACGTTGTATGGGAACATTTTACTGATACGGTCAGTATCAACATTTTTGCGACTTGCCAGATACATTGATTAACATTAACATTTCCGTAATGTGGTCAGCATTATTTTTCCCTCAAAACATATTTGCTGTTGCAAAGTAGTTGTAAAGAAACATCATTTCTAGGAGACAGGCTCATGGTCAAGTGATGTGAAGTTACAGCCTCATGTTGCCTGATATAAGAATGATCCCAATGAGTTCTTTGCTGTGAGATAGCATTACACAGATTTTAAATTTGTGAAAAAGAGAGCAGTCAGTATTGGGTCAGTACTGAAAATACCTTGAGTTTAGATATTATAATTGGTATTGGTAGAGAAAAAGTCAGATTGGTGCATCCCTACTTATGACTTGTTTCCAACGGTCATCTGCACTTACAGCACTGCTATACAGCAGTTTAATATTGCACTTTAATCAAATTAACATGTGAATTAGTGTTAATACTATCGATGTACTTGTCTGGTTACAGACTTCAAAAGTTGTGGTGCACTAAATTCTGGATGCTGCATACAAGAGCGCAGTGGTTGGATTCCTGTGAGATCAGTCTAGATGTTGTGCTAAATACAATGCATCATCTCCTCATTCATCTCTCTGTTTTACTCTTTTGATCCTCTCATGTTGATTGAGTAACTCACAGAATAATCGTTCATACTGCAAGAATCTGGATGGCAGATTCAAATTACTTACAGAATGACAGACAGAGAGAGAGTGGGAATGGGTGTGGAACAATGTGTGTCTGTTTACTTTAGCAGCTCCAATAATCTTCTACTCCCTTTCTCCTGCAGCACAGCTATACGTCATTGGAATTATGTGTGTGTGTGTGTGTTCAGTGTAATTGAAATCATTCCTGGACTTTCCTGTCTGAGGACTTGAGGCTCACTGGCTCTTATCCAGGGCTGGGAGCCAGAGCATGCTCTGCTTTACCAGTTATCAGCAAAATCGTGGACTTCATAGTGCATCCTGCACTAACCACAGATGGTAGGAAAAGGAACGAAAGGGTCACAGTTATCTACATATTAGAAGAGGAAGACATGCACATCTTTCTCAAGGTCAGAAAAAGGTAAAAATATCTAAATTTGGAAATACTTTTCAAATGGAGGAAACAGGACTGAACCACACTTGTGTTCTCTTAGTCATCAAAACAAAGATCAGATTCAAATATGACTTCTGGCAGCAGGCCTCCAAGCTTCCACTGAAGTTGCTCATTACAGCTTGTAGGGTGGACCAAACAAACCAGTCTCAGGATTATTTTTATACTTATATGCACAGAGTTGTGGAGTCACAGAACATACTTTATCTTTGTCGACAGCCACTAACAGCGAAGCTAATGGTGTGACAGGTTATCCAAAACCTGGCTAGTTAACCAGCGAGTCATGTGATTGCACCCTCAGAGTCTGTTGGGTTCAGTAGCTGAGCCAAGGAGTTACAGAGAACAAAAGATGAAAGATGAGTTCCCAACTCCACAAGTGCTCATTCTTAAAGATTTCCTTTCCTGTCTGTGTTAGTTGACCATGTAGACACACACAAGACATGGCAAGACATGGAACAAAGGTCCCCAACTAAAATTGAAGCGGGGACATTATGGTTGTGTGGTATGTGTCTTTACCACCAGGCCAACAAGATGCCTCAATATGCTCAGATTCTTAAATAAAACCAACAAGAACTTTCTTAACTCAGGGTTGCCCATTGAAATGTTCTACTTGATAATCAGCATTTGTAGGTCACAAACCTTTTCACTGACACAATATATGGGTTCAACTTTGTTTTAATTGCCCTGCAGTTTTAGTGTCATATAACCTGTGTCCCGCTGTGTCATTTTTTGCTGAATTATTATCTTTTGAATTTGGTTTGAACATTCGTAGAATGACGACTTTGATTGACCTAATTTGTGATTCCAATAACTAAGTTGTGCTGTGAAAATAATTGTCAGACAGTTAATTAAGAAAATTATATATAAAAAATATAGAAAATGGTATCTTATACTGTTATTTCTGACATAATCTGCTACCTTGAGATTTGTTTCTTTTCATCCAATGTTACATATACTTTAGTGCTTTCCCTTCTCTGCCTCCTTGGCTTTACTACTGACTGGTTTCCTGAATTTTCCAATCATCTTTTCAGGACGAGAAAATATGATGAGTGAATGTTGATGGGTAAAACCTTTCATGGAAAACTTTTCAAGAAATATCCACATATCCCTATCTGTAGCATGTTATACCGAGGCCAGGCCCTACACTGTTTCTGAACATTTCAGTAGTGTAACAGGAGGTATTTTCATTCTGCTGGTGACCCTCGTGCCTCACATGTTACACCAGGAGTCAAGGCTGAGTGACAGGAAGAAAACAACGAGTGAGTGATGTTCAGGAGAATTGCCCTAGATTGGTACAGCAGATGAGTGCAGTCGTCTGTGCGATATTTGTACATGTGATTGATTCCAGTGTGTTAGACATGTAGCGTGTGTACAATGCACTACAGTGTGTGAACAGTAAGGGTCTCGCTGGCTGCAGGTCAGCTAATCCTGCTGTACAGAGTTGGATTAGAGCCACAAGGAAGCAAAGAGGCTCACTGCCACAACACATCTCTCCAGTGTACTTTCCTTCACTTTTTCTTTATGTCCACTCATCTGTTGTTCTACCTCTGTGTCAATATCACTTTGACCTGGTTGCTATGCCACAAATTGGGTTTATTTTACCTACGATCCCAACAAACCCATCCCTGACACATTTTGACAGCCATTACCTCCTGTGTACATACAGTGTCCTCCAAAAACCTCATCCTCCTCTTATATCTTATGAAACGATATGTTTCATAACAATACAAAAAATTCTACTTTTCCCAAGTAATAATTAAATTGGAGCCACTCCTATTTAGTAAAGGTTTAACCTAGTTATGTTTGGTATTAAGATAAGGTTAACTCTGGGGTTCACTTGCTTAAATGTAAAATATTAAATGCTTAACTGTAAATATTGCATTCTTGCATTACATCTATAGCCGTGCTAATGGCATGGCTCTAGGGATGGCAATGTGAGTGAGTTGGTCAGCTAAAACAAATCGGATGGATTGCCTTGAAATTTGGTACAAATATTCATGGTCCCCAGAGGATTAATCCTAATAACTTTCGTGATTCCCTGACTTTTCATCTAGTTCCAACAGCAGGTCAAATTTTTCAGTTATCCATTAGAATATCTCCCCATTTTCAAGATGGATGGCACAAGTTTAGTACAAACATTCATGTTCCATAGAGGATGAATCCTGTTGATTTTGGTGATCCCCTTGCTTTTCCTCTAGCACCACCGTGAGGTTGACATGTTAGATTTTGAGTTAAAATATCAAGACAACAATTGGTTGGATTGAAATTTGGTTTAGATATTCATGGTCCCCAGAAGATGAATCATAATGACCAAGGTGATTCCCTGACTTTTTATCTAGAGCCAAATATCTTGACATTTACTAGATGGATTAGCACAAACGTTTGTACTGACATTCATGGTCCCCAGAAAATGAATCTTAATGGAATTGTTGATCCCCTGAGTTTTCCTCTCGCACCACCAGTAGGTTGACATTCATTGTCCAGACTGAAATGTCTCAACAACTGTTGGATGGATTGCCATGACATTTGATACACACATTCACGTTCCCCTCAGGATGAATTGTAATAACTTTGATGATCCCTTGACTTTTCATCTAGTGCCATCAGCAGGTCAACATTTTAATGTGTCCAATACTTTGGATTATGACCAGATACCTGCAGAACTAAACATGAACTAAACTTTGCTTTTACTGCTAATCAGCAAATGTTAGCATGCTAAGACACTGAACTAAAATGGTGAACATTATACCTGCTAAACATCAGCATGTTAGCATTGTCACTGTGAGCATGTTAGCATGCTGACATTGGTGGCTAATGTGGCTGTAAACTCTGTCATGTTGTATAACTGCAATGGGGATGTGTACAATACTTTTAACCAAGCATTAATTCTGTGTGCTAATTTCCTCATATTTAACCACACCCAGTTTGTACACTGTATGTCCAGTGACAAACTCAAATATCCTTTTATGTGCCAGGAATTCCTTTGTTGTTTAATACGATTCTGAAAGCAGCTAGTACATTCATACATTGGCTTGGGAATCAATGACTACAACAGTGCAATTTTAGGATTAGTCAGCTTATCTAGAATCTGTTTGGGAAAATCAACAATGGAGTTCTCAGCTGTATGTGGGGATTAAGCTCAAATGGGCTGCTAAACAACATGTCAATCAAGGCCCCATAAGGAGAAATTGGCAGCACTGAAGCTTAATAGTAACACAGAGTGGAAGACACTTGACTGAAACAGGGCTCAGGTATCAGTTTTCTGCAGTTGATACCCACAGACCAAGATGCTGTTTTAGGATAAGGCTACACAATGCTTAACATGTTATGTACAATCAGAGAGCATGAGGGTAAAGGCATGACCAGGAAGCCAACAGGTAACTAGGAAAAAAAAAAGTTTTATAAAAACTGCTTAAGTTGTATTGACATTTGGTCAGTCTAAGATCTTGGTTCAGATGTGAAAGTTATGTTTTCTTTTGTTTTTCTCGTTCAGATGTATCAACCAGCTATATCAGACAGCTGGAGAACAAGATGAAGATGCTGGAGGATGAAAACAAGCAGCTGCTGTCAAAGGTATTTACTGTCACTATCAGCTGATACGCTTATCACTCACACAGTACAAACCACATCAGTGGGTTTCACTAACTCTGGATGCAGACCTCTGTGGCACACATTGGGCAATGTTCACGCAGTACTATACTGTATCTGTATGGGATTTTTAGTAAATTGGATAAAAAGTGAAATAACACAGGTATGGTCATTTAACAGTGTGTTGTTGGGATAGTTGTCATCATCTGACAGAAGTGCTGTATGTCCACACCTACAGTGTGACTTTGTCTTTCTGATGATCTGATGAAGGCAGTTGACTAAAATGTTGGTGTCCTAATAAAATTAGAGCACTGTACACCAAAAACTACAAACATCTACATACCATTGATTTTATTTACTGACCTTTTACTGGTTGATGTCTACACACGTGTTAAATGCCCTTAGTAGTGTATATTGTGTTTTTTATGACCTTGTCCAATTTGTCGCACACACGTCCAGTGGTAGGAATGCTGGTATTGTGTTACACATCTTACAAACTCTATCTCTGTCTTTGTTTCTCTCCCAGATGATCAGAGGGGAAGTAAAGACACTGAGGAAGTGTTTTTCACTTTATCATTCAGAAACTCAGCTCTCACAGTTCCAGGATAACATGCACAGCATATGTACCTATTACATCGACAACACCCCCACCAAGTTTCATTACATTCAGTTGTATTCAGTTTGTGCTTCATTTGAATATCCCCCAAAACAGTAACAATACAATCAGATGAGAATAGATTAATTATTGCTCTCATTTCCCTTTATGAGTGACAACAATCAGTACATGTCCCATGTGAAATGATAAGACTCCAATCATATAAATAGGGAATTTGAGGATAGTTGAAAGTTATTTGAGTTATTTATTAAAGTGCCTCCACAGTAAAAGTCAGATTGTTGCCATGTACAGCTTGTTTCAGTAGCTGTCTTTACGCAAAGGCAGAATAATAACCTCATATAACCACCTCAAATCAATACATTTCACTGTGCTCGACAGTGGACTTACCCTCACTTAACAATTACAGAAATATCTTTATTTTCTGTGTATGTTCGCCCACGTTACCGTAAAAGAATAGCTTGACATTTTGGGAAATAAATGTATTCGCTTTCTTCCTGAGAGTTGAGCAACTAGATCAAGCAACCACTTAGCCTAGCTTAGCATAAGCACTGGAAACGGGGAAAACAGCTAGCCTAGCTCTGTCCCAAGGTAACAAAGTTCATCTACCAGCACCAAAGATTTGCGACGAGACGAGTTGAAACTTGCAACCTCTTCCAGGGCACCTGTCTGCAACGTTCTGAAACCTGCTAGTTTACATCAATGCAACTAGCCGAGACGGTGAATTGTTTCCATAGCAACAACTCTCTGTACTTCCGTTCTGACTGCCGGCTTTTCAGGAATTTTTGTAGCTGGATATCATCTGTAGCATCTTAAAATATGAATGAGGATAGTGATAGTGAGTTACTTGCCACAGTTGCATTTCTAGTATTGATGAAACGGCAAAAACATTAAAAAAACGAGCGGGTCGAGATGACCAGCTGACTTCTCTACAGGCTGATTGGCTGTTGAAACAGGTGATGTGCCTTACGTTGTACAACCAGCCGCTGGCGACTTGACAAGCTGAGTCGCAGGCGACGCCATCAGCCGGCTTGAGTCGAGCTGAGACGAGCCAGTTCACAGCGCTGCAACTTTTCCTGCAACGTTCTGAAACGGTTTGTCTCATCGTGAATCTTTGGTCTGAACTGGCCTTAAAGCTAACTAATTAACACTCTGCTGGTTGCTTGGAAACCTCAGTCACTGTTCCTGGCCAAGAAAAAGTACCACACATAACTCCATGTAAAACCACAACCTGTTGTTTTTACACTTTTACACAGTTTGTGTACGCATAAAACGAACCAGATTTAATATGGTGAGCTTTAGAGCTGTTGGTACGAGTATTTTGTTACTTTTGCACAGAGCCAGGCTCGCTGTTTTCAGTCTTCATGCTAAGCTAAGCTAACTGGCTACTGGACAAACATGAGCGATTCATTAATCGTCTCGTCTAAGTCTCTGCAAGAAAAGGGAATAAGCGTACTTCCCAAAATGTTGAATTATTCCTTTAAATGATGCAGAGTTTTTCTTAAACCATGCTAGATTGTTCACCTTCTGATTAACCTGTTCAAGTTTATTTGTCACAATGTTATTATCATATAAGGTACAATCACAGTGAAATGTAATGTACTGTTGCATCAGTAGTGACCACAGAAGTGAATCAATAATAGTGTCAAGTGACAGACCCCTCTGTGATTCCTTACAGTGGCTTCCATAAACAGGACATCTAATCAGATCATTGGATTTATGTGTAAATGCTTGTGGGAATTGTGAATGAGACGTGGGAGGAAAAAATGCTTGTGTAATAGCATCATGTACCTCCTCAGTAAGTAAGTAAATCTTTGGTCAGGGTTAGACATTTCAGTTGGCTGTGCAGGTTGTGTGGGACTGAATCAACTTGTTATGAGATCATTTGGTTGCATTGAGCTGATGATAAAAGATAACAAGCTCACGTTTCTGTCATTATCTAAGGTACAGTATTATTGTTGAAGGAAAATGTGACATGCAGGACATCGTGTCTCACCTACTGATAAGTCTGTCTGACTGGCTGATTGATCTTCTCCTGCTTTACTGCAAGCACAGCAGGTCTACTGCACCGCCTGTCGCCATGGGAACACATACCTACTTGCCTCCTGTCATTCCATCTCCTGTTCTTCCCCTTCCTATCTTCTCTCTTTTTTTCATTTCTGTTACTGCTGGGTGTTTCTATAGGATATCTCGACATGTTTTACTGTCTGTTTACTTGGTGATTACAATGATTGTGATCAGAGTGTGCCACCTGCCTCCCCAGGGTGCTGCTCGGACCCCCAGCAGTGAATCCTCCCCCACAGGGCTCTTCCACCCCCCGGAGCAGAAACCAGAAGCTGTAGTCCACGCAATGAAGGTAGGCCACAAACCAGCCTGTGTGAGCAGTTATTTAACAGGTAACTTGGCCAAAATAGGACAAGGTATATACTAAAGCTAATGACAGATAAAAGAAGTATCACTTCCATCGGACGCTTTCGTTGAGATTAACTTCCACTGACCTCTAAGTGTGGTTTTGATAAAAACATATCAACTGCTTGACTGCTTAGAGGAGAGTAGGTGGAAGTTGGAGAGTTAGAATGTGTAAAGGTTCACACACAATGTGATTCCTTTAAAAAGGTCCTGTTACACTAAATGACAGCACCTGCCCCCTGGTGGCTAAATCAGCTCTTGAATCTAGTTACATGGATATCTATCTATCTATCTATCTATCTATCTATCTATCTATCTATCTATCTATCTATCTATCTATCTATCTATCTATCTAGATAGATAGATAGATAGATAGATATAGGTATATAGTTAAGTACATTGTATGTTGTTACATTATATATATATATATATATATATAGTTGAGTAAAGATATATAATTGTATGTTATTGCATTATACATATATATGAGCTACAGCAATACACTATTTAATTTATTGCAATAACATACAATTTACTCAACTTGAAATGTTGAATCAAAACTGTATATACATATACATCAAAGGAAATTGACATGATGCTATTTTGTTTGTTGTGTGTGTGTGTGTGTGTGTGTGTGTGTGTGTGTAGGTGCTGGAGGTCCATGAGAACCTGGAGAAACTGAGCTCACAGGAATATGATGAAGATCTTAGTGAGAACGAGAAGGCCATTGTCAGAGAGATGTGCAACGTAGGTTTCAACATGGGCTTTCTTTTTCCTTCTTTCTTGTATATATATATATATATATATATATATATATATATATATATATATATATATTATAATATTCTACAGTCTCTGATTCCTAGATGTGCAGGTTTTTTGGTTTTGCAAATAGGCAAATACTGAGACAGTGATCACCTCTAAAATGCAAGGATGTCCCAAAACAAAGGTTTTTGTTTTCCATACTCATCTGCCCGGCAGTGGTGCCAGTTTCTTTTTCTCTCTCAATCAAATGGACACAAACCCTAATGAATTCAAGCTATATGTATCAATATCTTCATGGCAAGAATGGGACGCTAAGAATTTGTGAAATATTTAAACACAAGACTCTGGTGCACTGATACAGCAAATGGAAATATTCTAGATGTGCATCACTTTCCCAAAAGTTCAGCCTGATGTAGGTGGGATCTTAAGAAAAGTTGGGATCCTAACCAAAATTGAAAATAAAGTTCTCTACAGTCTATTGAAATTTGGCCTTCAGCATCAAACACAGACACATCCATCAGTAAAAAAAAACTCAAATACAAACCATCAATGTGGTTCGTAATGCGAACTACAAATATATTATAAACAAGAACTGAACCAACTAAAGCATATACCAACACATGAAATAGATGCAATTGGTATGAATATACTGTGCGTTACCAACGGTAATATAAAGCTGTACGCAATATTATTATATTAATAATATATTTGTGTCATATTAATATAACACAAAACATTATCAAATATATTTAAAAAAACAACTTTCAGTAGTGAAAGTGGTGTGCGTGTGTGTGTGTGAGCACTCTCCACCTGTGATGCTCTAGTGCATTCAAGGGAGATATAAAGACACTATTCATAAGGCAGACACCCTGATCTCTCTCACACACACACATTTTCATGTTGTTTTTGTCTAGCATTTATCTTCACACTCAACACTCATACACAGTTTGAGATAACCCGCCAACCCTGGCAGTGCGCCAAGACTACTCTTCAAGTTCAAAGATAAATCTGGCCATATTCTAATTTTTTCTTATTGTCAACAAATTCTATGAAAAGACCCAAACCAACAACGTGTTAGTCTGTCACTTGATACGTTTTGACTTCCTGTCCATGGCTCCAAGCCTATTGGTTTCTATTGAAGATGTAAATCTTTAAAAACAGCTCACAAATATATAGTTTCATGTTTAAAAAGGCTCAGTAATTTCCTCAAACAGCTGCTCACTGTAGTTTTTATCAAACAAACAGGAGGAAGTAGTGCATTTGTTGGGGACTATTTTCAGCAGCGGATGAATCCACATGTGGTGCTCTAATGAGTATTTGGGGCAGCAGGATGGTGTATGTGGGCCAGAGTCCAAATAAACTACAGTGTGTGTGTTCATGGTGGTCAGTTCACTGTTGGTCTTTTCATTTTGTTGACAATAAGAAAAATTAAATATTCCTCTAATATTACATGCACATGCTTTTATATTTAGAATGTTATTTTGTTCAACATATGTAAAGACAGTTCTTTCTTATTTTTTTATTTGCTTTTATTTTATATATTTATGCACCAATATACCAAAGCAGATTCCTTGTTTGTGAAAACCTACTTGGCAATAAAACCTGATTCTGATCTATGAACAGTTGTCTGCACTGCGCACCCTAATATCCTCTAATCCATACCTCTTCCTGTAAAATAACATTTAATTCATCCCTAAGGATTTAGGATATGCTCAGTATCCAAAGTAAAATGAATAAATATAGACATAGTATATGTAGATAGATACTATCTATAGATCCATAGTAAAATCAAAGAAAAACATATATACATGTGGAACAAGCAAGATACGAATTACAAATGACAGTCCAATCAGTCAGTGATTACACTGACTGACAGTGTTAGACTGTTATATATTACAAACATAGAAATATGGAGTGTGAATGGGGAAAAGCATTTGATGTCCTGTATTGGGGATGCTACACGATGCAAGTAGTAGATATGATAAGAACAGGAATAATAGGAGTTGGATTGAGTTATATGAGGTATACCTTCTGCAGTGTTGCACTGGTTGGTTGCACATTGTTGTAATACTGGTTTTGATATGTTCCACTTTCTGTCATAAGGGGTTTCCTATGCCTGACTTTCTAAGATTGATGCGTTTGACACTGGGCTGTTTCTCCCTCTCAGGTGGTTTGGAGAAAGCTGGGTGATGTTGCCAGCTCCAGTCCTTCCATCCGACAGCAGCTGTCAGGCAACCACTTTAAAGGACCTTTATAGTGTCTGGATGTAGCATGTTAGACACCAAGAGAAGTCACCAGTGGTCCCAGCAAACCTACACTACTATTTGGACTGGAAGCTTTTCAGCATGGGATTTGCTCTCTTGACTGTCAAACTACAGCCTCCTCAGACTGAACTCAACTCATAAAGGACGTACAGCTCAGTCTACCAGGACAGAGTACTGAAGTGCCAATACTGGAAGACTCTGGCAGTCACAGCTTTGGTGCAGATGGACACACAACAGACAATCTCATACAAGTCTGGATTTGGGTTTACCTTTCGTCATCTTGGAAGCAGAAAATCCAAATGTGAGAAATGTGACAGAAGCCTGGTTGGAGCTCACATGCAAGTAGCAGTCACCATGGCTTAATGTGCAAGGCTGAGACACCGGTCAGTCAAGCAAACCCAAACAGAAGAGCTCATTTTAAGCTTTACTATCTCCTAAATGGTTCAATAATTGTCAGGATTACTTCCTAGACACACATAAAAAGTGACACTTAATTTTGGAAATGTAAATGTATGTATAAAAACGTGACTTTGTATTTGAAGAGAGATGTTGGAGGGTTTCTAAATTGACTTCAATTCAGTCAAAGTTTCAAATGGTCATTAGAAGGAGTGCAGCTCAAAGCACCTCTGCACTGGCTTCTCCACTGATGCTTCAATAACCATGCATTCACACAGCGACAGAGCAGCTCTGCAGGAGCCTCTGTTTACGCCTTGATGAAGAAAAGGAAGCCATGTATTGCCACAGTTTTCTCTGCTTTGATATTTACCTCCATTTAATTGATGAGTTACCTGGAGCTTGACATCAAAATTTGATTATATGTCCTGGAAATTCATGGACGTGACATAATGATCGTGTCATTTACAGTGTGAACGCACAGTTGACTTCAGCAAAGCCATGAAGCACGGAAACTCCCTACGATGTCACAACCTTCACCTTTTGATTAGCCTGGATGATCGCCACATGCAAGTTATCTTCTGAATGAAAAATGGACAGAAGTTCATTTATCTCCTTCTTTTAATGCTAATATTTAAACAGCAGAATTACACATGTATGCATGAACACTGCTGGCTCTTGTTTCATACCTTCTGTATATACATTTAGTCAAAGTTGAGAGTAGACCCCTACAAACTAAACTAAAACTAATATTCAGCCCTCAAACCACAGAACACTGTACAGTGAAGTTTTTTCAACAGTAGTCAGTGTTCCAGTAAAACTTCTGATATGAATTGATTCAGACATTTCAAACTGGGCTTGGTGGAGTGTTATCTACCCAGCTCATGGAGTTTGCAGATACACAGATGAAGGGATAAACACTGCACTGACTGCAGAAATCAGCTGCGTATGTTTCCATTATGTAATGAAGACTAGCAGCTGTTTGCTTTCTGTGTCCAGTGTCCAGTATAGTGTGCGTGTTGTGTGTTTTGGTGGAATTGACTAGCAGCATCTTTACAACACTATTAGCCTAAATACTGAGCACACAATGCTAACACTGCTACCAGCACTTCTCTGTGATTTTGCATCAAGCATCTCTCTTCCTACTTGAGATTGTTGTGAAATGCTTTAAGGGACACTCTGACTTCTTGGGAAACATGCTTGTGCTTTCTTAAGATTAGAAGATTGATAACTCCATATCTGGTTGTCAGTACAGAGACAGGACTAGCGTATGTTAAGTCTGGGTTAGCACAAAGACTTGGAAGCAGGAGAAAAAGGAAGCCTCCATCCATCAAAACTGAATATCTCTCCAAGAACTCCAAAACATCATATTTACATGTCTTTTGTTGGGTTCAAAAACAATTCATCCAACAGTCATCTGGGTTTTGTTCAGGGTTATCGTCCAAACCTGGCAACCCCTCTATGAGGACAATGTGCCACAGACTGTGTGTAAAAAAGGCAGCTCAGAATTTCCTGGAAGGTGAATCTGTCCCCTTTTGATGGAACAAGGGCAACGTTTTCCTTCTATCTTGGTGCTAAACTGCGCTAAATACAACCTGGGTGTTGTTGCACTGGAGCCACAGATTAAATTGATGCACTCTTCTTATCAGACTATGAGTAAGACACGTAACAGCATTTCCCCAAATGCCACAATGTTCCTTTTCTAAAAAAAGGATGTTAAGTAGCCCTAGCAGATCATTTTGCTTTGTTTAGTTTGTGTCGACGGCAATGTTACCTTATGTTCGAATTATGAAAAATGATAATGTTATGGTCCATTTTTATATTTTGCAATTTCAAGCAAACGTTGATCATTCTACATTTATAACCTTTTTCCCACCATGGCCACTTTGAGTGTACATGACAAAAGACAAGCAGACTACAAACTATCAAATTAGCTAACCTCTTAGCTAAAATGCCTAGCTACCAGAAGCTAACCTGGGCACTGGACTTTTGAATATTTGAGTTCTACCTATTTGAATCATAATTAGTCTCTTAACAGCTAGTGTACACTATTGCCTCAATTTAACAGAACTCTTCAGATTGAAATTTGACATTTTTCAGGATAATATTCCTATATACTGTACAGTCATGTATTACAATTTATATAGGAGTCATAAATTAAGTTATGTGCTGCATTCTTTCTTTTTGTTTATTCTCACATTTGTACAAAATGATTCTGATCTACAAAGATAGTGGAATTTCCTATGAAAATTCTTTGGTAAAGATGTTATGTGTGCACCAGGTCTTTCTGTTAAAAAAGGTTTATGTCGTCTTTCTGTCCTATTTTATTGGATAAGAGAGTTTGCATTTGTTGAATGTGGCTGAGTTTGAGCGTGATTCAAAAATTTGAATGTAGCCGCTGACTTGTGTTTGGTAACGAACGCAAGTTATATGTGGTTTCCTAAACTAGCAGCCACTCGTCCAATATGAACAGTAATCATTTGAAAGAGTAAACACGTTTTGTATCAGGTTATTTCTATTGAAGCTATTTCGTTTTATTTTCAGATCCAGAGAAAATACACCAATAGAATCCTTAGAAAGTGACCTTTGTTGAAAACCCTTACCCCATTATACACAAAACTGCTGACTTTTTTATTTGTTGAGAGCACAAAGTGATGTTTTAAAAATATGTTGAAAAAAACCAAACTATTTTCTTATGGCGACATTAAAATGCACTGCTTATTTTGTCACTGACTTAGACCTAGTGATGAAATCTTCCTCTGTGACAGTGCATTTCAGAGAAAGACAGTGCTGTCTATAAATACAGATTTCAAATAGGTTACCATGGAGTAGCATGCCTTTATATTTTTGAATGAGCTGTATGTAGCTGAAAATGTATTTTAGCAGTATATGATAATGAAATGAAAAAATTAAAAAGCCACTTTTAGATGATTTTGAAATAAAATTGAAGTATACTTTCTTTGTAAATCTGTTGTCAGTGACTTTGTGGCATTTCATGCAGAGAATGTGTGAAAAGTCAAAGCTTGATGGGCATGAATTATTTGGCTTATGGTTTGTTGTGGATGTTTGTGGACTAGGTGCATGTAAAAGCTAAATGTAGTTTAGTTTATAGTAGACTAGACTGCTAGTGGCATAAATATAACACTGCAACAAACATTAAATTACCTAAAAACAGTAGTTGAATCCCTGTTCCATGCTACAGTACATAGTAATTCTAACAAAGTTAAGGAAAATGCAGAAAAATGCATTGACTGCACTGCTGAATGTAAAACTGGCAGAGTTGGAAGCTGAAGTGCATTATCTAAAGAAGCTCAGAAGTGAAATACATTGCTAGAAAAATTGGAAGCTAAACTGTAATACTGTCTGTGGTGGTGGGACGTGGCTGCAGAGAGGGAGAAGTGGGGGAGTGGCTCAGGAGCTCGGGGCGGGTCGCCCGGGGAGGCACAGGTGCAGCGCATCAGGGGTTGATGAGTGTTCTTATTAGCAGTAGCAGCCCTGAGGACGGGGGTCGGTTGGACCGGATGGACGGGACGACACGACACGCCGGACGGAGGA
The DNA here is from genome assembly GCA_005408345.1 of Macquaria australasica. Taxonomy (NCBI): domain Eukaryota; kingdom Metazoa; phylum Chordata; class Actinopteri; order Centrarchiformes; family Percichthyidae; genus Macquaria; species Macquaria australasica. Next base: position 92,124 of record SEMN01000907.1, on the reverse strand, counting down.
CCACAGCCGTGGGAGTGCGCGGGTGCAGCGAAAGAGAGAGCCGGGAGGCGGACAATCGTTATTAAAGAAACCTACGGGTTATACACGCGAACAGTGTGTGTGTGTGTCTCTGTTGGCGGGCCCAGGGGAGGGTAGCAGTGGGTACGCTACATTGGCGCCCAACGTGGGGCCTAAGCCAACAGAGAAATGTCAGAGCCTGCGGCCGTACAGCCTGTAGCGGCCCTGGCCCAAATGCTCGGGGAGCTGGCCGTCATGCACCAGGAGCAGACGGCGGTAAATCGCCGGCAGCTGGAGGCACTCCAGTCCCAGTCTGAGCGGCACACCCAGGTCCTGGAACGGTTGGTGGCGAACATTGGGGGGCCCACCACCACCGCGCCGCTCTCCGGCATCTCACTGCCGCGAATGACAGCCACGGACGACCCACGCTCCTTCCTGGAAGCGTTCGAGGTAACGGCGAAGGCATGCGACTGGCCGGCGGCGGAGTGGGCTGTGCGTCTGCTCCCGCTACTATCAGGAGAAGCCCAAACGGCGGCGCTCAGCCTGCCGGCGTCCTCGAGGGGGAGTTACGCCGACGTTCAGCGCGCCGTCCTGGACCGGATGGGCTGCTCCCCCGAGGACTACCGCCGCCGGTTCCGCGAGGCTTGCTTGGGACCCGAAGAGAGACCGTTCGCCTTCGCGCAGCAGCTTCGTGATGCGGCAGTGAGGTGGTTGGAACCAGGAGACTCAACCGGGGAGCGGCGAATGCTCGACCGGGTGGTGGTGGAGCAATTTGTGGAGGCGCTCCCCGCCAGGACCGCGGCGTGGGTGAAATGCCACCGACCAAAGGACCTGGAGACTGCCGTCACCCTGGCGGAAGACCATCTGGCCGTACACCCGCGGAGTCAGCCAGCAGAGGCCCGGGCTGTGACAGCGCCCCGGCCTGTCCCGGCGCCGAGGAGGAGATTCGGCGGGGCCGCCGCAGCGGCCACACCACACTCGGTCCTTCCTCCACCTCCCCCTCCTCGTCCGTTGACTGGGGAGGCTGTCGACGCCCGCCCTGACTCCACCCCACCGAGAGCCCCTCAGACGGCAGGGCAGGAGTGCTGGAGGTGCGGGCGGCCCGGACACTTCCGCAGAGAGTGTCCACTGATGGAGGTCGGCCAAGTGGTCCGGGTCGCCGGCCCTCCGGTCCCCTCCCCCGGTCCAGGGGGGACATACAGCGTTCCGGTAAGGATCCAGGGGGGTGTACACCGGGCTATGGTGGATTCGGGCTGTCAACAGTCCCTAATTTACCAGAACCTGGTTCGACCAGGGGCATTACTAGAGGCATCATGGGTGAAGATTAGGTGCGTGCATGGGGATATTCACGACTACCCAGTGGTGCCAGTGCAAATTAAATATGGTGGTAAAATGCATAGGATACAGGCCTCCGTTGGAGGCTCCGCAGGTCCCTGTGTTTAACTCCATGGAGGATTTTCCACTTGAGCAGTCTCGTGATGATACTCTACGCTCAGCCTTCGACCAAGTGATAAAAATTGATGGTCAATTGGTGCGCCCTGACGCAGTGCAGACGTACCCGCACTTTGTTTTGATTAGGGAAAGACTATACCGAGTGAGTCGTGACACTCAAACCGGTGAAATAAACACCCAGTTGTTGGTGCCGAAAAGCCGCCGGGAAATGGTTTTCCAGACGGCTCATTACAACCCGATGGCTGGGCACCTGGGGAGTGACAAAACACTGAACCGGATAATGGCCCGTTTCTATTGGCCAGGCATTTGGGGTGATGTCCGCCGGTGGTGCGCGGCTTGCCCTGAATGCCAGCTGGTAAACCAGCCGGCCACCCCCAGGGCCCCGTTGCGGCCCTTACCGCTGATGGAGGCCCCGTTCGAAAGAATCGGGATGGACCTCATCGGGCCATTCTCCCGTAGCGCACAGGGATATCGTTTTGTGCTAGTCGTGGTAGATTATGCAACCCGATATCCCGAGGCGGTGCCCTTGCGCTCTATTTCAGCGAAAAAAGTAGCGCAGGCACTGTTTCAATTAGTCTCCCGAGTTGGAATCCCGAAAGAGATTCTGACTGATCAGGGCACGTCATTTATGTCACGCACACTGAGGGAACTTGTACGAATTACTGGGCATCAAATCGGTCCGCACGAGTGTCTATCACCCGCAGACAGACGGGCTCGTGGAGCGGATGAACAAAACCCTGAAGTCCATGATTCGTAAGTTCATTCACGATGATAGTCGCAATTGGGATAAATGGCTTGATGCTCTGTTGTTTGCAGTGCGGGAGGTTCCCCAGGCCTCCACGGGATTTTCTCCCTTTGAACTGTTGTTCGGCAGAAAACCACGCGGGGCACTGGACCTAGTTAAGGAAAGCTGGGAGGAGGGTCCCAGCCCCAGCAAAAATGAGATTCAGTACGTCCTGGACCTGCGAGCAAAACTCCACACGCTCGGGCAGCTGTCACGTGAGAATTTGCTGCAGGCCCAGGAGCGTCAGCAGCGCCTGTACAACAGAGGAACCAGGCTGAGGCAATTCTCACCGGGAGACAAGGTACTTGTATTACTCCCATCTTCCAGCTCTAAATTACTCGCCAAGTGGCAAGGGCCCTTTGTGGTCACACGACGAGTGGGTGATGTCGACTATGAGGTGGCACGCACTGACGGGGGGGGGGTGCTCAAATTTACCACCTGAACCTCCTTAAGTTGTGGAAGGAGGTGGTGCCTGTGGCTCTGGTGACGACGGTGCAGGAGACGGATGAGCTGGGGCCTGAGGTGCCAACCTCGGTCGCCTCAGCTCCACTCCCCTGTGACCGTCTCCTTACTCCGTCCCAGAGGGCAGACATAATCAGGCTCCAGCAGCAGTTTGCGGACGTATTCTCCCCCTTGCCAGGGCGTACATCCCTCATAGAGCACCACATTGAATCTCACCCGGGCGTGACGGTGCGTTCACGGCCCTATCGGTTGCCTGAACACAAGCGCAAAGTGGTTCAGCGGGAGTTAAAGGCCATGCTGGAAATGGGAGTAATCGAGGAGTCACACAGTGCCTGGAGTAGCCCCATCGTTCTTGTTGTTAAGAAGGATGGGTCTATTCGGTTCTGTGTGGACTATCGTAAAGTTAATGACGTGTCACAGTTTGATGCCTATCCTATGCCCAGGGTCGACGAGCTCCTGGACCGTCTTGGTACTGCGCGCTTTTTCACCACACTGGACTTGACCAAGGGCTACTGGCAGATTCCCCTGTCTCAGGAGTCCAGGGAAAAGACGGCCTTCTCCACTCCGTACGGGTTGTACCAATTTGTCACACTCCCGTTCGGGTTGTTCGGGGCTCCAGCCACGTTTCAGCGGCTCATGGACCGGGTGCTGCGGCCACATGCCGCATATGCTGCCGCCTATCTGGATGACGTGATCATCTATAGTGACAGCTGGGCGGAGCATGTGCGGCGGGTGGCTGCGGTGCTCGGTTCATTAAGGCAGGCGGGGCTCACGGCCAACCCGAAGAAGTGTGCGGTTGGACGGAGGGAGGTGCGGTATCTGGGGCATCTCTTGGGGGGAGGGCAGGTGCGGTTAGACAAGACCGCAGCGGTTGCAGCCTGCCCAAGGCCCAAGTTCAAAAAAGAGGTGAGACAGTTCTTGGGGTTGGCCGGGTACTACCGCCGGTTTGTGCCGGGGTTTGCAGATCTGGCCAGCCCCCTCACTGATCTCACCCGAAAAGGTGCCCCAGATCCGGTTCAGTGGACGGAGCGGTGCCAAATGGCGTTTGATGGGTTAAAACAGGCTCTCTGTGGGGAGCCTCTGCTCCACACACCTAACTTCTCTCTCCCTTTCATACTGCAGACCGACGCGTCGGACAGGGGGGTGGGGGCCGTGTTGTGCCAGCAGGTGCGGGGGGTCGACCGCCCAGTGGTGTACATCAGCCGGAAGCTGTCAGAGAGGGAGTCCCGGTACAGCACCATTGAAAAGGAGTGCTTGGCTATCCGGTGGGCGGTCGGGGCCCTGCGGTACTACTTGCTGGGACGGGCCTTCACCCTCTGTTCGGACCACGCTCCGCTCCAATGGCTCCACCGCATGAAAGATGCCAACGCGCGGATCACCCGGTGGTATCTGGCTTTACAGCCCTTTAAGTTCAGGGTGGTCCATAGGCCGGGGGTGCAGATGGCTGTAGCCGACTTCCTCTCTCGTCCTATGGGGGGGGAGTAGGTTCGGCCGGATGGCTCCCCGGCCTCAGTCGGGCGGTGGGGGTATGTGGTGGTGGGGCGTGGCGTGGCTGCAGAGAGGGAGAAGTGGGGGAGTGGCTCAGGAGCTCGGGGCGGGTCGCCCGGGGAGGCACAGGTGCAGCGCATCAGGGGTTGATGAGTGTTGTTATTAGCAGTAGCAGCCGGAGGACGGGGGTCGGTTGGACCGGATGGACGGGACGACACGACACACCGGACGGAGGACCACAGCCGTGGGAGTGCGCGGGTGCAGCGAGAGAGAGAGCCGGGAGGCGGACAATCGTTATTAAAGAAACCTACGGGTTATACACGCGAACAGTGTGTGTGTGTGTCTCTGTTGGCGGGCCCAGGGGAGGGTAGCAGTGGGTACGCTACACTGTCAAAAGGTGGAAGTTGAAATGAATTGTCTGAACAGGCTGAAAGAAGACATTCCTCAAAGTATTTTTTTCTAGACCAGTCCAGAAGTCGACCCGCTGACCCTGGAGTTCCCACAAGATGCGTGGGCATAATAAACATAAAAACATAATTCAAAGCATTACGTAGGCTTACATTCTTACATCTTATAATTACAAGGCTTTAGTGCTTCAATAAGTCTCTGTTGTAGGATGATATTGGGATACAAAAGCACAATAAAGTGGCTTTGACTTTGCTTGCAAGAAGCTGACACAGATGAGTCAGTCCCTCTGATGAGAATCTATACCTCTCATTTAAAAAATCATCAGTGAAAGCCAAAGGGTAGTCCTACAGATAGGATTACATTTTGGGAGGCTGATCCTTGTTATATTTATTGTTACAATAACCAAACAATGACCAGCTACTATAAGCCAGCTGCACAGGACAGCCCTCCAACTACCCTTAGTCATTTGTAACACTTGAACACCATGTGCTGCAATTGGGATTGCAATTGTGTGTGGAAACTACTAAGCAAATGAGCAGAGAAGTCAAAATATATAGCTAAAAGTAATGAATTTAAATGGTTAAAACGTCCAGATTCTACCAGTTCAAGTGGTGGTCATACAAATGCAACCTTGACCAAACCTACTGAAAAGAAAAGGAGACCAAGCCTGAACATAGCCAATTCCAGAAATTGCACCAATAATCACATTTATATAATGAATGGTGTTAAATACCATCCAGTTTGAAATCAGTTCAAAAGAGCCCATTTGGAACATGACAGTTGATGCCACCAAAGATCCCTTCATAGGGCTGTGGGGATACTTCAGACAGAACTAGGTTGGGAACCTCTGAGCTGATGAACTATCCTGCTGTATGTCAAAAAGATCAACACTTATACCATATATAAAGAGTTAGATTTATAGGTGATCTTTAGAGACCATTGTAATAGCCTTATATAATCTATTTCATTAACAGGGAAATTATTAAAATAATTTAATTAGCTACACGATTCTCTTCTTAATGGTTTATTACATTCTTAACAGTAAAAAAAAAGGAAACATCCAAAGCATTTTTGAAAGGGTGTGCTTATATATTCACAGCATTACATGTTTATATACAAAACCGATTTTAAGTTCCTGATAGGGTTTTCTTTATAAATAAAATCAAAGAAATTCAAAAAAATGCCATTATAAACCAGTTCAATAAAAGGGGACAAAGGGAACAGACTTCTGTGTGAATTGAAGTGAACCAGCTGTTGATTGTTCTTCAATGCAAAGCGCTTTCCAGAGGAAAAAATATAATGGGCTGGACAATGTAAAACTGGTGGAAAATGCTGCCTTTTACAGTGTGCGTTCCCTTTAATAGGCTAATAAAAAGATCACAGTATGAAACTCATGCTCAAATATGGGCTATTAAACACCAAACCTGTCTTCCTGAACTGAACTATCTGACATGAGAGGGTTAGATGCTCCCACATGGCAAAACAACAACATGGTGTTCCAATCAATATTTAAATAGGACATGAGGCAATAACAGAGATTATCCGAGCAGAAGATAAAACAGATGTGAATCTTGTTGACTTTAACATATGACATAATGTGTTGTGCAAAAAAAGAAGAGAGCTAAAGGAATTCATTTTACAATCCTTCACGTCTGTTAACACTGCCAAGTCAAGTCAAACCCACATGAACTTTTCAGATTGGTGTGAAAGTCCATATTTTCAGAATATTGGCACAAATCATCATCTGTAATGAAGACTTTTAAAAGAACTGAGAACACTGAAATGGTGAAACTGTTCAGACCATCAACATTGCCTAATGTAGTAATTTCCTATCAATCGGAACAATTTTAAAACATTTCATCTGAACTTTTCTAAACCTGTTGCTGTCTACTACTCATCTCATCCATGTACCCCGACTCAGCCCGCTGACTGGGGGCATCCCAGGTGGCAGCGGAGGGGGTAGCTGATTGTGTCCAGCAGTTGTTGGTGGTGGGTACCCACTACTCAAACTAGGTGCCATCCCCATGACAGAGGCGGGCGGAGGTGCAAGCAGGTAGCTATAGGCTGAGAGTGGGGGAGTGTGGTAGGACGTGGTGCCTGGGGGGTAGTGGTGGTAGCCTAGCTGTGGGGCACAGGCCTGGGGTACAGTGGTGTAACAGGAGCCCTCTGTCTTCATCATGGACTGGAGCTTCTGGTAACCTTCGCTGGACACCAGGGAGCTAGAGGTGGGGAGGTCCTTGGGCGGAGGAGGTGGTGGAGGTGGGCAGTGGGGTAAAGGTGGTGGTGGAGGTTTAGAGGGGATATCTAGGGCTGGTGGGTAGGAGGAAGGGGGTTTATGGTCTGTGAGAGAAAAAAACAAGAGAAAAATTTGAAATGACCTGGAAGTCTACTACCACACACACACATACACACACACAGGTGCGGACCCCTTTCCTCTGAAGTGTGGAATTGCCTTCTGAATGTCTATTAATGTGTAACATTGACTCTTATTGCCTTTACACACTGTACACATAGCCAAACGGCCTTGTTGTTTGTCACTTGTCTGAAGGCTGTGAAGCCTGCCAGGAAAAACTGTGGGCACAGCCATTAAAAGATCTGAAGTACAGCCCCAAATTATCTGCTACAACACTGTTCATAAATGAGATGCAAAAATGTATTTGGAATTGGACATCTGGCTGCTGAAGGAAAGACTGCTCTGCTTCTGAACCGCTCTAGTGGACAAATGAATGGACGGCACGTAACGGAGATGTGACGGTGCCAAGGCCCAACTGGAACTGGAAAATAAAAATAATATTTTATATAAATATAATATTGACAGATGTTTTTACATTTATTTATATATATGTAAAAATATCTGTCTTATCAGTATAATATCAACTGGGCATTAGGAGGCTAATTTATAACACTATAAAAATAAATTTCAATACATCTAAAAACAACCTCAGACTATAAACCTACACAAACTGATGTTTTTATTGTTTTCAGCAGAAGCAAGTAGTGAACACAGCATTGACTTATAATCAGCTTTCAGTTGATATGTTGAACTTCCCTCTCTGTTAGCTCTGTTTTTGGTCTCCACCACCTCCTGAGGGAAATATCTGTCTCTTTAGCTGCTAAATGCTCCACTATGTTCACCAGCTAGTCTTTAACTGTGTCTGTTTGCTGGTTGCTGCTGAGCAGGTAGTGGACAGTGGGTTTTTACAGCTTCTTCTCTGAAAAAGATGCTATGAGAGCGCTGAGAGGGAACCAGAACAGTAAAGTTGTGGGCCGGACAGATTAACGATGAGCTGAGGCTCCATCCACACTGATACGTTTTCATTTTAAAATGAAAACGATCTCCATACACACAAGCATTTTATCACAGTTTCAGAAATAATCTCCCTCCATAATACACGCCTGAAAACGCTTATCACATGACCATTCACATGCACTGGGCATGCACGTGCCGATGTAAAGAGGAAGCAGATTATCTACTCTGCGGATGGTTGCTTAGTTAGTTGCAGAACGTACTACGAATGAAGAACATCAATGGAGAAAAGTAAGACTAGAGATTTCTCTGCTTGGACCGACAACCAGTGCAACTACTTCTGAAAGTAAGTGTTATAATTCGTTATTCATGTTGAATTAACCACTGGTAGTCAAGGCTGATGATGTTTGTTTTTAGCTGGAAAAGCGTCACGTGACAGGGGCGTGACGAATCAGGGAAGGACACGTCGTGGCTGATAAGACCCAATCAGAAAGCAAATGTGAAGGTTTGCATCATCGTTGTAAAATGTTTCTGTTTCTGCCCGTCCTCACTAAAATTCAGCCCCAGAGTTTTCAAACTAACAGGGCCAGCAGCATTTTAAAAAGTCTCCATTTTAGGGGTTCGAAAACGCTGGAGTAGCATGGACACTAGGCGGAAAAGTAGCAAAAGTTATGCGTTTTAAAACAAAAACGTATTAGTGTGGATGTAGCCTCAAACTCACTATAAAGCTCTGTAAAGATTCAGCTGGTAATACACTACCAGAGACATTGTTAATATAAAAATATCCATTATACTCGGCCCACTGCATTTAGTCAAGATCATATAAGGCCTTAAAATTAGATAAGATAATCTGATACATTATAAAATCTTCTTTTTATTCATTTAATTAATTTGATTTCAGTTTGAAGGCAGTGCGAGGACAACTGATGAGTTTTTAAAATGGAGTTAAGACACCGACCTGGGTTTATGGAGACTGGAGGAGGAGGTGGGGGTGGAGGAGGAGGCGGAGGAGGTTCTAGATTTGTGAGCTCTGGAAAAGAAAGACACAAGACAAAGAAGGCATTGATCAAGAGAAACAATGTAAACATGACAGGAAATGGATTCATGAGTGGGTTTGCCGTCTGCTAGCAGCAGGACATTTACTTACTGGTGACCTTGCCGTCATCTTTGGGAGAGGGCTACAGAAAAAGACAACTAGTGTCAGTCAGACTCCAAAACAATTCAACACAATTGAAGGCATCCAATGAGATCAAACACACCTAGCCCTAATACAGGTCCAATTCCACTCACCTGGGTGGGTCTGGGTGGTCTGGGGCTGGTCTGAGGGGAGGCCTTTTTGGCTGGCGGTGTGACTAAGGGGGACAGGATGGAAGGTGGTAAGGGGTTTTCCCCTGTCCCTATCCCTCCATCAGGCATCTGCTGCTTAGCCTGGGAATACAAGTCCAGGATCTGGTGGCAGATATCTGTGTGATGGAGGACAGCAGGAGAGAAAAGGTAGAAAGATTAGAAGAGCTTAGAAACCAACTCTACGAGGAGCAGTGTGGCAGTATTCTCATTACCTTCCAGCACTTCCACAGGCACATCATGGACAAACTGCTCCCACCAGCGACGGGACGACTGCTTGGAGGTCCAGTCCTGGATGTCGAACTTACAGAGACGTCCGGCCAGATACATGACAGCCACTGCTATGATCTGCGGCTCCCACTGCAGGGCCACCATGGTGCAAAGGCTTGGGACCACCACAATAGATAGCAGTAGTACTATTATTCAAATGCCCCTAATACAAATCTGTCAATCTGCTAACATCATATAATACATTCAACAGACTTGTAGTAGAAGTCAAACAGAGTTCAGGTAAGGTGTCTCTGCCATACAGATCCAGTAAAGAGTTGAACTACATCTTGTTCAAACATGGTCTAAATAGGCAGAGGCTTTTTTCACAAGAATTCAATTCTGTGGGAAACAAATATCACCACCTTTTAAACATGAAAAAGGTGAAAAGTAAATATACTGAGTTACTGTGGTCAAAAATAGTGCTTTCTGAGCCGCTTACCTGTCATTCACAAAGGTCCAGGCCATCTGAACCAGCTTCTGCACCTTGTTCTTGTCACCTGAAACCCAATGGTAGTTTCTCCATCAGCTCCACATTCTTTATTCTTTCTTTTTGTAAATGTAATTGAGGGTACTATATTGTTTCAATACTAACAATCCTGACTCAGATTTAAGCAAACTAATTCAGTCAAGGTCTCATGTATGTTTACTTACTCACTGTTGTTCTCAATATATTTGTCAATAGTGAACTTTTGCCAAATGCCCCAGAACCGGACATAGAGAAACAGAGGTACCTTTGAGTTGCTTGGCATAGCGCAGCAGGAACTGATAGGGATGCTCCACCTGCAGGTCAAACTTGATGGTCTGCAGCAGGATGCGCTCCAACACCATCACCTCCTCCTGTTCGGAAACGGATTCTTCCTTGAGCAAATGGTGGCAGACTTTCTAATAAAAACCTAGCCAGCATTCCATAGACACATGAAGTTACAGTCTGCTGGTCCAAGAAGCTTGAAGAAGATGCTGTCTGTAGTGTGACAGCATGAAATGCACATTTTCACTGAATGCAGACAGAGCACTGCAAAGTTACAGTCAGATGATCCTCTTACAGCGCTTCTTCCATTCGAGGGGAGTGTTTGGATTGAGATGTTTGTAGATTGTATAAGAGTGAGAGTGAAAGTAAATGCCAACCACATGTTTCTGAAGGTTTCATCATGATTGCTAATGCTTTCAGTGAACAATGCGTAGTTCATAATGATGCAGCACGCATTAAGATAAAATTTTTTTTCAAAGATTGGAAACATTGAAAGAGGGAGAGGGGCATGATATGCATCAAAGCGTAATGGCTGGAATTTAACATCCTGGACCTCTGGCTCAGCAGTACAGCCCATGAATTATCCTTAAATTATACAATACATGATCATTAGTCCAGGCTAAATAAACAAAACCAAGAGAAAGGAAACCACTGCAGAGAAAAGAATTGTCATTTAAAGGAAGTCTTAAATAGCATGTTCATGTGCTCCAAACAGGCTTGTTTTGTGCATCTCTTGCGAGTCTGTTACCATCCTCCTCCTCTTCCTCATATTTTCCTTATTCGTCAGTGTGGCCTGGAATGTTGAGAACAAGATATTTTTTGCATCATCACCATCTTACCTTTTATGTTCCTGTGTGTATATGCGTGTTGGGAGAATGTCTGTGCCTGACAGAAACAGCAGCAGCAATGACCACTGCCACATCTGAGGACAGCTGTACATGTGCTGTTTTGGAAGATGCATGGTTTGTCAAATTTCACTGAGAAAACATGGTGAACCTCTAAGGTTATGTTTATGGAAAAGACTAAACTAAAGGCTGGTGATTCAAATCATTTCTGCATTATTCTCAATGTGCCATAATTCCAACACATTCGACAAGACAGTACTAGTCATATCCTGGTGAAAGGATTTCTTGCTACAGACCTTGGGATCATCTCCAAACTGTGCAAACTGGATGTCGTTGAGCAGGCTGCGAGCCGTCTTGATGATGTCTTTGCACTTCTTTGGAGTTTCCTCCACTTTTCCTGCCAGGAAAAGGCAGCATCCCCCTGTCACCTGCAGGTACAAGCACAAGGTTAGGAACTAAATCTATTCCTTCAAATTACACAGTAAATTCTGTTTTCACTGCACTGTTTGAGAAATGCATAGATGCTGCTAAGGAAGATTTAATAATATGAAACAGATTGTTTACCCCTGGTTAGGCTGACTGTCCAGTGCTTCCAAAACACAGTACAGCAGTTCATTATTGCAGTTGTAGATTTCCACTTCCAATAATTCTCAGAAAACATCAAGTCTAAATGTATGTTTAACAGTGCAAAGGGGCTCTTCATGGTGCACTGATGGCTTTGTGAACCACCTTAGTTTCAGTTTTATTTATTTATATAGCGCCATATCATAACAAAGTTATCTCAGGGCACTTAGTGTTACCATACATCACAGTGGATAGATTAGGATTCATCATGCACCCACCAAATGGTAGTACAGAGATGTCTATGCCTGACATGGATAAAGAACTCATACTTACATATCTAGGAAACTGCTTGAAGGAGTGGAACATGTAGAAGCGGTGGAAGTAAACTATTCCAGTAGCCAGTGTGTCATAGTGCCTGTAACCACAGGGGTTAAGGAGACAGACAGAGGGAGTTCGACACTGTAGACGGTGGTTATTTATCAGTCAGTGTCAGGAAAGACCACTTGCTTGACAGAGCTTAAAACTCCCCGGCCTACACCACACTAGTCAGCTACAGTGTGAGCTATAAATGCCTTATTATTACAGCCAGCATGCAGCACAACTCTCCAGTCAAAGCTCTTCTAGACTTTGCATTATATTAATGTCTCTTTGTCCATGGCTAGAACTGAAATGAGGCAATTACTACAACTTATACATTAGTTTACTCTTTGAGTGAATTTTTTTCTTCTGTATGTATTGAAGGTTACATGTGCACAATGTAGCCTATAGCCTGCAGCACACAAGCCAGTCACATGAACCATCCAAGGAAATGTATGTTTCACACAGCAGCTTACCTGTTATACAGTGCAGTAGTGTAGCTTTGTTTACCAGGTGATGGTTCAACCACTATCTGCCATGTAGGTGGTATAACTAGGTAGTAGGTTACCTGTAGGTTAGCCATTATGTTTCCCACAAAAGGATACAGCCCAAGCCGTGTGCCCACATCGAAGATGAACCGAGCCCCCTCTCTGCGATACCGGGCCTCAGTGGCAGGGTCCAGTCCCTCTGACTGGGATGGAGTGTGGGCCAGGTCCTTTTTGTCCCAGTACCAGCATGGTTTGATGTGGTCCAGGGTGGCCGGGTCCTTCCTGTCCCAGAATAAGAGGGGTTTGATGAGGTCCAGGGTGGACAGGTCCTTTTTGTCCCGCTTGCAGCAGGACTTGAGGCTAGCCTTGAATTTTCTTGTTATACTGTGTTGAAGAAAACTGCATTTAACCAGCTTGCAACTGCTCCAGTCAGGCGGGAACGAGAGGCGCTAGTAGCTTCTAACACATATACTGTTCAGCAATGGAAGTGACAAAAACAACCACTCAAAACCGCGACACAATCTGTTCAACGTAACTACTGCTGCTTGTACACAGTAATGGCAGTAATTGATACATGTGAAATATGTACGAGAAAATCCCCATTGATGTATAAAAAGTTAAATATCCTGAATCTGCTGTAGCAGCACCCGTACACTCTAGCTGCAAGCGAGCCACTCCATCCAAACAAAGACCACCGGACTACACCGGGGCCACATTCGTGATTGACATGTCTCTCAACCAATCGTTGTTGCTCAAACGTTACCATTTATGGTCGTTTTCAGCTTTCTAAAAGTAGGCGTCCCAATTGCAAGTCGCGGTGGGAGGGGATTTCTCGTATTTACATAAATCATCAGTTTCAACCAGTCACTGTCAAGTTGCGCGAGCGTGCTGCCCAACAACCAATTAGAGTGCCAGAATCCAGGGTTGCTTTCGTGGGCGTATTTCAAGACTACCCCAATCACACGAGCCACTCAGTCAAGGTAGGTTTCAGTGCGGGAACACGGGAACTGCTGCTGTCACTTATAAAAGGTATGACTGAACCGGAGAAAAATGCTTCTGGTTTTGTTTAGCGAAGTTCTGACTTGATGTTGAGCGTTATTCTGTATGAATGCGTGCACGTGGTGTAGAGGCACTTACATTTCAGCAGGTAAGGCTAGCTAGCCAGCCAATCCAGCAGATGAGCCCCTTCTAAAACTCAGGCTGATCCTTTATCACTTGGCAGCTTAGCAGCTAACAGCTAGCCTGGTACCGTTGACTTCGGGCAGCCAGTGTAGATGAATGAGCTCTGGACGTCACCCTGCCCTGCTCCATGTACGTCTCTGTTCGGATGGGCGTGATTCCTCATGCTAGGAAGCTAAACTTAGCTGCTGGCCTAGTGGGAAAGGCTACAAATAACCCGAAGAGCTAACGGTAGCTAACGTTAGTAGTAGGGTGTCATAGCGTCTTTGTTCATACCTGACTTTTGCTAACGTCATGTTTGAAATTAAGCTCCAACACTACCTTTTGGGGAGATATAGGAAGTGTTCACTGTTCAGACTGATTCATTTCAGTGTTCAGTTTGCGGACATGACGGACCACGCTGCTGTCAGGAGCCCCGGGCTAACGTTAGCTGAAGTCCAGGAGCTCCAGCGTGACTTGTTGTTCCTTCCTGCAGGTTTAGCTGTCTGTAGTTTAAGCGGATTGTGTTCAGATAGGTGTTGTTTGCTTGACGTCAGTCAGCGATGCATTAAGAAATAATGTGTGTTCTTTGTACATATCTCGCTGATTTTACAGCTTTCAGAAAAGTAGTTGGTTCTGACTTGGAGTCAAGTTATTTTCATCACTGATAACAGCCAAAATACAAACCTTCTAAAGTGCAACTAAACCTTACTACCAGAGTTTTAATAGGTTTCTCAAGCTATTGTTTAACAGAGAAACGATCTTTTGCATGCAAGGAGATTAAAGCTGCACTTCTCAATGTTTTCATATTAATAATGGATCAAAGGACTATGTGTAATCTTAAAGGGGTCACTTGTGGTAATGAACCGTGGAGATGCACCACCCATATCTGCATTTTCCCTCAGCTTTGTGGAGCTTTTTTAGCCTTTTTAAGCTTATTGTGTTGGTTTTCCACCCCATAAACCCGGCTCCTCGTCCATCACATTTCCAGCAGCAGCAGGCAGCTCTTTTCAGTGAAAACGCTCTGATAAACCCACAACTAAACAGCAGACAGACAAGGTTAGCAACTAGCTGCTGAACATAGTGGAGCATTTAGCAGTTAAAGAGCCAGATATTTCCCTCAGGAGGTGGTGGAGACCAAAAACAGAGCGTGAATATTGGACTTGGTTTCATCAGGTGGCCAGAAACACAACTCTAAATGAAGGCTCATGTTACTGTGTCTGGGTGCATTTATAGGGAATTGTTTTTGGGTAATTGTTCTGAGGTGGTTGGTTATGGACCACAGTGATAACTGCTACTGGGTGTCACTGAGCAGCTGTCTGGTGTTTGAGAGAGGGAGAGTGAGAGGTGGCTGGGCCTTTCTGTTAGACAGAGAGAAAAAGACCCCAACTGCCAAAAATGGCCTCAGCCACTTCCTTTGCTTTGGTAAACTCTGGATTGTGAAATGGTGTGTGCACGCGTGCACGTCTGTCTGTGTTTGAGTGAGTGAGAGCAAGTGGGGTGAGCAGCTGCACAGGGAGGAGGAATTCATATTAGCCGTGCTAAGGCCAGTAGGACATTGAATTGGTCCATGTAAACTGGACATTGACACTTGGTCTATTTAAAGGGGTCATTTTGCTGGTGTGAAAGCCATGGCTTACTTGTCTTTATAATGAAATAGCAGGCTGGCACTTAAGTTTTGTAGAGATGTGTATTATAATAAGACCTTTTACTGTGATAGTGCTGGTGCCTTGACCTGAGAACACTTTGAGGAGCCATATAGACATGTTTGCTAAAAACAAAGTAAACATCAGTCAGATTCCACCACAGCATTTGCTAGGTGAGCTGTTTCGAAATATAGCAAATCTTTTATTGCATGAAACTGTAAATTGGTGGGGATTTTGAACAGTGAACCAAGGTCCATCTTGGCCAAAATGAGCAGCTGTAGTCTGTGTCTGAGATAGTAGTGTGACAGCGTTTTTTTTTTTTAAAGGATTACTTAATTCAGAAAGAAAAAAACATCTCTCACTTCTAACTAGTATACTATAGAAGTCTGCTGTTGCTCAACCGATAGAGGGCGCAACATGAAAACTTCAGGAGATGTAAAGAAGTGTCTGTCCACAAAAAAAAAAATCAGTTTACATGTTATATGCAAATTAAGGTTTAAAGACAAAAAAAAATCGCCTAATTAGCATTTTTTTATTTTGGAGCAAAAGTATTGAAATTGAGGATAACCTTTAGAGGTGTAACTAAGGATTATTTTCATTAATAAATCTGCCGATTGTTTTCACCATTGATCAATTAGTCTATAAAATGTAAAAAAAAAAAAAAGGTGAACAGCCCAAAACCCATAGACTCTTCATTTACTGTCAGAAATGGCAAAGAAAAGCAGCAAAGCCTCGTGTTTAAGAAGCTGGAACCAGCAAGTGGTTGACATTTGTTGCTTAAAAATGACTGAAACCATTCGTCGATTATCAAAATAGTTGGCAATTAATTTCCTTTCGATCGACTAATTGATTAATCGACTAATGGTTGCAGCTCTAATAACCGTGTTTGTAAGCTTTCCAATAATCAAAGAACCATACTTGTTTTTGAAGAAGATATCTGTGTCTTTAGGTGGGGTGGGAGTCCAATATCGGTCAACTTTGAGGGCCTCTGTCTCCTGAATGGTTGGTCAGTCTGGCTCATCAAACCAAATGTTCTAACACCCTCTCATACAGGTGAACATGTAGGAAAGCCTTTGTTCAAATCGAAAGGGTGGTGAGGTCAGAAAGTGACTGAGATCTGACAGAGTGCCCCTGCAGAAATAACTCAAAACCTGATTGTAATTTCATTATTTTGGTCTTTTCTGTACACGTGACAACTACTTCCTGTCTGGGAGAGGGATCCCTCCTCTGTTGCTCTTCCTGAGCTTTCTACCAGTTTTTCCCCCTTAAAGGGTTTTTGGGGAGTTTTTCCTGATCTGGATCTAGGGTTTCAGGACAGAGGGTGTCATATGCTGTACAGATTGTGAAGCCCCTTGAGACAAATTTGTGATATTGTGCTATATAGATCAAAATGACTTGACTTGGTTTCAGCACTATGCATTGCATTTAATCAATGTCTGTTTTGTGACATTAATGAAGCATTCCTACCTTTCACTTTGACTTCACACAGTGCACATGATGTATTGGTGATGGAATGCTAACAGTAATAATGGCGTGTCTTCTCAGCCCAGTTGTCCATCCAGCACCATGGGAAAGAAGAGTCGAGTGAAGACTCAGAAGTCGGGCTCCGGAGCTAGCGCTGTGGTTTCCCCGAAGGAGATGATGAACCTCATCTCTGAACTGCTGCAGAGTACGTTAACCTTCATACACCCAGTCCACTGTCACAGTCCTCCTCACCTGGGGAGAAGTCTTTGTTACTCCCTCATTCCACACTCCCACACTTACACACTTGTTTTAAAGGCATGTTGCTGAGACCTAGAAGATCTGGAGCATGTAGCCTATGGGATGTTGAGTAAAGTCCAATTCCTCATTTCTCCTAGGAGAATTCATTAGTTTTACAAAGCTAACAGCTAACAAGATGTTTTCCACGTGTCGCCCAGGACACACTGCCTACCTGAGCATCGTGTGTGCGTAGAGGAACCTCTCATTTTGGCACCCATGTTGACAGGTCAGAGCAGCCACACAGCCCGGCTGCAGTTCGGCTCATCTAGAGGTTTGGAGTGTCGCCTATTTTTTCTGCGTGATGCGTGCGGTTCTCATCAAAAATAGACAGCGAAAATGATCTGTTGATAGTCATTGACATCAAACAACATTACACCTTTCAGTTTCAGTGTCTGTAGAATATGTCACAGACATGAAAATATATTAATACTTTTTTAACTCCCCAGTTACAATTGAGCATATGTCTCTTAACCTTTTTTCTGTCTAAACTAAATATGAATGAAATTTATGATGAAATTAAATTAAACATTCAATTACTGATGGCCATTATCAAAGGCAAACTCAGTGTAGAAAGGCAGGCTGTTCAGCGAGGTAGCCATCACGCACAGGTAGAGGTAGGTGCTGTGGCCCAGACGTGAGGTTTACTGCACACATCGATAGGTTGTCTGTATGTCTGCAATGCTACATGTGCTTTATGTGCTGCAGTAAAGGAGTCTTAAGTGGGGTTTATGCTCGATGCAGCGTCCCTCGCACAAGGGTCCGTGCTCCAAAAATGACGTCATCACTCAACTTGTGTCAAGTGCAAAGCCTCTGCAAGTTGTTGCGGCACTTGGTCACGCACTTCCGAATTTTTGTAGCTAGGCGATGCACCCTGAGCTTTTCACTTCAACATGGACGCCTTCGAAACTGGCCTGGCCGAGCAGGTACGCCTTTACAAGCACCTCTACGAGCCTTCCATGAGAGACCACAGGGACCGCCAAATGATCCTGGACTCATGGAGATAGACTGCCACCGCAGTTAATAGATAAAGACAGTTAAATTCTTCCTCAGCAACGAGTTCAGTTTGTTGGCTTCAGTTGGTTTATGACGATCCTCTGGTAACACTCGTGATTTCTTTTGTATGCTCCCTGGCGTTTCGGAGAATACTTCAGCAGATAGCGCATTAAGCAGTCCTCGGTGCAGGCTCGTAGCTCACGCAACATCTGCAGAGGCCGTGTCACCATGTCTTGCGCGAGTAGAAACAAGGCTTTACAGTGTTATTAAGGTGTGTTTTACTATATGTCCAACTTGCCAAGTCATATAGAGCAGTACATGGCAGTAGTTCTCGCTTGCTTTGTTAGCCAGTGGTAAGACTTATGTCCAGACTGACATCAGCCCCATAATATTAGATGCAATTTGTTTCTCAAACCGGCCTTCCTGCATTGCTTCATTGTATTTTCATGCATTTTCATCCATCTGTTTAAAAACCAGAGTGGTAACGCCACTCTTGGCTTGGCTGAGGTGGAAAGGTTGATGACTATAAAAACACAATGTGACAAAGCTTTGACTGGAGCTCTTGTACAACTGCGACCTCCCATTTCTGTTCAGTCAGTCAGCACAGCAGCAATCAGTGTGAACTAAACTGTGGATCACTTTTCAGTGCTTTCACACAATGCATTCACTGACCACATCTTTCAGATTCCATGAACTGTTTCCTCACTCAAAGTCAGCCACCACCAAACCTCTGTGTATTTACACTCCATTTTGCAAATGTTTACATACAAAGGTCAAATCTGTTCAATTTACGTTCAAAACCTAACGTAACATAAGAAAAAAACTGCCTGTTTCCATTCCTTGATGACCTCTATGAAAGACTTGTGCTTGTTGACGCATATTGCAACATTTCTGCTTCATCTGTGACATAAACTGTGAGGCAGCAGCACAATCCATCCCACTGACTGGCCTTTCACCACATGCTTTTGCTTCTGCACTATATGATTCAGTATTGAGTTGTTCTTCATGGTGTTGTGGTTTGGTTATGCGTTGCTGTGTTTTCAGGTTAACATATGGTGGTCTCGGGTGTGTTTGGCTGTGTAGTGATAGAGACGAGGTGTTTATGGTCAACATGTGTTTCGCCAGAATGCAGCAGTGCAGCACCCTCTCCTGGTAAAGAGTGGGAGGAGTACGTCCAGATCAGAGGCTTGGTGGAGAAGATCCGCAAGAAACAGAAGGGTGAGTACGTACACATACATGTGCACTGCATACCCACAGTATCTGTACCTTTTTCAGATTAGTTTTATTTGATCCTGCAGTACTAAAGAAATATTAAGTGATGAGCAATATTAGATTTAAAGTCAGGGATCACTTTAGTGGTTCAAATAAAAGACACAGAGATTATTATTGTTTTCATGTTGTGTTTAGGTATGTCGATAGTGTTTGAGGGCAGCAGAGAGGACCACTTCTCAGATCTGATGTCCTGGGCTCAGGAAAACGGGGCGTCCTGTGACAGCTTCATAGTGGCCAACTTTGGAACCGAGGGCTACGGCCTGCGGGCCACCAGAGAAATCAAGGTGGGCTCAACCCAGTGGTGCTCACTTTTATTTTTGCCTTTTTTTTGGCAAGAATTTCAAAGATTATCCAGTGCTTAAATCGCTCCAGTGACTCCTGCCTCAAACTCCCGCTTTGTTTTTAAAGCAGTGAAAAGGAACAAGGAACACAGGAGAGGAGCTCCTGCCACTTACACTGTGTGTGTGTGTGTGTGTGTGTGTGTGTACGCAGGCGGAGGAACTTTTCCTGTGGATTCCCAGGAAGATGCTAATGACGGTGGAGTCGGCCCAGAACTCTGTGCTGGGTAAGGACTTCATATGATAAGTACACAACATTAAAGTGTTTGGGCCCCATGAGCAAATTGAACCATTTCCAGCAGAGGAAACATAGCATCTATAGGAGCTTTGATTCACCTTCTAATGTCAAGGATTTACCTTGTAACATATTACAAGTAACATACTGTTTTAGATGTCTAGGTTACATAACCATTGTTTCAACAGCATTTAAATTAATATTTCAGACTGTTCTAACCACATGTGGAAATATACTGTAGCAAGTTTTAACCTAGACATCTGGACATATAACCTGCCAATCACCAAATCAGTGCCTAGGGGGCTGCTGCACGTCTAATCTCTTCCACCACAGATATTCTGTGAGAGTAGAAGAACACTTTTCGTGTGTGCAAATGTCAGCCTGTACAACAGCAGTAACACCAGATTTTCAGTCTGCTCAAACAAGGCGTTCTGCTGCTATCCTGTACCTATCACTGTACACCTCCATGTCTCAGGTCCTCTGTACAGCCAGGACAGGATCCTACAGGCCATGGGCAACGTGGCGCTGGCCCTCCACCTGCTGTGTCAGCGGGCCAACGCTGCTTCATTCTGGCTGCCATACATTCGCAGTCTTCCTCAGGAGTATGACACGCCACTGTTCTACCAGCAGGACGAGGTGCAGCTGCTGCTGGGCACGCAGGCAGTGCAGGACATCCTGAGCCAGTATAAAAACACTGCACGCCAGTACGCTTACTTCTACAAACTGGTACAGGTAGGCAGACACACTGTACGTATACACACTGTCTATTCAGTTATTTGTAGATAATACACAGTTATCAATACACAGTACAAATGCCTGTGACGGGGGTGAGTGCCAGTTTTGGGAAGTAACTAAGTCCAATGGACCATTTTCACAGCAGACATTTTGACTGTCACAGCAGGAAAAGCTCAGGTGTTACTAATAACATCAATGATGGCTCTGTTCCTTCCTTAAGTGTTCTAGTGAGCCAGATTGCATAATACCTGGTGAATCTAAATGGAATGAAGCCATTAGTAATGTAGCTCATTACATTTGTTGACATGTATAAATGTTGTTTGTGAGAAAGGTCTTTCACTGTACATACGTGTAGCTTTGACGTTGCTGTAATTTAGTATTTCCATTGTTGAGATGAGATTATACGATGTGAGGCGTTGGTTTGATTTGAGTGGTTTAAATGGTGTGACAGTACATGGGGTAGTTAAGACTTGGACCAGTTACAACAAAAAACAATACTAATATGTTAAAGACCCTAGACACCCACTGTTGCACCCATCCAGGTGTTTAATGTCACCTGTTTGGGTGGGAGAAGTTGGACCTTTAGAATTCTTATTGGCTCGTCAAGTTTGATGACCTCATGTAAACCCAGCATAGCTCCACCCAGCTTTAACCTGAGCAGAGGTCTAATCAGCCAGAAGTAGAGGAAAGACCTCTGTGGATGTACAGAGACCATAGCTTTGTCTCAGTTCAGGGGCCGCGTCCCATTTCAAAGGCTCCTTCAAATGCAGCCAAGAAATGTGGCCTTTTTTTCCCCAAATTTGGAGGATCCAATGGCTGGATCCTTCGCGGCCCAACCTATCCCAAGAATCATTGCACGCAAGAGAATATGGCGTCCCCAAGCGCACCGTTAACAGCATCAACACCTAAATGTTAAATGTAAATATTGGGTTTCAACTCACTCGAATAGCTAACGATGCAAATGTTAAAAAACCAAGGGGTCTTAAAAACCTCAAACCTCAACTGCTGCTGTCAAGGTTGCTAGGCGACAGGAGCGGCGCTTGGTGACGCTGGTGACACAAATAGGAAATCCTCCGTAGACCAGACCGTCTCATTTAACAGTCCTTGGTTTGGCCTTTGCGGTCTGTGAAGGCCACGTCCTTAGAGGGATGCGGCCCTTATATTGAGACACAGCTCATGTCTCAGAAGAACATTTAAGATGTTTTACTGTTGTGACTTGTATTGGAGTAGGGTTTGGACTGCAGGACTTGGACTTGTAATGGAGTATTTGCTACTTTTGCTTGAGTACAGGCAAAACGTGGTGTGTCTAATCATAGAATCAAGACTTTGAAACAAGACTTCCAGTTTACTGAAGCAAGACTATATTTTCAACATTATTTTTGCTCATTTCATTTCATGAATTCAAACCACCAGGATCTCATAGCTTGCTGTAGTTTCTCTGCTGGGTTACAAGATGGGAGCATACATTTTATTTGAATTAAACTTCAATTTAACAACTTCAGCTGCTTGGTAAACTCTATTCTAACACTGCCAACATGCATTAACAAGGTTAGGTATGCTAGTGTTATATCCTCAACAACAGATTAATAACGCAGTGATGTGTAAGCTTAATGAACCAGTATAATGGAAAATATAAGATAACTGATAAGGAAACAAGGAAAGCAGAAATGGATCTTCTAATTAGCTAGCTCACTAGCTAGCATGTACAATTGTGAGGAAATAAAGGTTTCAGTGAAGTCTTTCTATAAAGTCTACTACTACTACTACAGATATCATAATACTGCAGTCTATTTGCTCAATGCCGAGCCACATTAGCTTCAACAGCAGGATGCGAGTTTTTGAAACTTTGAGGAGCATTCTCCTTACCTTTTTCTCTTGCAGTCCCACAGCACAGGTGTTACTAATAACATTAGCGATGTCTCTGTTCTATTCAGCAGTGAGCCAGCATGAACACTAGCAGGAATTATTTACACCTGTGCTTTTCCTACGGTGACACGTCATCATGGCTGTGTTGGAAATCGCATACTAACATACTGCCTTCTACATACTCTATCAGTATGTACTGCATACTGCCTGCTAAATGAATGATTAGGTATGCCATTACAGCAGACTGTATCGATCACAACATTACTGGTCCGAGCTAAGAGACGCAATGCATTTGTGGCGGTTGAGTATGTCTAGTGAGCTCACGCCCAATACAATAATCTAGTTGCTAATCTAGTATACATCTGGGTATTTCTCACGTACCCAAATTCCACATACTATGCAGCTGGAGTGCACTACAAACTGAGTATGAATAGTGCCTTAGTATGTCTTCCTTCCTCCTGTCTGGCTAACAGGCATTTGCAGATGTTTGAGCACTTTGCCTTCAATCTCCCACACTTCTGTAGTGAGCAGCACTGAGAATGTTCAGTCATATGCCTGAAGTACTCCACCATGACCAGGAGGGGGAGCCATTGGGCCAGAATATAGAGTTAGAAGAACCATGGTTTAGTTTGTGGGAAATGAGTAACACCTTAAATCAGAAGTGAAAGCGCAGGCAGAGTTGAACTGACAGATGGTCACCAATGATTGGCATAACTAAAACTTTTTCTAATCATAATTTGATGTATCGCAAAGTGTTTTTACATATCAAGATCAGCAGTGCCCTTTTTTTCAATTTGGGGAAAAGATTCACTTTGTGAACTTTTTAAAATGATTACACAAAGACAGTCCAGTGTAATGCGCCAGCAAATGGAATAAGATACAGAGCCAGTGATTATGGTATATGATGAAATACTGGTTAACAGGCCCACACAACAGATAGTGGGATGGTAATCTCAAAATATGCTAATGTCCCATTATTAATCTGAAGCATGGTGAAAAGACAGCTCAGCTTTGATCCCAACTCACCACAGTCCTTCTCTGTGAAGTCAGACCTTCTTCTTATATCAAAGAAGCAGTGAAAGAAATCTTTTCCAAAGAATTCCTTCTTTTTGTCAGCAGCTAGGTATTTGTTTTAATTAGATGACGTACAGGCAGAGGGGTGAATGTTCTGCATGTTAAGATGACAGGCATGATGATATCCGTATTTGGCTGAATTCTTTCTCTCGGACACAAATTTAATGGAATAGTTCAGATAAGGTGTTTGATTAGTTTACTGCCTTTTTCAATTCGTATTGCAATATTTACAGGTTTTAAGAGTTACATGTAAAAACGAGGGCTAACTAAAGATAAATGCTTTGGTTACTCCTCATAATACAGTTCCAGTGGACTCCACTAGGTGGCAGTGTTGTAATCTAAATGACTTAATGTCAGTGAGCTAGAAGAAGAATCCCAGTGCTGGACGAGCTCTGGTCACTGGCCCTGGTCTAATCCTGTCCATTTGATTCATGTTGATATTAGTGCTAATCTACAGTCTCTGAACGCCATGGAGACTCAGTGACACATGGTCTGGATGCTGCTAATCTCCTTACTGTTGTGATCCTGAAGGGTTTGGATGACCCATAATGCAAATGTCCAATTTTTGGTGTCTTCTGTTCAAACTACTACGAGCCAACCAGTTGGCTACAGTGACTTTTGGTTGTATCATATCCAGCTGACTCCCTGCTTCAGGCATTAATGGTGTTTTCTAAGTAAAGCTATTGATAGACAGATTTGATCTAAATGTTTTACAAACATTCTGTGTGTGTCATTTTCTATTGATATACATGGATTAAATGTTGTAGCTGAATCTCAACAGGCCTCAACAATCAACATGTATCATCTGTTGGTACAGAATCCACATTGAAAGATGGCTATCTTTTCCATAGTAAAAAACATCAGCTTATTATACAAGTGATCAATAAATGATCTTTACATTATTAATGAGGTGATGTTAGACAGTTATATAATACGTTAGCTAGTTCACATAGAAAGCACACAGTACTACATTACCTGGCATTATTGTAGATTGTAGATGGTTTAAAAGTAGAAATAAACATAGCTATCGTTGATAAGGATGAATGAATAAGTATGTGCAGTATGTACCTTTATGATTCTCTAGTAATTTACTAGTATCAGTATGTTCTCTGTCTAGGCCTTTGTGACCAATACCTTGTTTTGTTGTTATGCTTGTGATACATGTATAACTAGTCAAATTCTGTTACTCTTCATTTATGTAGGCTGAAATAAACAAGTGACTATGTGCATCCTAAATGCTGGACATTTTTCATATTTAAAATGGATCAGTGATTTCACTGCTTGGAAGATATGGTGTGTGTGCCTGTGTGACAGTATAGAGAATGTTGTGTTTTTAGTCATACAAGTGCAACGTCCACAAGGGAAGAACCCTTTTTCCTTGTTCTCTAAAATAATCCATGTCTTCTTTTGAAGGGAGGCTTCTGGGATTTGGGCACCAAAGAGATGAATTTCTAATGACAGAATAAAACCTATATTAACCTTTGCCCTGTCACAGCTGTGTTTTGGTCTTTGACTACACAAATTAGAAGTATGATAAATGTTTGCTTGTGGCATAATGGCCTGCAACAGGACAGAACTTTACTGTGGCTAACACACTGACGGCATCATACAAGTCGTCACAGTAACAGTGTAGACAACTGTGAGGTTTGGATAGCAGAGTGATGTATTTAATAATGATCCTGCTCTGACTTCGACTTTGTCTATCAGGAGATGTCTCATCACACACACACACACACACACACACACACACACACACACACTTGGCTTGAGATGGAGAATGAGCAAGGAGGGTTCATGGAGGTGTGTGTGTCCTGTCCCCTCATCTTTGATACATCTCCTTTCTTCACTCACACACACACACACACACACACACTCCCTCCCTCCTCGTGAAGCTCCTCGCTCTGTCCCCTCCTCCTCAGATGACCGGGCTGGAAAATTAGCTTGTCACATTGGCTTTGAATTGAATTGACCTGAATGTACCTTCCTCAAAGCCCACCCCCACCCCCTCTCTGTTTCCAACACCCACCCCTGCCTCCCTGCCCTCTGCCTGTCCGGCGTGTTGGATGTATGATCAGCCACACAGACTGATGTATGCTGATGTATACAGACAAGCACAACCATTACTGGCATTCCCCCAAACACAGAGATGTGCCCCCACCATGTAAACACTTCCCACCCTACAGTATATTATGAAACGGGCTGTTTGGGACCATTCAAGTAAAACAATAGTAATCATCTGTATTCCAGATGTTTAGTTTTATCGAATACTCAACCTGGTTTCTCTCTTACATTATCGGGGCAGTTACCTTTATTTCTAGTTTCTGTCCATTGTTTTAGCTCTTTCAGTGTTAGGGGAGGATTGATATCAATCTCATGTCTGTGTTCAGCGCAGAGCTGGTCAGGACATGGTTAGCCTAGCTTAGCATAAAAACTGGCTTCAATTCATTCATCAGAGCTCTTGATGTGTCATCATGCTAATGATAGCTGTCTTTGTGTTGCATGTTCACTCTTGGATCAGTACAGACAGTAATACCTGTAATATGTGCCTTGTTGCAGTTGAACCTCATGTCCCATCATTTTCCTGCACAGTGTAATAACACTAATACATAACCTTATACATAGTTGTAATTATACCCATGCACTAGCACATTTTGTTAGCAGCTCCTTGCTGTAGTAGCAACGTAAAGGTGCCTGAGGAGTTTTCTTGTAGACAAACAGTTTTGTTTCATTCAGTGTTTCTCACGTTGTGTGTATCCCTGAGGTCTAACACAAGCTGAATGCATTTCCTTCCTCATAAAACATTTGCAAAGCCATTTAATTTTTCATCTTTTAAATTCTGCTTTTTTACATCCATGTTTGCTAGCTAGCAGTTTTTTTTCAGTGGAACAGCGTGAGACCATCTGCAGGTGTGATTACATGTGTGTCTCTGTTGGAAACAACATGAGGACCTGCTCATGAAAACATAGCACCACTATAGTGGTCAAAACTCCTTTAAGTGCGGGTATACATCTCTTAGTCATCCACCCTGGTGCAGCACAGATACCATTCATCTTCCCTCTGGCGTGTCTCTAATCCTGGCTATGATTGGACACCTACACTCAGCCAATTAGCAGTCTTCACTGATGGAAAATACCCATGTGGTTTCTTGTCCATTGATTGATTGATTCTCTCTCTCTCTCTCTCTCTCTTTCTCTCTCTCTCTCTCTCTCTCTCTCTCTTCCCCCCCCCCCCACACACACAGTGGCACATGATGGATGACCCTTGTCTTTGGATGCTAATGCATCAAGAGCTCAGCGTGCAGTGCTCTGTGTGTGTGTAGATAGTCCATTGAGCTGTTTTTGACACCCATGTGTCCATCTCCTGCACCCCCTCAGTGAAACTGTAACTGAACTTGTCTGGTTGTCAGGTTTCTTCTTCTCTCTGAAGTTTTCTGTTCTCACACATCACCTGCCAGTTGGATTTACAACCAATATACTGATTACTGTCAATTGAATGGAAATGTTCACATTCCATTTTTATGTGTGTAAGATGATACACTTTCCTATCTCTGATGAAGTCACACTTTAAGATACGAATTCTGATGCAAATTA
The DNA here is from genome assembly GCA_005408345.1 of Macquaria australasica. Classification (NCBI taxonomy): domain Eukaryota; kingdom Metazoa; phylum Chordata; class Actinopteri; order Centrarchiformes; family Percichthyidae; genus Macquaria; species Macquaria australasica. The sequence continues at coordinate 65,002 of SEMN01000907.1, read as the reverse complement.
TGTGTTTTTTATTTTTGTTTTACCTTAATATCCTCCACGAGCTGTGTCACAGCCGCTGCTACTGCTACTGGCTGTGTTGCTGATCCGCAGGACAGACTACAATAACTAACTTTCTGTTGCATGCACCTGTCCCTTTCACCTCGCCCAGTATCTGTGCCTCAGGTCTCTCCCTCTGACACTTCCTCCTGGGGAGGTGCACCTCAGCTTTAGACAATACTATAGCATTACAATAATAACTTTACTTATATAGCACTTCTCTAAAGAGAGTTACAAAGTGCAAGTGCAGTGTTGTTGGAGCCAAAGGTTTTTCAAATAGGGTGTACATAAAAATGGAAGGTCCATTTTGGTAAGAAAAATGGGTAACACTAAGTCCCAGTCTATAAACATGTAATAACTGGTTTCTAACAGACTATAATGTAGCTGGAAGCAGATCTAAGTGTTTATTAATGTGTTTGTTAACTAGAACTCCTCCTGCAGACAGAAGTGGAGCCTGCTGTAGAAACGGATCATGAATGTCAACGTAATAAAAGACTAAGAATATACAATATGTCTTCATAGGGGAAATTAGAATTGTTGACAAATACTGTACATTAACTCTTGGAAATGTCCTTATATCTGATTACATCTACATAATTTAATCTGATAAACATGCATTACATCTTTGTAAACTGCTTAGAAATGCTAAATAGGGGGACTTCAAACTTTTCAGAAAACGGAAATGAATCTGTGAGATGTAAAAATCATTATTGATGATGATTAAAAATCATTTTATCTTTTAAAACGTAATGTGCAAAACAGTTGAGCAAGAATAACAGAAGACCTGCACCACCTGCAAGTATATTCAAAAACTACATCTTATCCCATGTACCACGGTGGCAGGGACAGACAATGTAGAATCTGCTCGCTGTTCCATGGCTTTTTTTTGGTTTAGGTACCTTGAAAGTGCTTGAATTTTACTCTTAAAAAGCTGTACGAACCCTGCAGATAACACCTCGTCAACAAACACAAATCCACAACTCAGATAAGCGGTCAGAGGCTTTTTTGTGTCTGTTCCCCTCGTAAATGTCACCGTTAAATTTGCTAGCCACCTGGAGACACGGCAATCCCGTTTACAGTACTGTCGTGACTCGTGACAGCTAATACAGCCAGCTATCATTTACACAACTCTTTAACTGAAAATAAACTTTTGTGTGCATTGTAATAACTCAATTTTCAAAATGTAGAAAATTTACACATTGTGCAAAAACAAAACATAGCATGAATCAAATGAATTCGATGTATTGCCCAGCCCTACATCTCACTCTCAGCAAGAAAACCAATCGGTGTATATAACCCAAAATGGCAAACTATTCTTTTATTATTCTAGAAATGCAAATTGACTAACAGGCTATTTGTGTATCCAAATGATGATAAATGATAATATCAGTTCCTTTCATGCTGATTTCCAGCTAATACTCTTCCTCATAGACTCCCAGGGGTTAGGTCTCTCTTCTTCTACTCTTTCTTACTTGTACTTTTCTCTCTTGACTTAGTTCTCACTCTTTGTCCCCTCCTTCCATTTCATTTACCCCGTCTCCTCCTTTTCTTCATAATGCATCTCTCTCTCTCTCTCTGTCTCTGTCTCTGTGTGTGTGTGTGTATATATGTATGTATATACACACCTACTTCAGGTAGGTGGTGGCTGTGGCTTTAAATGGAGAAACGGGTGGCATCGACGGACACACACACCGTTTCAGGCCCAACTTGATGAGGCAGATTTATGACGGCTTCTGGCCACAACAAATTAAGTTGACAGTGATGTATGTGGGGGGGGCGAGTGTCACACTGCACTAACCGACCACACACATACAGACTCGCGCCCCAGCGGTGGCCCCCTACTCCCAGTCCTTCTTGTTAGGCGTCCCTGTCAGGCAGACCCCTCCAGCATACCTGCATAATGAAATTCCTCATTCTGATTTGTGTTTTTTTCCTTCTCTCTCCCTTCTTCCTTTCGTCCACCTTCTTCCCTCCATCCCCAGACTCATCCCGCCGCCAGCAAACTGCCCCTGAAGGACGGCTTCACATTTGATGACTACAGGTCAGTGTGTGTGTGTGTGTGCGCAGAATGGACCTGTTTTAGATTTTTCACATCATCCGCTACATGTTTATGCGAGTTGTTCCTATAAACTGGAGCAAATGCAAAAGAATTATTCTGGTTTATTGCAGCAAGGGTTTGGCCATCATTCCTATTGGTAATAATAACATTGCACTGAGATCGGGGAACATGGCAACAATGCTAAAAAGAAGCCAGACGGAACAAACAACACCAGCATTCAGACTATCAAACAGGTTATAAGCAAAGCTAAGAAAGCGAAGGCAAACAGTAACAATGATGACCCAAACTGTCTGTTGTAAACATTCATCACAATTCACATTCCTGTGCAATGAGGGATTATTGCTTCCATCTCCTCCACATAAGGGCTATGAGTAGGAAGGAGAATCTTTGTGAATCTCACCATTGGATTTTGAGTCCTGGTGTTATGATTTGCTCCAGAATTGAGAAGCAGAAAAGGGCACACTATCTTCCAGCTCCTGCTTCAAGGCACTGTGTGCTAAACCATTCATAATGCAATTTGAAACATATCTGGACGAATGATAGAGCTCTTCTGCTTGGATGAGTATAGTTGTGCTTAGAAAGTGAACCTTTCTGTGGAAGATTTTATTAGTCAATGTTCTTTGTATGAAGCGTTATAATTAAAGGGAAACTCTTTTTAAACCTAGGCCCTATTTTTTTACAAGTCTTGGGGTCTAAATGACTAATAGTTACCAAAAGTTTTGGAATTGGTCCAGTAGATCACCTTCGCTTCGTCTGACAACATTATGGAAAGGATCCCTACAGAGACAGACTGTTAAAGAGCAAGATCCTTTTTGTTTAACCAGAAACAGAAAGTCTTGGTCAAGGAAAAGTCTGAAATCTCGTGAGAGGTTGAGTTGTTGCAGGAAGACAAACAGATCTTACTCTTCAACAAAACGGTCTGTCTCTGTAGTAGTATTAGTCATTTAGACTAGACTAGATTAGGGCCCAGGTTTAAAAATACCAGAGTTTCCCTTTAAGATGTTATGTTCATTTATGACAAAGATTTCACTACAAGCATATTTTTGGTGTCTTATATAAGCCATATGGGCTGGGCACTTGCATTTGTAAATCAGTAACATTACCAGCTCACTAAAGTGGCTTTGATGAAGCTCTCTGACCGAACAAACAAGTAGAAAAAATAGTGCGGGAGTACACAACCTTTTTAGTTGTAAAGGTAACTGTGTTACAGGCTGAAGGGCTCAGTTGTTTGGTAGAAACAGCAGTTGCTCTACATGTAGTGGAGCCAGAGTGCTGTGCTGTGCTGGTCCTGTGTGCCAGTACTTTGCTGCTTCACTAGTGCCAGGGAAACCCTTCAGTATCCACAGTGCTCTACAGGTGCAGCAAAGTCTGGAAAGAACTATTTTATTTCCAAGTTAGTCTCTTGTGTTTGTAGTATTTCCTAAATACTTCACCTTCATCTTGCAAAGCTAGCATATTTCTTCCCTTTGAGATGATAAAATCCAAAATGGGCACAAATACCTTCATTGAAGAAGAGCTTGAGATGCCTGTAGTGTGTGTGCAGTACACCACCAGGTGCTGCACTGTGCACTTGCGGCACATTTCCACCTTTTCCGTTCCATCAACACAGTGCGGAGGAACCATAAATGATTCATTATGTCCAATTATCCAATTTGGAATGTGGGATTCAATCCAGAATTGTGGTTCTTAAGTGAATGGTTTTAGATAACTGTTGGTTTGTTACCAACCTGACCCGTCATCTGCTTGTGTTTTTGGTCCGTCTGACTTCACTGTAGCAGTGACTTCTTTCACACTGCACCAGCTAACTTGGTGAGTGCAGTAACACACAACACACCAGCAGTACTCAATTGGAATTCTCCATTAAGCTCAATTATTGCATGTTGAAGGAGGAGAGAAAGATTTATTCCTTCAATCTCTCTCCTCTTCCCTGTCTATCTCCCTCCATCCTCCTTCCTTCTCCCTCCATCTTCCTTCCTTCTCTCTCCATTCTCCTTCCTTCTCCCTCCATCCTCCTTCCTTCTCCCTCCATCTTGCTTACTTCTCCCTGCATCCTCCTTCCTCCTTCGGTCTCCCTCCTTCCTCCTTCGTTCTTCCTCCATCCTCCTTCCTTCTCTCTCCATCCTCCTTTCTTCTCCCTCCATCTTGCTTCCTTCTCTCTCCATCCTCCTTCCTTCTCTCTCCATCCTCCTTCCTTCTCTCTCCATCCTCCTTCCTTCTCCCTGCATCCTCCTTCCTTCTCTCTCCATCTTGCTTCCTTCTCTCTCTCCATCTTGCTTCCTTCTCTCTCTCCATCTTGCTTCCTTCTCCTTCACGAACCTACTGTCCAGGAGGTCAGTGGCGTAAACAAACTTCACTGTAACAAGCAGTGATTGGTTGATTGTTTGTGACAGGTGGGCGGTGTCCTCTGTGATGACCCGTCAGAACCAGATCCCAACTGAGGACGGCAGTCGGGTCACTCTGGCCCTCATCCCCCTCTGGGACATGTGTAACCACACAAATGGACTGGTAAAGTCTTCATCTCTCTCTCACTCACTCACTCACTCACTCACTCACTCACTCACTCACTCACTCACTCACACTTATATACAGTACATTATTGTAAATTGATGAAGAATGTGGCAGGGAAAGTTTTAGAAGAAGAATTTTGACTTCTGCCGTGGTTAGACACAAGGCTTAAAGAATCACAGTTGAAAACAGTGGACACTTTGTGCCCATACTGTGATGGAAGTACATATTCCAGTAATGCATATAATCAATATCACCAAGTGGGAAAACATTGAATTCACAAATAAAAACACACATACGATCCTGGATGGCCAAAAAAAGTTGTGATGATCATCAATAAATGTATTTACTGAGCGCTGGTAATAGTTATGTCGATCTGCAGATCACCACCGGCTACAACCTGGAGGATGACCGCTGTGAATGTGTGGCGCTGCAGGACTACAAGGAGAACGAACAGGTGAAGATAAGTCACTCTCTCATTCTACTTATACTTTGGTCTTCTTTCTCTGTTTGCACACACACAAAGCTCTTCTCAGTGCTATGGCTGTTAGCGGCTGCTAGATCTAACCCTTTGTTTTCTCCATGGCAACACATGGGTCAAGATTGAGTGTAACATGTTCATTGAATAAAGTTATTGTTATGAATACATGATACCCTGAGAAGAACAAGGGGTTAAATTGTTTCATCCCTCTGTAGATATAAGGATTTAAAATACATTTGTTTGTATTCTTATTACATTATTGTCAGCATCAGTAGTGTCGCTGGTGTTGCTAGAGGGACTTGCCGAAAATTCGACAGAAGAACCGGCGGAGCTAGCATCCAATCACAAGGATGCGTCGAAGTAACGAGCTAGCCAATCACAGCACAGTAGGGCGGGACTTGACGCAAAACACGTGGGAGGGAAAATAATGCCCCCAATCTCCCATCCAACTGTCAGCAGCCCAGTTGCATTGTGGGTAATGTAGGTGGATATCTCTGGTTCTGCTGCGTCGATTTTTAAACTGTCCCTCTGTCTGATAGAGTTGCAGGAGGGACCTGAGGAATCAGAGAAGGACCCTTTTAATGAAGACTGAAACATGCTTACTGATGACATTTCTGAGTAGCCAAATGTATTAGCTAACACTTGTAGTGACAGTGCCTTCAGTCTGTCAATAAAATTAGTGAAAACTGAGAAAAAGCAAAGGGTTACATGCTAACTGAATGCACGCCATCAAGACAGGTGATGACAACGGTGTTGATGATTTTTTCTTCCTGTAGATCTACATCTTCTATGGCACGAGATCCAATGCCGAGTTTGTCATCCACAACGGCTTCTTCTTCCAAGACAACGCCCACGACCGAGTGAAGATCAAGCTGGGCGTCAGTAAGAGCGAACGCCTCTACGCCATGAAGGCCGAAGTGCTGGCACGGGCCGGCATCCCAGCGTATGTCCGACTCTTCTCACTGTTTACAAGCTGTATATTTCCCAGTCATAGGACAAACATAGATCCTCTATTCTACTAACACAGTGACTGAATCTGCAAGCTAGCCTCTAAAGCTTTAATATGGGTCAAAGAGAGCTTTAGGCTCATGACTAACTCCGTGCACCTTTCATATAGCCGCGGTGCACTTTTGTCTTCCAACAGATATTTCAACCAATTAGGCCCCCCTTTGGCGTAATTGAAACACATAATATAAATGTTGCAGCAGGTTTCTTTTCTTTTTTCTCTCCCGCCCCACCAAGTATCAATTTACCATCCGCCCCAACACTTTCATCACCAAGAAGCTTAATCATTTTATCATTAGCCCCTTAATTTTATGCAGCATTCTCTGCTCGGCATTTTTAATCAGACGCCTTTTAATCTCTTATTGATGACAGTCTAAATTTCAACAGTGGAAATTAAATGAAACAATCCCTGTTGTTGCCGGGGTGCTCTATTAAACTGACAGATATGCTCGTAGATCATTTTCAAAGGAAACAGCAACAGATTGGGTGCCGGGCCTTGCTGAGATATTGAGCGGCTGCTATCATCAGACTCTTTTTACAACGTGGAAATCACTCCTTTTTCCTCTCCTTTATTCTTTGAACAGTCTGATAAGTGGAATGAAGTGAGCACATTTGACTATTCATTTACAAGTTTGTAATTAGCTCTTCTTCCAAAGTCTGCAAACCCTTTAAACACAGAGTTAGAGTACAGCATTTCCTACAAAGAGTTAACTTTCCTGAGCTGGATGCTGGATGCCAGAGCAGTGGACAGAGGGCTAATTTAATAGGAGGAGCGGGGAGGCGGCTGTAATGCGTTTGTGGGCTGTAATAATGTCGACCCTGTGCTACCGATCGCGACATCGATCACTTTGCTGAAATAGGGGGAAAATATTGTCTTGTCCCAAATTACCTCAGTGTGTAGTGTTATGATGTGGAATGGATTCTGCTGAGTCCTGGATCACATGTGTTTCATATATTTTCTGTCACACTGCTGACTTTGACCATCCTGAGAAATACTTCAAACAGCAACATTAATATTATGTTTTAGAGAGACACAAGAAAGACAAGAATTGGATTTGATAGAATCAGATGACATCCAGGAGGTCCATTTTATACTTGCTATCGTGAAAATCAAAGCTTATTTGTGTGTAAAAGCTCAACGTTTCAGAGTAGTTGATCCCTGCACCCCAAAGTAAAAACCAACAAAAATCAACAATAATGGTAGAAACACCAGTAAAATAACTAAATAAACAAAAAAGATGGAGTTTGTGTAGGGAATATCTTCAAGTATACAGTTTTTATTGTATAATATTTGTTTTTTGTATCCTCTTCCATCTCATATCAAACAAACTAGCTAGATTCCTAATCATAAGATTCATTATCTCCATTGTATAGATCTTGTTAATTGTGTCCTTCCATTTTTTTATTTATGCTGCAGTTGGTTTCAGCCAGTTTTGTTTTATCTGCATTAGTGCTTGCTCTGGCCCTAAACGAGTGTGCACTGAAATATGCTACGGTAGTATAGTTTGACTTGTTTGAGGCTACATCTTCACCAACAACTCGATGTAGCCTCAAATAAGTCATTATGTAGAAAACAACAGAAACCTACTGTATGTTCTTTTTTATTTATGGATCCAGTGATTAACACTGCCTTTCACACACAAACAGCTACAGCTCTTTTATACTTCCAGCAAACAAATCAAAAGATAATTACACTCAACAAAACATATAAACAGAGGATCATTGTGTGGCATTGAACACTGAATAAACATATCAATTACAATGTATATTTTTGTGTATATAACTTATTATTTATGTGTGTATATGTGTGTATATATATGTGTGTGTATGTATGTATGTATATATATATACATACATATATATATATATATATATATATATATATATATATATATATATATATATATATATATATATATATATATATATATATATATAACTCTTTCTCTTTCTTAACTCTATATAACATATATGTATATGTGTAATAATACATGTATGTATATACATATATATATATGTATATATATATATATGTATATGTATATGTATATATATATGTATATATATAACTTATGTTATTATAGTATACACCGATCAGCCATAACATCTGTCACCTGTCAGTGGGTGGGATATATTAGGCAGCAAGTGAACATTTTGTCCTCGAACTTGATGTGTTGGAAGCAGGAAAAGTGGGCAAGTGTAAGGATGTGAGCGACTTTGACAAGGACCAAATTGTGATGGCTAGATGACTGGGTCAGAGCATCTCCAAAACTGCAGCTCTTGTGGGGTGTTCCCGGTCTGCAGTGGTCAGTACCTACCAAAAGTGGTCCAAGGAAGGAAAACCGGAGAACCGGTGACAGGGTCATGGGCAGCCAAGGCTCATTGATGCGCGTGGGGAGTGAAGGCTGGCCCGTGTGGTCCGATCCAACAGAAGAGCTACTGTAGCTCAGATTGTTGAAAAAGTTAATGCTGGTTCTTATAGAAAGGTGCCAGAACACACAGTACATCGCAGTTTGTTGTGTATGTGGCTGCGTAACCGCAGACCGGTCAGGGTGCCCATGCTGACCCCTGTCCACCGCCGAAGGCGCCTACAATGGGCACGTGAGCATCAGAACTGGACCACGGAGCAATGGAAGAAGGTGGCCTGGTCTGATGAATCACATTTGCTTTTGCATCATGTGGATGGCCGGGTGCGTGTGCGTAGCTTACCTGGGGAAGACATGGCACCAGGATGCACTATGGGAAGAAGGCAAGCCGGCGGAGGCAGTGTGATGCTTTGGGCAATGTTCTGCTGGGAAACCTTGGGTCCTGCCATTCATGTGGATGTTACTTTGGCACGTACCACCTACCTAAACATTGTTGCAGACCAAGTACACCCCTTCATGGAAACGGTATTCTCTAATGGCAGTGGCCCCTTTCAGCAGGATAATGCACCCTGCCACACTGCAAAAATGGTTCAGGAATGGTTTGAGGAACATGACAACGAGTTCAAGGTGTTGACTTGGCCTCCAAATTCCCCAGATCTCAATCCAATCCAGCATCTGTGGGATGTGCTGGACAAACAGGTCCGATCCATGGAGGCCCCACCTCGCAACTTACAGGACTTAAAGGATCTGCTGCTAACATCTTGGTGCCAGATACCACAGCACACCTTCAGAGGTCTAGTGGAGTCCATGCCTCGACTGGTCAGGTCTGTTGTGGCAGCAAAAGGGGGACCTACACAATATTAGGCAGGTGGTCATAGTGTTATGGCTGATCGGTGTGTATATCTGAATAGAGCATGACCAGTCGTCAGCAGACTGAGCAGATTATCACATAAATATTGGTATCGGCATGTATGATGGCAGATCTGCAAAAAGAAATTGAACAGCACTGCAGCAATAATTGTTTTTTGGTGGCATTTCTACATATAGGTGATTTTGTCAGATATAATATAATTTAGCTTTATGTATTTTTTAATCAGTTATTATATTATTAATTATCAATAGTTTATTATTATTTTAATTAATCTGACTTTCAATTAAGCTTACTGTTCAAAATGTATCATGCCTGTTCATGTTATGAAGATCAAAACATGGCTGATATATTATCAGATTATTTTTTTTTTTCATCAGATCAGTATCATGTATCGGTCGGCCTCTCTAACTTTAAAAAAATAGTTCACCAATTTGACAAATCTGCTTTCTTTCTGAGATCAAGAGAGGATGTTCCATTAAGCACAGAGCTGGTAAGGACATGGTTAGCCTAGCTTAGCATAAACATTGGAAGCAGGGGGAAACGGGTAGCCTGGCTTTCCAAAGTGAAAAGGTCCACCTACCAACAACTCTAATGCTCACTAATGAACATGTATCTCGTTTAACAGAAATGTTAAAAAAAAACAAAAAAAAAACAGCTTGTGATTGAGGAGTTTTTCATCCACTCAGCACTTATGTACAGGTTGCCAGATTTAGTCGGTCAGCGCAGGTTTTAGTAGATAGGTACCAAACCTGGCAACCTCGCTGTGACGACAGGACTCTGGGAAACTGCACACAGTCACTGCCCCTGGCTGTTGCTCATCAAGGAATTCCATCATGTGGACACGTTTTTGAACTTTGGACAGAGCCCACTGGGCCCAGTCTTTAAGCTAAGCTAGGCTAACCACATCCTGATTCCAGCTCTGTATAAATCTTCTCACTTCACTCTCAGCAAGAAAGCAAGTAAGCACATTCCCCAAAATGTTGAACTATTTCTTTGAGGTCTGTCTGCAGTTTTGTGCTGCTGTCCGCTCAGAATGTTTATTACAGGCTTATTGAGCTAAATGAGTAGTCTCTTATAACGCTACGCTATCTATGTGCCACGTGTTTTCTATGTAAACCATGTCCATGTCAAGTATTTTATTTTTATGTTTGATTCTTGGATGTGTTCGTTGACTTTCTGATATGTTGGTTTGTATGTTGTGCTTTCAGGTCCTGTATCTTTGCTCTGCACTGTAATGAACCCCCCATTTCAGCCCAGCTCCTAGCCTTCCTCAGAGTCTTCTGCATGACCGAGGGTAAGACACTGACGGATACACCAGTGTACACACACACACACACACACACACACACACACACACACACACACACACACTGTGGAACCTCGCAGCCACAAACCTGGTAGCACACTAAAACAAAACACGTCACAGTTTCCGACGCTCCTCCGAGACCATCGTCAAGCGACTGCTTCCTCCTCACTTCAGCGGTGTGGAAGAGAATGAGAGGGGAAGAGCAATGTCTGTCCATTCCTGAGCTGGTTAATTGATCAAGGCAGGCCACCAGATGTGTGGAAGGAGCAATCCACCAGGGGTTTGCAATATTCATCGGCATGTATGCAGAATGGCACCGGTGTCATAAATCCCCAGCCACACAAGGCCACATCCTCCTCTGTCACAGGACTCATCTTCAGGACCCTGCTTGATATATTATTCACTTTTTTTGCTGCATGTTAATTTTTAAAACGGCCTCAACGCCTTTTGTGTGTGTGTGTGTGTGTGTACATTTCTTAACAGATGTGACATGATGGAATAGTGTGCACACACAACCGGGGTGCTGCAGTTCGCCTCTTTCACCTTCCCATGTAACCAAGCCATGTTTAAGTCCTCAGATTAAAGGCAGCAGGATGAAGGGTTCAGAGGGAAGAAAAGACAGAAATTTAAACGTTGATCTTCACCAAAATTATGTTCAAGATATAACCAAGCAGTGTTGGAATGTGAAGACTGGCTGGCTTAGCAAATCTTTGGCACAAAAGGATTTGATAAGGAAACGTTGATCGCAAATTAAGGGAACGTCTCACACCTTTTTGATGTCTTTTTCACTACTTTCATCTCTGTCTGTCCAAAACTAAGATAATTTAGGCTGGGGTTCGTCAGCATTTATCATATCTGTAGCTGCCGATCCAAGCTTTTTCTGCGTCCCTCATGCCTTGAGTACCTATATTTGTGCACATATTTAGCGTATTCTTAGTTTTCTGCATTCGACTGTTCTCCTTTTTTCTGTGGATGCATAAATGTTTAACTGTGAGATTCTACTTAAATTGCTATTATCGGATCAGCTAGATTGTTTCTGTAGAGAAAAGTGGGCAGACTGGTCTTGTTGAACTACAAAAACATACACACCTTCGTAGACCAATATTACTTTTTACACAAACGATCTTTGGCTGAGTAGAGACATTGGCTTATAGAGAGCACATTAACCAGAAAGCAGCTAAATGTTTTAGTCATCACAGAATCCGTTATTTAACTAAAGCTGATCTAATCTGCTGCTGGTGATGTTTAACATTTTAACCAGCGGAAACAACACCAGAGGTTAAAAACGTGAAGCCTATTACCTGTATGTTTTCTAGATTGCTCTTTGCTAATAAAAAAGAACAAGGAGAGCTCAAAGTAGTGTTCATTTTTGGCACCTGATTTTGATTTAGTTTTAGTTTTAATCTTTTGACAAAAATGTAGATTAGGTTTAGTCAAATTTTAGTCATTTGATTTTCTTCATGGGTCCGCTCGGTTCCTAGAAACCAGAACCCGAGGCCGGGGTCCACATTATTTCTAATTGGTCAGGGTAGGGTCCCATTACTATTACCATGGTTCTCAGATCTAATAATAATCCAAGATAATCCAGCAAACTTTATATTGGCTCTGATCACTTGGTGCATCATCATCACAGGAGAAAATGTGACTTTTTTGAGGTGAGACAAAGCATTGAGGGTGCATTGATTCTTAGGACTTGCTAGTCTTTTTATGCATGGCTTCTTGTTGATTGGTGGAGTATCATGCTGCTGCCAATGTTGGTGTTGTCTCTCTAATTGGATCTGTTCAGGCTGACTGAATTTTGGATCAGATCTAATTATTTCAGGTCTATTTCAGACCGGTTCTGACTGTCATCAGAACCGTTTCAGATATTTGTCTATTTTGTTCAAAAGAAAATGTATGCATGTCGGTTTTGGGTATGTTGGGTAAGTGTTCCTGTAGGTTCACATGTCCTATGAACCCTTTGCCTTTTATAGTCAACTTCTACTTCACTACTTTTCACTGATGGTCCTCTTGCAGTTGGGTTTTGGCTTCTTTTGAAGAGATGCTAACATTTAGTTTGATTTCAGAGGAACTGAAGGACTACCTGCTCGGAGATCGTGCCATTAATAAGATCTTCACCCTGGGCAACAGCGAGTTCCCTGTCAGCTGGGAGAACGAGATCAAGTTGTGGACTTTCCTCGAAACCCGAGCTGCTCTGCTGCTCAAGACCTACAGGACCACCTCAGAGGTCAGTCGGCTGGAATTTAAGATATGTTGAAAGTTGTAATTTGGGTGTCTGAATGCAGAGTTCGTACGAAGGGTCGTCCAAACAAGTCTTAAGCCAAAAGTCTTCATACTGCTTCTGAATGGCCACAGTCAAAGGTATGATTGTTGGATTGTCGTCTCTGGAAAGTTAAAAAATTGTAGGATGCAGCCCCCCCAATTCCGCAGTCAGAAAAATGTGGGGGGACCTTTTCGAAGATCCGACAAGCACTTAGGAATTGAATGTGTGAAGTTGAATTTGTTATGTTTTCCTTCTTTTTATGACCTTTTGTCATCTTTCCCTCCCTCCCTATTTCTTCTCTTTTTCTTTACCTCTTAATTCCTGGCCTGGTCTCTCTAGGAGGACCGCTCCATGCTTGAGAAACCTGATCTATCTCTCCATTCTCACGTGGCAATCCAGCTCCGCCTGGCTGAGAAGCAGATCTTGGAGAAGGCGTCGGCCAGTGGACGGGCCAAACGTCTGCACTTCGAGAAGAAGCTAGAGGAAGGTGCTCCGCTGCCTCGCTACGAGGAAAGCGATATTGCTTTGCTGGAGAATACTGACACAGATGCAAAGCTTCCTATTATCCTGCGCAAGCTAGAGGAGGTGGAAGAAGGCCAAGAGATCCAGGTGGAGGAGCATAGTCATCTCCTGAATGGGGAGAGGGCTGTGTATGGGATGGATATGGAGGCTAATGGAGAGCCAGTGCAGGAGGAGACTCAGAAGAAGGTCAGCAAAGATGTTAATTCAGCTTTGGACTCGATTGGAAGTTCAACCCAGAAGGGCCAAAGGGAAGTGGCCAACCTAAGTGCCAGTCGAACTGAAGATAATCCCAAAGAGAACAGTGAATAAGTATAATCCACCTACTGCCACAGCCCATGCTATTTATTTATTTTTGTGTCTCTTAAATGACTCAGAAATATAGAAGCTGAAAAAAATTTAATTCAAAGTCACAGACCTTTTCTGACTGTATGTTCATCCAGCATGGCTTTTCTTAGTTGTCCGCTGCTGAACCTGTTTAAAAACGCTGCCAGTGTGTCCCTCAGCCTTCTCTGCAGAACAGGATTTGATTAAAATTAGCTTTTGTTTTACGTTGTAAGTTTGAAACCTAGGTTTACATTGAAACATTTCAAGGCCTACTGCACAGGAAGAAAGCAAGGGGGACACACCGCAAACTGATTCCAGCAAATTGTTAGGTGAATGTTATTTCCACAAAGCCAAAATCTCTCTAATCTTGTGAGTTGGTTGGTTTATTACTGCAGTTTGTCTCCATATATGTCCAGTATGTTTTGAGTTGACAATCGTATTCCCTAGTGCATTTTGTGGTGTGCTACTGAGTCAAGGCAATCATTGGCCTCTACTCCCTTTTTTTCTGGTTAAAATCATTTTGCGCAAAATAACTAAAGGAAAAATGCTCTTATTAGCCTATGAGAACACTTGTTTTAAATTGATGATAACTGTTATGGTCCTCTATGACAGGCCAAAATGGAAGATGGTTTTTGCTTTTTCAATGAAAAATGTTATTTCTACCATCAAAATGTGCATTTTCCGTCATCACATAGTTGCAGCCCTCATTGAGAAACAAATAATTTAGTTTTATTTTGTGTTTTAAAAAGTATCTTTGTGAATGTACTCAGTTTACGCTGCAGTGATTATCTGCGGATCCACCAAAAGGGAGTAATGAGTGAGCAGCGATCACTGTTGTTGCCCCTGAGAAAGCCATATACAGCACTGAGGACTCAGTGACACACGAGATGATGACGGTTCATGTGAGGTCTCCTGTTGGAAGCTTTTTGTTTGACTGCCTCAAAATGAAGCAATTTCAACTTGACACTTTGTGTATGAAAAACACAGAAGCACTGTCAATAGGTTCTTACTCTCTTTAGTTTGTGTTAACTGTAGGGGTGGCCCCAACAACTCTGACTGTGCACTGATACAAAGAGCCAATACTGACTGAATCCCTGGCAGTCGATGCATCGTGGAGGGGAAAATTCATCAGAACATGTAGTTGTTGGTTCAGGAGTCATCACGTACCCTAAGTATGGAACTTAGATCAGGTGATAACAAGTTCACTCACGTTGTGTCAGTCGAATCAGCGTTTCGCCTTAAAATGACCTCACTACAGAACTGTGATGGAAATAGAGAGGGTTGATGGAAACAGAAGGCAGCGCGACTCCTTTCTTTCTGGAGAAAGCTGCTCCAACGCTCTCAGCTCCGTTACTGATTATCAGTGAAGTCGGCTAAACTACTTCTGAACCAGACGCTCCTCTACGGCCGTCCACTGTGAATCAATGTTCAGCTGACAGTGCTGTCAGCAGCCAATCAGGAGAGAGGATTATATAACTGAAATGTGAGCAGGACACTTTTTATTTACATCACAGATGATCAACAAAGGCATTGAAACATGAGTATTACTGCATGAGACTCGTAGACTGTTAGAGGAATTTAGTGTGGTGCAGCTGGACTATAAATGGGCGGAGGCCATAAATTCACTAATAATATTGAGTATATGTAAATGGAAAATATCTGTAGACGAAGCATAACCCACAAGCACATGACAAATTTATATACCAAGGTCGAACATATACAGCCACCTTTTATCATGTGATCGAAGTACCGTCTTTACAGCAGGTCGCATGAGGATATCTAAACCAGCTCTAGGAAAAGTGAGCAAACCCCATTTACTGATTAAGACCGTTAAATGTGGTTGAAAGCCACACAAAACACTAGTAAGTGTACCTTTTTTATAGATTTTTTTTTTTTTCACAAAGTACTATTCCAAAAGTGAAGAATGCTCTCCATTGATGAATGAATCAAATTCCATCAGTTTCCCAGAGCTCAAGGTCACATCTACAAATTGCTTTTTTGCCGACCAACAGTTCATAAAAGACTGGCTTAAACGATAAATAGCTTAACAGCAATTAATTTTATGTGGACTAACCAATTTATCAACCAATTGTCTCAGCGCCAATCTTTACACAAATAAAGTAAATATTAAAAAAATATATAAAAATGAGAACTTTGGTTTTAGGGAGAGTTACATGCTGAAACTAGCCTAGCCTAGGTTTATGCTAAGCTAATCAGGATAATCACCTCCCGATTCCAGCTCTATACTTAACGCACAGACATGAGTGGTATCAAGCTTCTTATCTAATTCCCAATAAGAAAGTTGTACTATTTCTTTAAAGTTATAGCATGACCGTTCTACTAAAAAAATTTTTTGAATTCCTCAACAAATTGAAATTGTCCCTGGTCTCCCCTACTTGATATGTACCCTTAGAAATGAGTGTTGGCTAACATAAATGATTAGCACCACAGGTTTGATTACATTTTTTCTTACTTTAGCTCCTTTATAAACGGATATAAATATATTCTGTGACTGTCAGTGAACCTTGGCTTTGGCGATTTAAAATCGGACCACCTAAAATGTGAGTTGGGCTCACTCCTACTTAACCTGTAAAGTTAGCATTTAGCGAACCTTGCCATGTTGTCAGCTAAGAGAGACTTGATGGTGGTGTGAAAGGAAGGCAGTGAATTGTTACTGCCACAGTGTTCCTTCTCCAAGTGGTATGACTAAAACTAGGTTCTGTTCACCTTAGGTCAGATGTTTATGACCACTTTGTACCACATGATGCTCTTGTTTTGTATCACGTTTGATGTGTCACCGTCTTTCTGTGGTTTGAGCACTTTTCCATCACAAATCTGTATTTTTTATGCAATCATGTACTTTTACCAACCTTATTGGTAACAGTCAGTCTGTTTGCTGCTTTTCTAAAGACCTCTGAGAGAGAGAGAGAGAGAGAGAGAAAGAGAGAGAGAGAGAATCATTTCACCGTACACTGTAGTTCAGGTTTTCTGCCAGCGTAAAAACACCTGGAGTGTGCAGTCAAAGATGACTTGATAAGGAAACTTGTCCTGAAACTGTCAGAGATTAAATTTCATCTCATTTCTCACCTCTTCTGTGTAGTGTTGTTTTTCAACCTTTTATCTTAGGATCGAGCCATCTCCTCCTCCAGAGACATGAGGTCACCATCCATCCATTATTCCTTTCCCTTCTCCTTTTGTTGAGGGGAAAAAGGTTTATTTCATGTCTTTTCCCCTTCTTTGCCCCCCTGGCCCTATTACCAATTTATAAAAGAAACATTATCTTGAATCATTTAATTCGGGGCAATTAAATTTTGAAATGCTCCATCCATAATTCATGGGTGTTTTAGATAAAACCCCTTAAATCCTTGAATATATTATTATAATGGGCATTGGGGTGGGCAGTGGAGAGCGAGGCATGTCCAGTATTGTTAGTACTCAGTGTGTCAGTGCTGGGAGCAGGCCTGGGACCAGCACTCCCAAGTAATCCTGCCCCATGAATTATAAACTGCCATCCACATTAATATACAATGGCAGCAGCCACGGCCGGGACGGCACCATTGTCATGCAAGTGTTTACCAGTGTCACGCTTTATGTTTGACTGCATAAAGTCCATTTATGCAGTCAAACATGTCTTTTTAACTTTCAGTTGAGTACTGAATTGTAGAATTTCTGAAAACCTAATCTGGCTAGTTTAGGCCGATATTCTATGAACTGCTTTTCTAACACTTTTGCCAAGAAATATGTTGTTAAAAATACATAACCTAGTGCGAATGAGTGTTAGAGCCACTGTTAGGATGGAGAATTTTGTCAAAATATTTTGAGATAAAATATTTCATTTTCAGGGAAAAGTCAAAATATTACGAAATGTCTTAATGTTGAGAAAAAAAAGAAGAAAACAAGAAAAAATCTGAAAAAGTTGCAATGATATAGAAATACATAAAAATGTTTGTTTTTTTCAAGTCATAATATTGAGAGAATCAAGCCTAGAAAAAGTCCTGACATGACAATAAGCTCATTATGAGAACACAGTGCTGTTTGGTATGATCAGATTACATGTATCAAACTGTGCTGTGCTGTTATCAGCTGCTCCAACAACAAACTGATCCACCATAAAGTCATTTTTGTTTTAATTCATCTCTATGCAGTCCTCATGCCCTGTCTAAAACCATCCACTCTGGATAGCTACACTATATGAGAGCAGAATACCACTTTTACAATTTTATATTGAGCTTTGTGTTCAATTATCTTTTTCATCTGGTAACAGTGCAATGAATGTAAGTTTGTTCATTTAAAATCATAAACTTGCAAACTGTAAAAGTAATGCTGACTCCGTCTACATGTACCTCATTACATATCCCCCTTATGTACGTCCATCCTGTGGAGGTCAGTCAAAAGTGCTACGCTAATGTTACAGCCGGTCAGCAGATCCTTCCATGTCAAAAGGCTCCTCTAAATACAACCGAAGCTGAAATGTATCTTCACCATCCTAAAATCCATCCAAAATGGGTTTGGTCTCTTGTCTCTGAGAGACTTGAGGTGTAGCTTGCTGCAGTATAACACTATGAGGAAGCCTCCCACAAAGTTTCAGACAAGCCAAATCATTGCACATCTTAAAACTCAATTTCTTTGTCTTTGTCTTGGTCTTATGACTTGAAATTGTGTCCCTCGTTTTTGGATGTCTTCTCCTGTTTTTATGCCCTCTCTCTCTCTTTTCTTTCTCCTGTAAAGCACTTTGTGACTTCTGTTTTAAATGGATAAATAAAGTTTGCTTGCTCACTTTAGGAGGAGTAGCAGGTTCCTTCAGTCCTGGCTGCATTTATCAGGGGGCCAGCTCTGAAATCTGTGAGTGAAATCTGTGATGTACATAGTATTTCATGCATTCTCCAAATTCGATGAGTTCTAACAAATTAAATAATAGACTGAATAATCTGTTTAGCATTTTGTTGGAGACTAGTGGACACCCCTCAGAGACCCTTGGACGTCCCAAGAACCACATTTTTGCTACCGCCACAGTGGCTTTGTGTTTAGCTCGGCCCGTTTGGACATTATAAAACAGAGGCCTTGAACCAGACTGAGAGCCTCTTGTAAAGTTAACATGATAAAACCACTCAAGAAGGCCTTTATGGCAGCAGGTGAATCCAACGTGTGTACATATTAAGACACCTGCAGTAAGCACACTTCTAACTGTAACCACACGTACTGTACTATACTGTACAGTGCGTTTCATGTTTTAAGATGACTGTGGTTTAGCACTTAGCACTTGTATAACAGGCCCAGCTGTCCACAAATAGGAAGTGTCAGCATGAAGGTTAACAGACGAAGCTACATACTTGCTTCAGAATGGCCTATGTGGTTCAAACCTCAGCTAATGGCCAGCTCTATTGAAGAACTGTACTCACAAAGAGGAGACAGTCACTACAGCTGCATATAGCACAAGTGCTACAGTTGGTGATATTGTTCTCATCATATTTAGTCTTTCAGTTAACAGCTGCCTGGCCTTTTCATAGACCCCCAAATTCACTAGTTTCACTGATGTTCTCACGGTTTCCAAAAACTCAATAAAAGGTATCTGAATTGTGCAGAAATCTGATACACAGGTATTCATATTAACTCAAGAATGTAAAATTTACGGTGATGCAAGCACTTGAGTAGCCACGTTTTCTCGGAGCTCTGGCACACCATCCTGCAATATTGGCTTCATTATTCTTTTGGCACTAAAATTCAGAGTAAAGCAGAGTATTTACTCTGGGTGATGTCCTTGAATCCATTTTAGAGCAAACCTGTGGGGAAAATGCCTCCTAAACAACTTTCTAGAAAGAAAGACACACCTGCAGCCTCCCCTCGAGACAGCGACGCTACGCTAGCAGCTAACGTTAGTCTGGAAGCTGATCCAAGTTTAACCAAAGCTCTTGAGGTAATGTCTGCGAAAAGTTATGATGGACGAAAAGTTAGAAAAGATGCTGCATGATATCAATGCAAAGTTTAAAAGGAGTCACTGATCGAGTCAGCAAGGCGGAGCAGAGAATCCTAGTGGTGGAAAATGCGTTGACTAGTGCTGAACAGCGCTTGCTAGCTCTGGAAAAAACAGCAAACAAATTACCTAAAGGACCTGAGGATTACAGGCCTGCAGGATGAACGCAACAAGGTTTATGGAGTCCTGGATTCCCCAGCTCCTACAGCTAGACACCAAAGCGTCCCGCGTCAAGTTGCTAAGGGCGCACAGGATCCTGGGTCCCTGCGCCATGATAGTCAGGTTTCACAACTTCAGTGATCATCACAGGGTGATGGATGCAACCAGATGACTCAAAGACATCCGACACGACAGAGATTAAGATTAATTTCTTCCCGGATTTTACAGCTGCAACACAGAAAATACAACACGAATATGGTCAAGTAAGGAGGAAGCTTCAAAACATGGCTGGGGCCCACTATGCCATGATCTACCCTGCCTCCCTCAGAGTCTGGGTTTGAATAATACTGTTAAACATTCCACTCTCCAGGACAGGCCTCAGCATGTGTTGACTCTCTCAAGATGACCTATAATGCTCAGCAGGATTTAGCTTTTATAAACCCTATCAGGATATCCTGGCATTTTGTTATTCGGTATATATGTATATAATTTAGAGGAAAAAATATCTGTTTACTGTGCAAATGGTTTATGCTGCGCTTCCGATGGTTACCGTTAAGTACAGTTTGCAGTGTTTATTCATGCATGTTTGCGAATTACTGCACAGGCTAATTATGTTACTGCCATCAGAACCCAATATGTTTTTTCTTGATGTTTTCCTCTTTCATTAGATTTCTATATTACTGTTCTTTATGAGTGTTAGGGAGTTGACTGTTGTCATATATTTCCAGTCACTGCTGCTTCAACTTACCGTGCCAGATAAGGAGGAAGTATGCTAGCATTTAGTGTTAGGCAAGAGGTCTTCCACCCTAAAGGAGGCTTTGAACTTACTCTCTGTTGTTTGTTCCCAAGTGTATCCTGATTAATAAGAACTTGAATCTTGTGTTAAAGACATTAATGGACGATATAATTAAGGGTCTACTACTCTATAGACTATGGGAAATATTCTCAGTTTTAAATATATACACCCCCCAAACCACCCTACTGACTTTGTCACAAAGGCATTCTTGGAGTTGGCTGAACTTGAACCAAATGCTCTATTGTAGGTGCAGATGGAGACTCAGTGATAGATTGCCTGTAGAATCTGGAGCCCTTTGAATAGAGTTAGGGCATTAGCAAACACGTGATGAGTTTGGGTTTGTTGACGTCTGGAGGACCATACATCCTAATTTAAAGGAGTTCACTTTTTTCCACTGCTCATAAAAGTTGATCAACAATATCCTATTTTTTCATTCCTAAGATAATGCTGTCCTCTGTTGTGTCTTGTATATAGGAATTATTTCTGTTTCTGATCACAGCCAAGTAGTTTTACACAAAAACAGTGTTTTGGAAGTTCAATCCACCCAAATTTATTTCATATTTTAATTCAGAATGTTTTACTCATTAAATAAAACTCCAGACATATCCCCTTCAGTATTATGGGAAACCTGTAAAGTTTATGCTAGCTGCTTTATTATCTCATATGTCAGAAGTGAACAATGTAAATCTCAAAGGCTCAAAGGAAATTAGAAAGCGAGCTCTCCGATTTGGAAAAGACACATGGTAAATGTTAATATGAAGGAAATGTTAGCCAAAAGAGCATCTCTAAACTCTCTTCTTACTCACAGAGCTGAGCAGGTATTAGATTTGCTAAACAAAGGCTATATGTACAGTGGCGTATTAGGGCCATTGTAGGTAACAATAAAACCAATTATGGAGCTGGGGGAGGAGGGGGTAATATTCAGAGAAAAAACTCAGCTGTTTGTTTTATAAAGGATAACCAGAACTAGACATTATAGACTAGAGCCTCTATACTTGACTCAATCTGTTAACTCATAGCAGGGGCGTCGTCAACATCGGGCCTCCAGGGCTTTACCCGGGAACGACAGAGGAAAAAAATCTATAATCACCACCCGAAGTCTTGCTGCTGCCTGTGTGTGGATGTAGAGAGACTGAGGGAGTGGCTGGGGCTCAGTCAGTCCATCTGCAGCCCTCTTTTGGCTTTTCTCGAAATATTATCCCCCTCCACGGCTGCGTAATTTATTTTTTACCTATAATGACCCTAATACACTGTCGATATGAGTGTTGTAATAAACCAAGCAAATATCTTGCAAGACTAGATGAGCAATCCCGGCTGATGAATGCCCATCATATTGCCACATTAGCCTCTTAAAATACTATCACAGCACCTTGAGAAAGTTTCCCCATCACGTCAGCAACAGTTGGCCAGTATGGTGATAAGTCTAGATGTTTCTTTTTTCCACTCTAAACACTTTTGGGCTTGGAGACCCATTCAGCAGCTTGGTTAAGTTATTACATAGTAGAGCAATTGCTGCTGTTTGGATTAATGGCCAATGTTCCTCCTACTTCCCCTTGGGCAGGGGTGCCCATTATCCCCACTGCTGTTAGTCATCGAGCCCCTTGCAGAAGCTATAAGGAATAGTTCAGATATAACCAGAATCTCAGTGGTGAAAAAGATCACAAAATCGCCTTATATGCTGATGATATCCTGCTCTTTATAACTAACTCAAGGACTTCTATAGCAGCTGTTTTGGAGGTCATCCCATTAGGCAGTTCATATTACCCCATCTCATCTCAATTTAAATGGTCACCCAAAGGTTTTAGCAAAAGCTAATATTTGAGCTAATAGCAATGGAAGATCTACCATACAGATTTAAATGTAAAATGGAGGATTTTGGACATCCTTCTTTAAATATACTGGTTAAAGACTTACAACTATTTTATTAAAGGGAATGATAGATTGCAATAATGAAAACTGGCAAACTGACATTTTTATTTGTTGATCGATTTATTTTACTTTTTTCCAAAATGATGTATATATTTTAAATTATTATTTATTTTCCTTTCTTTCTCTCCAGATGTTTATTTGTTGCATCACTGGTGACTGTAATGGGACTGAGCATTTCTTGCATTCTACACATATTTACATGGCTGATATGATAATATTCCCATCTCCACAACATATTCATGTGAGTGTGCAATCATCTCTTCGAGTATATTCTGTGCTATGTGTGGCCACTGTCTGTTGGTGTTAAAAATAAAAACATTGTTAAAAAAAAAAAGAATGTACACCTTTCTTAAAATAACCACATGAATAAGCATGTCTGCAGAAATGTCCCAATGCCATCCCCACTCTCTGGAGCATGACTGACTATGATTCAACACGCTCAGCAGCTCACAATGGAAGCATCCATTTATTATTGAAGAGGTGGGTGGATGGGAGAGGGACGGAGGAGTCTCTGGCCTGGCGTGAGAGGTCTTCATCACGGAGGAAATGAGAGATGAAGGGACAAGAGACGAGTGGCAGAGAAGACAGAGTGAAGAAAGATGGAGGAGCACAGCTTCTCCCTGAACAAACTCCTCAAGTGGCTGTGATGGTTAGGGAGTGAGCAGCTTGCATGGGTTGCTCTTTAACATTTAAACAGGAGAGATGATATGTACAACAGACGAAGATAAGAGCGAGGTAACATTTGATGATTAACTTTATTAACTGTGATGATGAGATGCAATGAGGCCAGATAGCTCTCAATGGCTGCTCCAAGACTGAAACAGGATCAAGCTCTGCGGGTGTTGATGCCTGCTGACTGGGAACCATGTGAATACAGACATAGACATGCTTGTGTGACCATGTCTGTGAGCAGCTTCCATTGCCTGTCATGCTTTTGTCCAATGTGACTGTTGCTCTTGAAGACATCTTGCTTTACATTTACCACCTCTGTGCTGGAGATTTGGGAAACAGATTTTGAAAGTTGGAAACGTTGATTTCCAGAAAACTTGAATTTAACAGAAATCATTTTGAACACTTTGATTAGTTCCTAACCTAACACATCCAAACCCGGCCTGTACCTGCATCTTAAGACCCAACCAGACTGAACCTAACTTGGTACTGCCAAATTCAAGACCTGAACCTGATCCCAAAACCTGAACCTCCATTTTTAACTTATTTCATCCATTCTTGTCAGCTGCCGGGCTAATGCAACACGCTGGCTACACTCCGTCTCTTTCTGTCTTTCCACTGGGATTTGTGTATCTACTTGCAACATGTGACATGAATTGACAGACAATCAGCACAAGAAAGAATACAAATTCTTAATAAATTCCATTTGAAAATGACCAAACTTGAACCCGACCGTGCACAAAACCTTGTGCAACAAACCAGCCCAAATCCAGCCTGAAACCTTGTCGGGGCCCATGGGTTAGCAGGTAGCACAACTCTAGTGCAACCAACTGGTCGAGGCAGCTCACCCAGAGCCTGATTCTGGTTCTGGTTCTGCTCGAGGTTTCTGCCTGTTAAAAGGGAGTTTTTCCTTGCCACTGTCGCCTAGTGCTTGGTCATGGTGGGAATTGTTGGGTCTCTGAAATAATATTATAAAGAGTCAGTCTAGACCTGCTCTGTATGAAAAAGTGCCCTGAAATAACTTTGTTATCATTTGGCGCTATATAAATAAAACTGAATTGAATTGAATAGTGCATGCTAGAGAAGTAGTGGAAAACCCAGGAAGTGGTTAAAATGCATAAGATACCCACATAACTGCAACATCCCAGGTTCAGTTCCAGCCAGGGACATTTGTTGCATGTTGAATCCCTCTCTCTTTCCCATGTCTCCTGTCTGTACAGTATGTATGCAACTTATCCAATAAAAAGGCAAAATGCCAAAAAATAATGTTTAAAAAAAGAAGACTGCAAGTTTTCATTTTGGAAGAATAAAAAGACAAGGCACATATCTTGCAGGTTTCAATGACTGCCACTATAATATAAAGAGCTAAATACTCTACAACTGCTATGGAGTTCGCTACAACAGCTAGAGGGATTTTCAGGGACTCGTACTATATCTGTTTTCACTCAGACATCATCTTGTCAGGGTTAAAATCTCTATAATGGAGAGAAGTCAAATGTTCTCATGACCAAAAGTCATAATAGACAAAACTAAGAAAAGTAACAATATATGCGGGTTGACAAATACTGTAGTTCCCCTTTAAATTAAAGGTACCCTGTGGAGTTTTGTAACCACTAGTAGCACTACGAAGCAATGTTTTTATGAGTGTGACCCCGTTGTGGTTTGTTGCTTCCATGAGGACACACATGTACGTGAATGAACAGCTGATGGTGCGATACATATTCCTGCCAATGCTTTCATGCTATTCCAGATCAATAGATAGGTTTGATGTGCCAAGAAACAAAGCAAAGCACCAGCAAAAAAAAAAAAGGGAAAAGAGAAGCTAGCAAGCATGAATGTTACGTCAGATTATTCGTCAAGACAGTCATGAAAATATTAAAAAATTGCGCTTTGCAAATGTTTTATGAGGAAGGAAATGCATTTAGTACATTTGTTAGGTGAAAAGCACTGAATGTAACCATAACTTTTGGGTATCTTAAAACTTTATTCTGTTTCTACTATTATTTTGAACTAATTTAATCCTAAATGTTTTAACCGAATTCTCATCTAAACCCTAGTCCTTAACTACCTTAAATCTTGAAGGCTAGTCTTAATTTAATCTTAGTCCTAAACCCCAACCCTAATCCTAAATTTGCCTGAATCTTACACCTAAATCCTAATTGAAAACCAGCCCTTTCAAGAAGTGAGGAGCAGCCTCACGGTGGATGTCTAAGTCTGATACAGTAGTCCAACAACACACATTACACACCCTGCAGCGCTGCATCGCAGCTCCCCCAACCCCCCAGTCCAAACTGAATCTGCTCTTCCATCGCTGCAAGCAACATTTCATTTTTAATCAGATTTTAGCCGACTGGAAATAGTTTTTTGCAACACTGAAACTGCTGCATGTATAATGGAGGCCATCTCCTTGCTAATGCACATGCAGCGTAGCAGCAGAGTGGCTGGATGGGGTCAGAGGTCACAGGTGAGCTCAATAGACACCTTGAAAGGGAATGAATCTTGGGCTGTTGTTTCAGTGAATTATTTTCACCCCCCCACCCCCACACACACACACCTAAACACACCCGTTTTCAGACCTTTTTATTAAACATACTGTAATGGACTGGCAGTTATGAACCACGATTTCTTGTTTCCTCCTCTCCTCTCCTTGTCTCCTTTCCTTGTCCGTTCCTTTCTTTTCCCCTCCTCTTGTAATCTGACCTAGAAACAGAGAAGATGGATAGAGAAAGGAGTGACCAACATTGTTGCCCTATCTCCATCTGATTTAAATCTAATAACCACTTCTTTCTTTCTTCCTTTCCTTCTTTCTCCATCTCTCTTCTGAGGCAGAGGGAACATCATTCTCTATTCTGCAGGTCAGAGAGGGAACAATTAAGTGTGGAGGGCGCTGGGAGTCGCCGACAGGTGATGAATGGCCGGGCCGGCTGCAACTGACATTATGCAGACAAACCAGATCATTTGCAAATGGATGCGGGGAGATGGAGGATGGGTGGGTGGGTGGGGATGGGGGGGTGGGTAGAGGCAAGCAAAGTCAGGGGCAGCCATAGTGGAGGAGGAGGAGGAGAGTGAGAACGGGGCAGGGGTGGGGGGGGGGGGGTTAACCCTTTCCAGGATAATTTCTCACCAAGGAGAAGAGGGAGGAGGTGGAGGAGATGCAGCCACCTGCCCAGCACAGAGGCTCATTTGTTAGAGCTGATGGAGGCTTCAGACAGCACGCTGCCCTGGGGAATACGCTGCAGCCCAGCTAGCATGGTAGCATCATCACATCACTGTGTTGACCAACAGCCTTGTACACAATTCACTGTGACCGAGTCAAAGTCGCTCCTCATGCCCACACTGTGTCAGCTCTGCTTGTTATAACACCATATTCAGCTCTGATTGGTGAGTTATAACATCTATAAACACTTTTTTTTTCAAAACATGGTTGAATACACTGTCAGAAGAACATCTGGTTACACTGAGTGCACCGTTGTAGTTCATACCAGTAATATTGTGCTCCACAGCAACATTTACTCAATTCCACAAAACGCAAACCTAATGTAGTTACTGTAATGTCGGCAGAACGGGATGAACAGGAAAACTTCCTCTTACTGAGTTTTTTCACATCAGACATTTTGACTTGTCATAGCAGGAAAGCAAATGTGTAACTAATAACATTAAAGATGGCTTTGTTCCATTTGATAGCCTAAATTAGCTTTTATTTGTATAGCCGTTCATTAAGGAATGAAATCAGGTACAAATAAATGGTGTATAGCTCCTTTTTAATTGGCTGAATTGACTGAATTAGACTTGCATGTAATATTGGATTTTATTTTGATGCTGATGATGGTGGCTTTGCGGCCATTTTTCCACTGGTAGGAGATACTGTAGCTGTCAGAAATTCACAATATCTTCAACTCTGAATTACAACCAGGAGGCTGACATGAATGGTTTTTCTCATTTGGCTGCTCGTTAAATGATATGACATGAACGCAGCATTAAATGTACTGCCATGTATGCAAGTCACCAGCTTGCTAATGCCGCATTCATGTCATATCATTCATACCGTAATTAAGAGCAGCCAAATTGGAAGAACCATTCACATCAAAGATGTGAAGACAGCTACTCACACTTCCTGAAAAAAACTGTCAACAAATTCCATAAACCATAAATTTAAAAAACGAAGTTCCACAAACCGCTGGCAACATGGCTGCAAAGCATCGCGGACAGTTACATCTAATTAAAATCCAATATCAACACTAATAGAATCATACACAGTTTGTTTGTGTTGTGTTGGTTTCACTGGTTAACCAACTGCTACAAAACTATAACAATGTACTGTATAACACGTCAAGAGAAGCTCATTTAGGATATTGATATTGGGGAGTTGGTATAACGGGAAGTTTTCGTCTTCTTTCCATTCTGCTGTCATTGTGTGAATTCAGCATTACTTAGCAAGAAGGAAAGTTAGACGCAACCTAAAAACTTGTCAGTGTGTTAGTAGTCTTTCTGAGTTCCTTTGAGTTTGCTGAACAACATTCACTGTTGACCTGTAACTTACCTAAACTATATACAATGTTGCCCTGTGCATTAAAAAACACCCCTCCGGATCAAAAGTCTTCAGACGAGGATGCTAATTGTGCTTCCTTTTCCACTAGCATTGATCATTTAGCTAAACCACACCACCGGTATAGCCTGAGATGTGTCATGTCTGACATAGAATACAACTGTTTTTTGTTAACATTTATTTGCTTACAGTTGTAGTACTTATAAGTTAGAGATTCTATTGCTTCTGCTACAGTGTAGCCATGGCTATCTACGCTAGCTATCTCTACTTCAGCATGCTTTCCTACACTTCTCAGAATGCCTTTCAACAGCCTCTAGACAAGGGCCATAGGCTTTATTCAGCAGGTTAAATCGAGACAATGTGGGAAACTTAAACCTTAAAGGCCCCCTCCTGTTTTTCTTCTTGTTCCTTCACTGGATGTTTGAGCTTCACTGGGATGTTTGGGCTTCACTGGGATGTTTGAGCTTCACTGGGATGTTTGAGCTTCACTGGGATGTTTGAGCTTCACTGAGATGTTGGGATGTTTGAGCTTCACTGGGATGTTTGAGCTTCACTGGGATGTTGGGATGTTTGAACTTCACTGGGATGTTTGAGCTTCACTGGGATGTTTGAGCTTCACTGGGATGTTTGAGCTTCACTGGGATGTTGGGATGTTTGAGCTTCACTGGGATGTTTGAGCTTCACTGGGATGTTTGAGCTTCACTGGGATGTTGGGATGTTTGAGCTTCACTGGGATGTTTGAGCTTCACTGGGATGTTTGGGCTTCACTGGGATGTTGGGATGTTTGAGCTTCACTGGGATGTTTGAGCTTCACTGGGATGTTTGGGCTTCACTGGGATGTTTGAGCTTCACTGGGATGTTTGGGCTTCACTGGGATGTTTGAGCTTCACTGAGATGTTGGGATGTTTGAACTTCACTGGGATGTTTGAGCTTCACTGGGATGTTTGAGCTTCACTGGGATGTTTGAGCTTCACTGGGATGTTTGAGGACTTGTCTCTGTACTTGTCTTACTAGATCTTAGTGTGCCATTCGATACCATTGACCATCACATTCTATTACAGAGACTAGAACATTTGTTCAATAACAATTGGCATTAAAGGTACTAAGCTGGTTTAAATCCTATTTATCAGATCGATATCAGTTTGTACACGTTAATGATGAATCCTCTATGCACGCCAAAGTTAGTCACGGAGTTCCACAAGGTTCTGTGCTTGGACCAATTCTATTTACCTTGTATATGCTTCCTTTAGGCAATATTATTAGGAAGCACTCCATAAATTTTCATTGTTATGCAGATGATACCCAATTATATTTATCGATCAAGCCAGATGAAACCAATCAATTAGCTAAACTTCAAGCATGCCTTAAGGACATAAAAACCTGGATGACCTGCAATTTTCTGATGTTAAACTCAGACAAAACCGAAGTTATTGTACTTGGCCCCGAACACCTTCGAAACACATTATCTAAAGATATAGTTTCTCTAGATGGCATTGCCCTGGCCTCCAGCGAAACCGTAAGGAATCTTGGAGTTATCTTTGATCAGGATATGTCCTTTAACTCCCAAATAAAACAAACTTCAAGAACTGCCTTTTTTCATTTACGTAACATTGCAAAAATCAGGCACATCCTATCTCAAAAAGATGCAGAAAAACTAGTCCATGCATTTGTTACGTCTAGGCTGGACTATTGCAACTCTCTATTATCAGGCTGCCCCAATAAATCCCTTAAGACTCTCCAGCTGATTCAGAATGCTGCGGCACGTTTACTGACAAGAACCAGAAAAAGAGAACATATTTCTCCAATATTAGCTTCTCTACACTGGCTCCCTGTAAAATCCAGAATAGAATTTAAAATCCTTCTCCTCACCTTCAAAGCCCTAAATGGTCAGGCACCATCATATCTTAAAGAGCTCATAGTACCCTATTACCCCACTAGAGCACTGCGCTCCCAGAATGCAGGGTTCCTTGTGGTTCCTAGAGTCTCTAAAAGTAGAATGGGAGCCAGAGCCTTCAGCTATCAAGCTCCTCTCCTGTGGAACCAGATCCCAGTTTGTGTACGGGAGGCGGACAACCTCCTCACATTTAAGAGTAGGCTTAAGACTTTCCTCTTTGATAAAGCTTATAGTAGGGCTGACTCAGGTGACCCCTGAGCCACCCCTTAGTTATGCTGCTATAGGCCTAGACTGCCGGGGGACTTCCTATGATGCACTGAGCTCCTTTCTCCTCCTCTTCCTCTCCATCTGTACGCCCTCATATCCCATCAATGCTTGTTATTAATTCAACTTCTTCCCGTAGTTGTGTGCTTTCTCTCCTCTCTCTCTCTCCCCACCTTCTGTTGCTTTCTGCAGGTGTTTCTGCCTCTGGAGCTGTGGAGGTCTGGGTCTGTGGTTGCTGCCGCCTGCTGCCCCCGTGCTCCTGCTCTGCACCCGCTGATGCTATTGCTGTTGTTGCTGTTATTAGTATTGCTATTATAATGTTGCTCTTAGTGTTGTTTCCGTTGGTGTTAACATCAATGCCATTACCATATCTATGCTGTATTGAGCTGCTGTATGTTCTCTTTCCTCCTGCTCTCTCTCTCCCGCTCCCCCCTTCCCCCTTCAACCCAACCGGTCGAGGCAGATGACCGCCCACCTTGAGCCTGGTTCTGCTCGAGGTTTCTACCTGTTAAAAGGGAGTTTTTCCTTGCCACTGTCGCATAGTGCTTGCTCATGGTGGGAACTGTTGGGTCTCTGTAAATATAAAGAGTCGGTCTAGACCTGCTCTATTCGAAAAAGTGCCCTGAGATAACTTTGTTATGATATGGCGCTATATAAATAAAACTGAATTGAATTGAATTGAATTAAGCTTCACTGGGATGTTGGGATGTTTGAGCTTCACTGGGATGTTTGAGCTTCACTGGGATGTTGGGATGTTTGAGCTTCACTGGGATGTTTGAGCTTCACTGGGATGTTTGAGCTTCACTGGATGTTTGAGCTTCACTGGGATGTTTGAGCTTCACTGGGATGTTTGAGCTTCACTGGAATGTTTGAGCTTCACTGTGCAGAATGATGTATGTGCCGAGTTTGTTTTCACATCCACCTGCTGAAGGAGGAGAGTTTCTCACCTTAAATCTCACTTAAACACCTGGACATACCTGTAGGATTCTGTGACTTTTACAACTAGCCAATTGTGCTCCAATATGCGCCTTACACACTGTGATGTGGAAACCTGAAGCCTCCAGTGCATGTACACTGAGACTGGACTTTGGAATAGGCAACATCTTGTGTCCAGCTGTTAAACTTTCCAAAGGAAAAACATGAGCATATTCATAGATTGTGGATAGTTTAGGAACATATCAGAGACTCAAACCATATCAGACACAAACTATTATTCCAAGCAGAGTGTCTTTGTGGGTCTTAAAACAGGTCTGAAGGGGATCTTTAAGCTTACTTTAGCTAACTTGAACTGTGGACTGAAAGATTACATTTTCCAAGTAATATCAGCAGTGGTTAATGATAGCATTAACAATGTTGTTAAGTTAATTAGCAAGCATATCAGATGATATAGAGCTTTATTACCTGGAAATAATGACCAACACCCCTTCTTATTTTATATCCAAATTTGACAAAGTTGTGTCTCTTGAGAGAAGTGATGGAACGTCAAATGTTTGTCTCCCCCCTCTTTATGTAAAACCAGTACGAGGGTTGGACATTGTTCACAATGAGCAGCTAGGAACACAGAAATCTACTTTTGCCTCATTTTCAATTCAAAATGAATTCATGTGCCTTAAGCCTATGAACTGCTTGCTTCCAGCTATGAGTCAACATGCAGCTAAGTAATAGAGCATTAGTAATAAAGATGCCATTTTTACCTCTAGTTTCCCACGTGAGACTACATTACCCAGAATTCCTGCAAGTTGATGTCAGTCAACTTCCTGTGTAAAGATGATTTCCAAAGCTGATTTTTACGCACAGTTTTAAGAAAGAAAGATCTGAGTAAAACTAAACTCAGATCTGTGCCAGTGTCCCGCAGCTCTTCCATACATCCTTCTCTTTCTCCCTTTCAGTTGTCATGGATACATTCCTCAATCTTTCTTCTCCCCTCACCTTATTCAACTTTCTCCTTCCCTCTCTTACTCACACACACACACACACACACACACACACACACACACACACACACGTTTCTTAATTGACCTGAGGTGTGGACAGAAGCACCACTTAGTCACCTGACATGTAGATCAATCACTTACTTGATCTCTAATACCCTTAACAAGGTGTGTCTGCACTGGAGGACATCTAAGTCACTCACACACGTGCACACACACACACACACACACACAGGTGGTGTCCTTGTTTTGCATGTGGCAGGCGTTGACTGTCTGTTTGATGGATCTGCTGTGCTGCTGGCGATGGAAGCCAGGAGCACTCCTCCTTGTCATGTACTCTATATATATATGTGTGTGTGTGTGTGTGTGTAGTGTAATGGAGAAATAAATGTTTTGATCTCTGTTTGGCTCAGGAGGTAGAATGACTTGATTTAAGCCAGACTGTACGTATACAGTCTGGGTAATGTTGGTAACCCTCACTCATAGGGGTACAGTAGTGGGGTTTGTGAATCGGGGTGCAAGTTCATGCTCCAGCAAGTGCATCTTTTTGCTGCAATCATCCTTTAGTGGTGGTAGATTCTTTCCTGTACCAATACTGAATTCTTCCAGTTATATAATCTAGATTGTGCCAAGAAAAAAAGAAATTAATTTGGAGGAGTCTGACGCAACTCATCGCAGATCATTAAAGTCATTGAGATCAACAGTAGTCTAAAGGGATCAAACAGGCTCATTTACAATTAAAGGAACAGGTCAACATGTTTGGAAATATACTTATTTGCTTTCTTTCTGAGAGTTTAGATTGATATCAATCTCATTTCTGTGCGTTAAGCTGAAGTCTGGATATGGTTAGCTTAGCTAGCCTAGCTTAGCATGAAGACAGCAGGGGGAAACAAAAATATGACTGACACCTCCAATGCTCTCTAAGCAACGCACTGTATCTCATTTGTTTAAGCTGTACACAAACTGAAATGTAAAAATGACAATTTAGAGAGAGTTATGTGCTAACAGATATTTGTTTCCCCCTGCCTTTGATCTTATGCTAAGCTAGGCTAACCACATTCTGAATCCAGCTCTGTACTTAACACATAGACAGATTGGCATCATCTTCTTATTTTCTTCTTGGAAAGAAAGCCAATAAGTGTATTTCACAACATGTTGACCTATTCCATAAAGCTAGATAGATATTCAGTAATAGTAAAAATCAAGGACCTTAATTCTTTAATTCCTATATGTTGAATTAAGTAACTACATGTCAGGGCTAGACTTATTGAAAACCTTTGTGAGTTGTTGGTTGAAGGATTTATTTAAGGTGGGATGAAATGCATCTGCTAACATCCAAAGAACCACATTTGAGTAGATGTTGGCAAGCGCCCTGCCTGCCCTGACTGCTGTCAGAAAAATAGCAGAGTAGACACACTGCGGTGTGCTAAGAAGGGCTTTAAGTGGGTGAAAGTACAGGAGTACTTTCATGCCAAAATGGACACCAAAATTGCACCGTGCCACTGGATCTGCAAAAACACGTCTTCATCTGAGTATAGGTGTTGGTAGGTTTGTTTCAAGCCATGAAATCCCAAGCAAGCACAGGCAGACAAAATAATGATCATGCACACAACAACATGGATAATCTGTTAGTGTTTGTACCAGCATGAATGTACGGCCCAAAGATGTCCGAAGTAAAACGTGTGGCCTTTTAGTTGCGTATGTTCTTAACCAGGGGCTGTTTGGTCAGGAGGCCCCTGACACCCAATTTTTATTTCATTCAGGAATAAAAATCTGTAAGCAAAGACAAGAGAAAAAGAAAAGGTCATCTCCTCAAACCCCAGCATCTGAAAGAATGCTTGTTCTTGTTTTTCTTTTCAATCACTTTGATGTGAACATTATCATATTTTGTCATTTTTACATTTTCCTTTGCTTCCTCCTCCATTACTTTTTTCTTCTTTTTTTGTAAACCCACTCCCCCTTACTGACACGTCTACTTTCTCTACATAAACACCACAATAGCAGCCCTCCTCCACCTCCAACACACACATCCCATCAAGAACTCTAGCTTTGACATTTCAACCTATGGCCACACAAGCTTACCTATGTTTGCTATAGTCTTTGTATTTGTGTCAAATCATCAATTGTGTTACGTTTGGTGTTGTTTCATGAATAAAAATAAAGGAATAAATAAAAACATCTTATGTTGAATCATTTTCAAATGGCCCTGGTTGAGCAGTTTTGAGCAGCAGATGAACGCATTTTATTGCCTGGAACTGAACAGGTTACTGAAAATGAACATGAAAAACAAGTGTGGACCCCAGGGTGTGAAATAAGCAGCAGTAGTGTCAGCGAAGGCAGACCAACGGGGGATTTAGTTGAACAGAGTCACAGAGTTTGTTACCAGGTCACATAGATGCACAGAGTGACTTCCCCTTCCTTCAACCTGCTACTTTCTATCCTTCCTGACCCCCCACCCCCCCACCCCCGAACCTCCACCTCCGTCTCTCTGGTCTTTCTCCTGGTTATGGTGTGATGGCCTGTCAGGAGATGCTGCTGAGAGGGCCGAGAGACGACAAAATCAGCTCAGATCAGACCTGATCCCCTCACACACACACACACACACACGCACGCCCAGGCACAGCGGTGTGCTGACCAGTGAGCGGTGAAGAGGCCCAGTGTCGGTGTCCCACCTCATCTTCATCAGACCTCCCAGCCCTGACCCAGAATCCTCCAGACCTGCAGCCCTGGCTCCCTGTGTGTGTGTGTGTGTGTGTGTGTGTGTTGGCATGTATGTGTGTGTGCTTCCTCTGACCACATCCATGATTACTGTGGCTGTGGCCGTGGCTGCTCAGGTGGACAGAGTGTGTGTGTGTGTCTGTGTGTGTGTGTGACATGATGGCTTTTGGCACAGTGGGCTCTCCTGCCCAGTAGCCTGACTGTCAGGCCAAATATCTGAAGAGAGGGGAAGAATGGCGGGATGGAGAGAAAGATGGAAGGATGGAGGAGAAAGTGCGGGGAGATGACAATGAATGCGTTTGGGTGTGACGTTCCTTCCTTCCTTCCATACCTTACCTTCTCAGCTCCTGGAGCAGAGGACCCTGCAGGTTTTTCTCTCTCCAAGACAACAATGTCCCTCACACACTGGTAAACAAATCCTTGAGCTCCTTCTGCTCCAGTCAGCAGATATTACCATCATTCAACTTTAATGAGAATCTGTTTCCCTTCTTCTTTATCTGTGAGAGAAATAATCCTCTCTACACAGGTCAGGTGCAGCATGACTTCAGGGCCTGAATCTGGAGCTCAAGGCCATTAGGATCCTCCAAATACTCACTACCAAAGCACAATACCAGCTGGCATGATAAGGCTCTTAAGGTGGCTCTTGCTATATTACCTGATCCTGAGGCCTTGTCTGGAAGAGGGCAAATCTAAGACCTAGATGTTGATGAATGTGTTTAATGCAATTACCACACCACAGGTAATATTCCAGCATAGAAAAAATACACCCAATGTCCCGAAATGTTTCTTCTTCTTCATCTTTCTTTTCCCTCCTCCTCTTCTTCTCCCAGATCTTTTTTGGTTTATTGGTAACCTGGTGTGTTGAAAAAACCATTGCCGTCTTATTTCATCACCTCAGTAGTAACACACTCACGTCATTTTATCTGTTCAAGCCTTGTGACAGATGTGGCCTGTCCTGGGTCTATCACATGTATCACTTTAACACCTGGACATAGCTGTAGGATCACAACTAGTGTGGAAGTCAATCATGGTCCAGTATACACCTTACACAGTGTGATGTGGAAACCTGAAGCATCCAGCGCAAGATCACAAATAGTATCAGTATACAGAATAAAAGAAAACTCAGCATGAAAACAATAACATGCATACACACTGCATGTATGACTACTATATCACATGGAATAACAAGTGAGTAATATTGCACAGAACAGTCATAGCCATGTCATCAGTGGCACATTTATATACTAAATACCAGAGGGGATTGTAAAATACCATAGAAAAAGTACCTTTGGAGAACTAAGGAACATCACATCTCTTAACTCTTTCTCCAAATCAAGAAAACAGTGGTTACTGGACAATCAAACATGCTGTCATAATCTGGAATAGTGGTTATGCCATTGTGTTGCTATTGGTCTGTGATTATGTGCTTTTGTCTGTGCTTGTGCACTTGTTTGTGTGTTTTCTATTAATGTTTATTATATGCCATCAACCTGCCAGGGACTGCAGATTAAAATTAGGCTGTATGGCTAAATCTGGCACATTTACATGATGGGCCTACTGTATGTGCCGTATTAATTAATGTGCATTGTCCCTTCTTAAATAAAAATGAACAGAAACATGAAATCCTGTCAGTATTCCTAACAAAGTGACACCAAACCATTTAGAAGGACACAGGAAGAACTTTAAAGAACCACATCACGTATCAAACAGTCAAATGAGCACAAACACTACCTCCAGTGTGAAGTGAGTGCTGCCTCAAAATTCACCCTGAAGAAGAAGTTGACAAATAGTCAAATAGAAATGAAGGTTTTTAAATGCATCATGGAACTAACTGTAACTCAGTAGAGATATGTGGAAATACAGAAAAGTGAGGAGACTGTTCCTGTCCAATATGATGACAGAGTGACCAGAAGAGGGCAGCGGAGGACAGCTAACAAGAGAGCTGCTTAATTAACCAAGTCTCTCGCTCTCTCTCTCTCTCTCTCATACATCACAGTGATGGATAGGCTCGGCTCAGTCTGTCGCCGTCCCAATGCAGGAGTCAGCCGCGGTTCAGCCTGATAAGAGCTGAACACCAGAGTGTGTGCATCTCCTTTTTCAGCATTGATCATTTCAGCTCTTCTTCATGACAGACTGTGTGTCTCACCTTGACGGTGTGTTTATCTGCTGCTTTGCTCACTTACTGACAAAACGATGTCATTTGGTTATTTTATGTTTTCCTAAACTGAACCCCAAAATCCTGCAGGGTAGGTACATGGGTTTAAACTGTGCCGCTCTCCTCGCCTAAATGGAATCTGTGGTTTCCTCCTGAAAATCTGTCATCTCTGTGAGATTCTGCACATTTGTTATTCCACCATGATCCAAAGAACAAGCTTTTAGTTTCAATATCAAGTTTGGGCCTGCTCATAATAACTCTTTGACAGCTAAATCATGCCCTGCTATCATCTTCTGTCATTCATCAACCTCATTAAGCCTCCTCTCTAACACAAAATGTGATTTGGCCCTGGATATTCAGTCTATTATGGTTTTTGTCCACAAAAGGACAAAGTGCAGACATGAGAGAAGGACACGAGAGCTTCTTTAAAACAAAAGCGCAGACTTGGCTCCTCACTGCTGGGTTTAGGATGAGCGTGTGCGGACGGAGCTAATTGTGGTGAATACAGAGCTTTGGCAGCTCAGGGTTCCTCTATCAGATGCCAGCGTTTGTGTGTGTGTGTGTGTGTGTGTTCTGGGCCGTGCATCCCTCACTCACTTGTTTGCTCACTCTCCCCTCCAGGGACTCTGGTGGAAGTAGGCCTGCCGTCCGGCTGCCAAGCAAACCTGATTTAGTCACACTCGGCTGCCATTTTTCTTCAGCAAAACAATCGTGTTTGGACCGGTGGCCGGTGGCTGGCCGTCTCTGGGCTCAGGGGTCATAAACTGGTCCGGGCAACCTGCTTTGGTGCTTCTCATTTAGCCTGCAGGCGACACAGCGCTGCCTATGGCAGGGCTCCTCAGTGTTTTAGCTGTTTGTGTGTTCAGATTTCTGCTGTTGGTGCTAAATTTAGGAAAGACGAGCTCTACAACTCCACTGTCACTTTGGCAATGATGTGGTGAGAACTGATCCAGTAACCGGCAGCATTTTGGTAAGAGTATAGCTACCCATGTACAGTATTTTTTTTGCCTTCTGAAATTACTTTCATCATTATGTCAGCATCTGAAATGTATTTATCAGCGTTTACTCTAAACTATACCAGCTTCAGTCTACTTACATCAGTTTTTTGAGTTAAAAGCTAATGATAATCATCTCAAAAAATTGGACAATTACTTGTGGTGACTTTTTTTTGCTTTAGGTCTCTGAAACAACACAGTTTCAAGTTGCATTAATGAATGGGTTGGTCAGTTTGGGGCAGCACAAGTACCTAAAGAACAACACTGACATATTATCCCATTATAAGTTGTTGTGGCTACTTTATAGCAAACAGTTGCTAATTTGCACATCCAGCAGACACAGAGCAACATTAGCATTCACTTGGAATTGTCTTTCTGACCACCTGATGAATCTATGTCCAATATTCACTCTTCTGGTTTGGTCTCCACCAACTCCTGAGAACACTATCTGGCTCTTTAGCTGCTAGGTAGTCGTTAACTTGTGTTAGATTGATTAGTGCAGCTTTCAGCAGACTGTACCAATAGGTTCAGACATCCTGACATCCATCACAATGCCTTGGCTGAGAATCTGTTAACTATATGAACAGTCAAATAGTGTTTCAAACATGTTTTCTTGACACACTAAATTAGAACTAGCAACAAGCTAACAGTAAAATGTTAAAGATCCATCCAGCCATTAGCCATACCTGCTGAACATTTGGAGGGTCGCGGGGGCCTGTAGCTGATCCCAGCTGACATTGGGCGAGAGGCGGGGCACACCTGGACAGGTCGCCAGTCAATCACAGGGCTGACACATAGAGACAGACAACCATTCACACTCACAGTCACACCTACGGGCGATTCAGAGTCACCAGTTAAGCTCATCTGCATGTCTGTGGACTGTGTGGGGGGGGGGGGGGGGGAAGCGTACTGGAGAATGGAGCCTGGCTCATAAAGATAGGAAAAAATTCAAAATTCAAGTTTGCTACTAATTTCTTAAAAACAAACTCATGAACTATTTTACTGGCATTTTTTCTCAGAACACAGCGTTTTGTGAATGTGGTTCCAGGTTTCAGCCAGTACAGAAAACCTAACATGAAGGCATCAGAGGGCTGGTCTGCTCCATAGTCTCTAATTGAAGGCAAAGCTAATTAGGACGCTACACATCCTTTTTTCTTGTTTCCTCTCTCTGCCTGGTTATATGAGACTCTGAATAATGACCAACATATACATTAACCACTGCTATAATTGTGGTGGAATTCATTATTCTGAAAATAAATCTCTTTGAAATGAGAGGAGGAAGGGAAAAAAAAGAGAGTGTGAGAGAGTAAAAGGTCCTGAAGTGAGAGTGCACACGTGTTTGTGTGTGAGAGGGTGTGTGTGTTGGTAATGAGAGCTCAGTGCTGCTGCTAACTTGCTCTAAATAAATCTATGATTAGCATTTTCCCTTTAAAAGGAATAATTTCAACTTTGATATCCATAATTGTGCTTAAGGGCTTCTGCGCTCCTCCGCTAGCCCTCAAACGCTGGCTCTTCAGCCCATGCAGAGACTATCACAGCAGCGTTTTATTCACTTAACACTTCATTTAGAACCTGTAATAATGAGCCTCGCTGAATACTACTTTTAATAAACCATTATAACACCCAAAGACACGTTTATTCCAGATATGTAAAGTGTTGAACTCAGCCTACTGTAGAGCACACACCGCTGAGCACACAGTGATCGATCATCTGTAACACACACTTTCAAACAGAATAGACACCCAGAATAGAAAAGTCTGCTAA
The DNA here is from genome assembly GCA_005408345.1 of Macquaria australasica. Taxonomy (NCBI): domain Eukaryota; kingdom Metazoa; phylum Chordata; class Actinopteri; order Centrarchiformes; family Percichthyidae; genus Macquaria; species Macquaria australasica. The sequence goes on along the minus strand of SEMN01000907.1, from coordinate 25,473 downwards.
TCCACTGGAGGCATGCACACAGACACACACACACACACACACACACACACACACACACACATGGAATAATGCTGGAACACACTCCCAGTGACACCGAGGGGCTTGTTATTTGCATGTGGCAGTGGCTAACCAATAGAGGGTGGTGTTGCATTGCGGGTCTGAGTACAGAGGGTCATCATGTTGAGCTGGGAGCGAGCGGAGCTCATCCCATCAACACCTGCCTTTCTAATCTGCTTTTCATACCTGATGACTGGATAAAAAAGACAATCAGCCCTTTAATGGATGATGCTGACATTAAGGCTTGATGGCTGCTGTTAAAGAGGACTTGTCAGCTGCTCACTGATAAACAGTGTGAGTGTTTTAAATGTAAGGGAGCTGGTAAATAATGTGTCTCTTTCTTTATCTTTTATCCATCTTAAAACAACAACTAAATATCGCAGGACATTTTGCATGTGATTCTCTTTTAGATATGCTTTGACTCACTGGCAAAAACTCACCACATGGTCCATTTTATAGCTGTTCTGGAGCTTTCAACCATATTGCATGATCTTCATCAGCTACAAAATGATTTTTTCAAGGTCAAGAATGAACTTTGAACAAAGAAGTCTTTAAAGTGCTCAGAAAAAAAAGCACTTTGAACACCTACAATTTCATGACAACTAGGCAAACTCCATCTACTCATGAAGATCATGTGATATGATTGAAAGCTCTGGAACACCTACTAAATGGACCTTGTGGTGTTGTTTCCAAGGTCAAGAATGAACTCTGAACCTCAGCTAATATTCTTCCTGATTTGCCAAATAAAACACTTACATTTTTTCACTTAGTATTTTAGCAGAGATTTCAGCTGCATTCCATGGTCTTCATTGTTTTATGGGATTTGCTCAATTTGTGCAAATAAAACGGTATTTATCAGATGCATCTATCCCCAGAATGCTAGATTCTGATTGGCTGACAACAGGCCCTGGTCTAAAAAACGCTGATATGCTTCAAAATAGACCCAGCTTGGTGTTTCTTTCCTAAAGTAGTGAACTCACTGTGCAGACGTGTTTCTCTCACATCCTGCTTCATCTCCCAGCATGCATCTGAACACATAAACATAAATATTAGCAGTTTAGTGGTGAACAGTTGTTGGGAAAGTGATCTTAAAACTCTAAAGGACACCTCCACGTCCCTCTAATTAAAACTTAACCGCCCAGCCGAGGCGATGGGCGATAGGAGGGGGAGGGAAAAAAGGCTTATTTAGCATTAACATAAAAACAAACAGCCGCATATATATATGCAAATGAAGGAAGGGCAAAAGCAGGATGCCGGGAGCCATCCGCCATAACTCACACTGATGGCCTTTAAGTGAGAAATCGCCTTTAAAAAATCTCCAATAAGAAAGTGGGAATGATGCACCTGTCGCCCATCTGACTAATGAGCCAATCAGGTTGCAAGGACAAGGAGCACATCCGGGTAGTGATGTTGGCCTGGAGTGTCACTTTGCACAGAATGCACTCAGGATTCCACAACAGTGAGGCTTTAGGAGCCTGCGAAGATATAAAAATGATCCAAAAAGGCAACACTACATCTTAAAAACATTAAAGCTGCAATAAGAAATGATTTACAGCTTGTTGTAACATTAGCAGGCCTCAAACCGGAAAATGTGTGTTACGTGGCATCCCTCGCGTTTGTGTGTGGACTGAATATGAGCGACAATGAAGTCAGCTTCTTCTTCTTTCCCTCTGTCCGTCCACCGAGCCGCTTAAAGCAGCTTTAATCCCATATCTTCATGAAAAAACCAAAACAAAAAAACCCACTGGCACTGAGTCGCGCCTTAAAAATGACAATGATTTACATTTCAACATAATGCTCTCTGTCGGCTGTTATTGTGACAAAGTGCTGCATGTATCCCTCCCAAATGAAAGTGGGTGTTCTGTTATGCGCGCGACAAAGACATTTGGACGAAGCTGCCATCCTCTCCTTTTTCTTGTAAATGAGCATGGGAAATCTATTTATGTCCTCCTACAGTATACTGGTGAAATAAGGAGAGGCTTTTGGCTTATTGGTAGACAGCCCAAGCAGCCGAGATGAGCCCCCATGAAGATATAGAACGAGAGAAAGAAAGAAGAAGAAGAAGGATGGAGGAGAGGAACGGCGGTACTCGAGGCGATGCAGGAACAGTAACGAGAAGTCCAAACACAAAGCCAGGCGGATGAGGGATGGGGAAAGGCGTTCTCGCCGGATGATCTGCTGCTCTGACAACACCTGGCCCAGGAACAAACTAGAGGCTTGTCTAGATGCGAGGAAGGGAGGGATAAAAAGAACCCTGAGGCCTGCACCCCCCCCCTCTTTTTCCTTCTGTGAGCCACGGGGTTGAGGATAGAGATGGAGCGACGAAGTTGAGATGCAGACATGCAGATGAAGAAGAAAAAAAAAGAAGAAGAAGGAGTGTTTTTGGAATGTGATAGCAGCTAATCCAGCTCAGATGCGGCGCTGTAGGGATGAAGGGGTTGGCAGGCAGCTGTAGTTTCTAGTTAAGACTGACTAGCCACTAGTGCAAACCTCTGCTTTTACAACGCTGCTGCTCCTCTAATCTGAACCTGAGCTTCATCATAGAGATGCCACTGCTCAGCTACCGCAACTTAGACACACACACACACACACACACACACACACACACACACATTTCAAGTCACCAAATTTTACTTTTGCTTTTGAGTCTCCTTCTCCTCTCCCACAGGAATGTGCGAGGATGGAAATCAGACGCTCCCCACTGTACCTGCCTCTCTTTTAAACAGTAGGTGCTGCTGCACGCAGAGACGCTGCTTTCTGCCATCAAACCAGTTATCTATCACTTACTGTACAAGCATGCACACACACACACACACACACACACACACACACACACACACACACACACACACACACTGTGCCAAGCAGGACACTAGCTGCATCACCTACATGTGGTGGTGTTGGTGGAGATGTGCAGCACAGTTTTCTCTTGTGTTCTGTTCTGATTTTAATTGTATGTATAAAATAAAATGAAAATAAAAGAACTTCCCTTGATGACTGGATTAACTGGAAATCACTGTTCACCTTCAGTCCCTCCCATTTTCATCTTCCACTTCAGCTAAATTCAGTTTGGCACCCTGGGGTCTCCATATGGCTGCAAACGTGCCCTGCTGAAAACCCAACATCCTCTCCTTCAACGCCTAACGTGGTTCTTAATTCTCTGACAGTCATATCACTCACTAACTAACATGGTGAAACAATAGAATACAGATAGAATGATGTGTGTATTCATAAACCACAAGCTCCACACACACTCGTTATTATTAAATGATTTGAATGTGGCGGATCTGAGTGAAATGTCTGTGTGCTGCATACATTTGTGCGCATATCTAGGCACTACGACGCGTCAATGAGAATCTGTCGGATAAAAATACAAATTCAGCCGGCTATATCAGTCAGTTGGTCAGTCAAAATCCTAAAATCACTTACGATTATTGGAGTTTTTGCACATTTAAAAAGTCATTTTAATTAATTATGAAGGAGTGTAGTGTACTATATGACAGGCCTTTATTGTGGTAAAGGTATCTGCACGCGCACATGTAACAGACTGGTTTAAAAACGGTCAAATGTTAATAAATGTTGAGTTAAAACTATATTTAATAATCAGAGAAATTTACGCACGCTATCCAGCAAACGGGGAAAGTGTGTAACGAACGGCACATATAATTATACACACACACACACACACACACGCCTGCATGCTTTTTAAATGTGAGTACAGGCTCGTGCAAAGTGTCCAGCTTCCTGTGGACGAGGTACGGAAGCCCCTCAGGTCACAATTTAACAGGAATAAATCCCATTCTAATAGTGATGGGACACCGGCGGAGATGACTTGAGCGACTCTGACCACCGCTGCCGTGCGCGCCGCACGCCCGAGTGTGTGCGAGGGTGTGAGAATGGTGTGTGTGTGTGTGTGTGTGTCAGTGTGTGTGAAAGCCACCACTAGTCGCCCCCAGTGCTCTTCAGTCTCCACTCTCCCTTCTCACCGCAGACTGAACGTCACGTCCGCACTTGAACTTGAGTTTTCTCCCATTGTAGAAGCCAGAGAGCCGCACAGAGCCGCACAGAGCCGCACACAGCCCGGGGATGCGGGACTCTGCAGATAGCACAAAGAGAAAAGAGGGTGGCAGTCTGTCCTCAAACCAGCACTGGGCTTCGACTTAAAGAGTTAAAGTCTAACCCGCCCGCCTGGTTGGCACTACCAGTGCAGCAGAAGAAGTGCCCACCACTTGGCGACACCTCGAGAAGTGCCGAGAAGAAAACTGGATTCCTATTTTACACACTTTCAGACGTTAATCGGCGTCCTTTCACCTGCTTTGTCCGGACAGGGACGCGCGGTGTCCAGTGGCCGGAGAGTGGACACAGGTAGTGACTGACCATCAGGAGGTGACCGTCGACCTCCCGCGTCTTGCCGCGTCTCCTCCGCTCCACTCGCCTCCTTTCTCCGCTCTCCTCTGACAGATGGTGTGAAGCGGCGGCAGGCAGAGCCGGACTATCCCTCTCCCTCACCACCACTCTGACTGAAGAAGGGAGGCGCGCAACCACTTTGGCACCGAACTCCGACCGAGCGCCCGGCCACCCAGCGCTGCGCCACGGCTGGTCACAGCAGAGCGCAGGAGCCGCCGCCACCTGGAGGGAGATCCGTCGCGCAGGGGTCAATTCGAGGGCCACCTTTGGGGCCAGTGCAGAGCGGTCAGTTTGGGGTGGTCAGCGAGCGGCCGGTTTGGGGGCCAGTTTGCGGCCGGTATACAAGAGCAGCAGGAGGAGGAGGAGATCCGACCCTTCCAGCGCCGCTCTCCGGGCGATGCCAGTGTAAATGCCAGGGCGATGTCCCGACGCAAGCAGGGGAACCCGCAGCACCTGTCCCAGAGAGAAATTACACGTAAGTATAGCTGCAAAAATTCACACCATCACAGCATAGGATTCGCTTCTCCTTTTCTCTCTCTTTTTTTGTTGTTGTTGTCCTTCTGAGAAGTTGAGAGGATTTTTTCCCTGGATGATCTTTGCGTAAATATGAAAAAAAACCAAAAACATTTTCAGCAGCAGAAAGTTTGTCGAAGTGCCTCCTGAAGGCCATTTTTCCCTCTCCTGTTTAACTGACAAAAATAGACAAAGGCCCTAATTTATTTATGTGATTATTACGGTCTGTAAATAGGCCGCTGTTATTAGAACAAATTTACACATTTACACTCACAGCAGAGAGAGCGGAGAAGTGTTTGACTTTCCTCCCGGAGAGTCGGAGGACCGTCCCGGTACTTTATTGAGACATGACATCATTACGCTTTTCGTTTGAATTAAATTAAAAGCAGCCCTGCCATCAGGGAGAAAATTACACTTCATTTCCAAATGACAAGAAAAGCATAATTGTAATTCCATCAATTAAAATCACTTTTTTTTTTTTTACACACTTTCATACCGTTCCTTCCCGATCAACATATTAAACACCAGCGCTGTTATATTCATATTAGATGAACACACACAAAAAGAAGTCACTTATGAAGTCGAGTATTTTATTCCAACAAATTCTTTTCATCTCCAAGAAAACGGTCGGTTCTTTTATATAGGGACGCAACATTCAAACAACTATTAAAGTGGATTATTTTACCGGAAAGAAAAAAAGGATCCTAAAAGAAATCGAACAGATGATATTCTTCTCTCCGCACTTTAAAGAAGCCTCAGGTTTAACGCGTAGAGTTTCTTTTCTTTTTACACACACACAGACACATTACTGCCTCGTGCCAGCCTCTCTGTATCCGCTGTAATTAGTGCGTCCCGTTCACGGTGTGTTTTTCTGCTGCTTATACTTACCCCGGTTGTAATATTAATAATAGTTTTGGATTATTTAATACCCTGCACGCATTGACAGCGAACAATCCCAGGGTTTCTCCCCACGGCTCTCTGCAGAGTCAGAGACGGCATTTAAGGGCAGATGAAGGATTGTAGGCTATCTGAGTGATTAATACGCACTTGGAAAGGAAAAAATGTTAAAAAGGAAACGTGTTATTTTCGACAGAGAAAATTAACATTTTGATATAATATCAAACCTAATTAAAGCAAATGATTCAAAGAGGAAACGCACCGCTCTGCCTTCTTATTTACCGCAAACACTTGGTCTTTTGGCGCTAAACTTCTCAGCAGTGAAATGTGAAAAAAAGTGATTTTTCTTGCCTCAGATCAGTTTTTCAGCTGATGTGTCCTGACAAGAGAAGCAGACCTTCATGCAGCGCTTGAACAAAATATCAGGGAGGGACACTTAGTGGTGAGGTGAGCCACCTGAAAGCAGCTGGGATGGCTGGCATTAATGAGTCGATAAAGGAGGAAGTGTAGAGGCTGCATTTGGTGACTCTTACTACTCTTTCCTCCAGCTCCAGGTTATTTGGGGAGACTTGTCTTGTGTGAAGCCTGCCAGATCAGATCACTGACACTGCAGTGTATCAGTGTGCACTTGACTGGCTTGGTGTGTATAATATAACACCGTATTTACAGTAGAGACTCAGCACGCCTGTACGCTGAGCGTCTGTGCCCAGGATTTGGGCCACGCTCCCTGGCTTTCTAGAACTTCCTCCTCTGCTGTGAGGCCTGGCTTTACGGTGTTGCACCGTCAACCCACATGGCTGTACACACACACACACGCACACACACGCGCACACACACTCACACACACACACACACACACACACACACATACACACACACACACCTAAAGACAGTGCATGTGGATGTCAACTCGGCTCCTGACAAGTAGAGTTTTGAATGCATAACAGAGATACAACTTACGTGTGGTGTGTACTCGGTTACCTTTAGAAATGGGTCACATTGTGCACGCTGCATGCTTTGCTGTGACATCAGCAAAGAGCCCAGTATATATTCTAACAGATAAACAGACAGGTAGATAGATAGACAGTCACAATATGTGGAAAGACGAGAGAGCACGAAGACGGAGGCTAATAAATGAGCTTCTTGTTTGTATTGTAACCAAGCTGCTTTAAGCTCACTGTGTGTGTGCACACGAGTGTGTGTGAAGTGTAAAATGCAGTTTGGTAGCTGTGTCCACAGAGCAGGTCTGACCTGTCTGTCTGTCTGTCTGATCTATCACCATTCAGCCTGCAGCACGGTGCTGTACATTCTATAATTTATGTGTAAGAGATGCTTGCCAATTTAGTATGCTTGAGTACACACACACACACACACACACACACACACACACACACATGTGCACACACACACTTATATATGTATGTAGGCTTGCATGAACATCAACACACACACAGAGACATATGCAAATGCACACATGTGAATCCCCTTCACAGAAATCCGCATAATTCTTCTGGAGCTGTCAGGTCATAAAGCCGTGTGACCTGTGTTTTAATCGGAGCTTTTTAATTCGTGCATGAATTCTAGATTTTGGGGGAAGAAGAACAAGAGTTGCTCCACCCCTTTTGTCTTCCGCTGTCTTTTCCTGAGCGAGAGAAAGTGTTGGGAAAGCGGAGACCGATTTTCTGGAGGTTAAATCTCTGATTTTTTAAATGCAGTTTGGCAAGGCCTCAATTGCAGCCATGAAGCAACATTCTTACCCTCGGTGCTGAAAATAATAGGGACATCTTCCTGATGAGTCCAAGACCCATTTTGCATCTCAAAGCTTAAAATCCTTCTCCAATTCATCTGTTTCCCTTTGTTTTAATCTTTTGTGTGATTAGAACAAATTAAAAATGATAAATCAATAAGGGATCACATTTTTTGACCAGGAATCAGCTGTTCAGTGCACTCCATGAATATTTTATAACATTTTGCGTGTTTATTGTCTTCTCTTGTGCAGTAAGCCAAATCCAGCAGTGTACGCTTTACATCTCACCATATTCACACTCCTTTCCTGCACCGTTAAAATGAAACAATCGTCCTGAGTGGGAAATCTTCACAAAAATTTGGTGCAGTTTCTCCCTCAGAGACACATGGGAAAGATGAATCAATGGAAATCCCTATTTCTTTTGCTCGTCAGGCAGATTCGGCGTGTGTTTTGGCGTTGCCACGCCGAGACAGTTTACACCCGAAGGTGCAGACGTGCCTTCTGCTTCTCATTCACTGCAAATAACCCCAGCTTTCCTCCGAGAGGCTGATTTAGTGTGAAGAGACGCAAACAGGACGACAGCTCTCATTGTAGCTGCAAACACACACACATTTACACACACACACACACACACACACGAGAAGAGAGAGAGAGCTGCGTGTAAATTGCAGTCGCCCACTTGAGATGCATGTTTCCCTTTGGCTTGTCAAATAGCCGTGCACCCTGCTGGGGCTGAGTCTTTGTTAGAGAGAGAGAGGGAGAGAGAGAGCCTGGTAACTTCGTTTATATGCAGCCAGCATTCTGTAGATGGTGTTTTTAAAATGCCATAAATGCACTTCTGGAGCACTATAGGAGCACTTCTCCTATGTGTCTTATTACGTGTCACAGCTGATTGTAATGAATGCAAAATGATATTCCTAATAGTCACATCATATTAAACAAATGTCCTCTGTAGTTGTAGAGACTGCAGTGGGGAAGCTTTAAAGGGAGAGTTCACTCAAATTAACATATTTTAAAGGAATATAAAAACTGACACTGAGAATCATACAGAGTAACCCAGACAGTGACTCTGCAGACACGCTGCTATGAAATGACATTTTTTTATTCACCACAATAGGTAAGTGAGGAAATATGCTTCTTGGTCATTTGGGAGAAATGATGCTTTAGGTGCCAGCTCTGATTATTTATACACAAAACATGTCTTTTTGTTGGATATTGCATAGAAATGCAACATGAAAGGTGTGACTTTTTAGAGTGTGTGTGTATATGTGTGTGTGTGTGTGTGTGTGTGTTCTTGTAAATGTGTGTGTCCATGAATGCACAGGACGAGGGTTTCCACTTCCCAAAGAGCATGCCTAAACTCATTTTGTTGATCAGCAGGCTGCACCCACCCACCCACCCACACACACACACACACACACACACACACACACACACACACACACACACGCACACACACACACACACACACACACACACAACTGAAGCTTGGTGAGCTATCTGTCTGCTATCGCTCACCCTTCCACACCACACATCTCCCCCTTTCCCTTTCTGTATCCCCCCCCCCTCTCTTGCTCTCTCTCTCTCTCTCTCTCTTCCTGCTAGGGGGAGCTCTCAGGCTGTCAGTGCTGCACTCGCTCTGCCAATGAGAGGGGCAGCAGAGTGTGTGTGTGTGTGTGTTAATCAGATGACATCAGCGCTGAAAGACCACATTCACCTCTTAACTGTCAACACCTGCACACTGTGTACTTCACTGTCTCTCTGTGGCACTTCTTATTTACACCATGTGCTGTAAATCATGACAGTAGCTGACTGACATCTATAGCATTCAGTGTGTGTGTGTGTGTGTGCTGTAGTGTACTGACATAGTGAAGCAGCTAGAGCAGTTTTAACTATTGTAAATGATTGAACTACATTTTATTTAAGTTACTTTTTTGTTAGTTTTTATGTGTATATTTAGCTTTCTTTTTCTTTCCTAATCAAATAATTTCATCAGTTTGTTTTTTTCTGTTAGTTTAATTGTGTAGACTGCTTTGACAGTATTGTCTGTTTATTTATTAAGGCAAATGATAAAATCTTTTATTTATTTAATTAAAAAATGACTTCAAATGCACTTGATCATTTTATAGTAATGGGAAAGTGTGTGTAGGTTTGTAGCTGTGGGGATGAAGCTCTACAGCTCAGGCAGTTGCTCTGCAGTTTGGAGCTCTTTGTGCTGTGGCTGTGTTTCTGAGGAGCGCTTCATTCCCCTCACAGCACCTCCCGGCCACTCACACATTCCTCCCTCCAGCAGTCTGAAGTCTCTGCCGCTCCCTCTATCGTCGTGTGTGAATCCGACTAATACCCCCATCAGACTGAAACACATGCGCATGTGCCTTTGATCCCCTGTCTGATTGGCTTGACGCGGTGAACCGGACTTGGACCAGAACGGGGGATTCACCTTGTGATGTAAACAGGTTTTTATTTGAAATCAGGTCAAATCTGAAAATAGACAGTCCTAACGGTGCGACGTTGTCTCTCTAACATTTCCTCTATTTCTGCTCGATAATGAAGGCATGTTTTTAAAATGTTCTCTTCAGTGTTACTTTAGTAGCAGTGACATTTCTGCTAACATCTACTTTAGTAAAGTTATTTTCTCAGGCCTTTATTTTGACAATTGACAGGAAATAAAGGGAAAGCGAGGAGACCGCAACAAAGACTCAAAGTGGGGTTGTTAGCACCTTAAACACCCCCCCCCCCCCCCCCCAAACACATAGTAATCTCACTGTAAAGGTTACATACAACTTACTTACTTTAAATTCTCAACATAAATACACCAAAAACACTACTCTCTACAATGACCAGAGCTTGTGAATTTCTCACTCCTAACCCCGAGACCCACTTCCTGTTTAGACCTTATTGAAAGTGCTCTGAAGCCATGTTCTGACTTCAGCAGTCTCTGCGGTGTTTTGTCTTCACACCTCTAATATCACCCTCATCTACAGGGCCTCGTGTGTACGGTATCATACTGTATGTGAGGACTGCTACCAGTGATCAGCTCGGGAATCTGCTTTTATTTTGAAGCAAATGGATGATTTCAGTAGCCAACTGGAAATCAGGAAATAACAAGAAGTAATATTTGCCAAAAAAAAAAAAAGAGTTGTTTTCACCTCCAGTTCTCAGGTGTTAAGACAGACGAGCTGTAGTGACCCAGCCGTTGGTGTGTGTGTGTGTACGTGTGTTTGTAAGTGTGCGTGTGTGTGCGTATGTAGTAACCGTCAGTTTCTTGTCGAGGTGTGGCTATAGCTTAGCGGGTGACGAATGACTGTGATGCTGCAGGTGTGTGTGTGTGTGTGTGTATTATGCAGTCTCACCCACAAACATTTAATCTTGATTCTAGACCTTGCATGTGTATCTGTGTGTGGTTGAGGAAGCAGTAAAATATGTGGCAGTAAAGTCTAGTTTTTATAGTTTTGATCAAATCTTTTATTCCAGTCCACACACTCACTCACTCACTCACACACACTCACACACACACACACAGATGGAAACACACATCATTATCATTGTATCATTGGCAGAAGTTTTCTTGTTCTGGGAGCAGTGCAGGCTTTCATCAGTCAGAATGGGGAAAGTTATGATGCTTGTAAAAATAAGTAAAATCATTAAAAAAACAGCTGAAGAGAGGGGAAAAGAAATATTTGAGAAGCAGCTTGCCGCTAATATGCTGTCCCATTTGTGTCTGTGAATATGATCTGACGGGTGTGTGGAGAGTGTGAATTGTCTGGATGGATTAACAGCACATTTACAGTGATAGGCAGTAAACAGAGGAAGCCAAACCTTCTGCAGAGACGGTGGCCTGCTCGGAGAAACCTTCTCCCTGACGACAGGAATTCAAAGCTGTGCCATATTTTAGCTCTCCAAATACCTGTTGCTCTCCCCTTACTGCAGATACTATAGATGGCTTGTTGAGAGTGGAGTGTTATTTTGAGCCGATCATTTTTAGACGTTTCATTTCCTTAGATTTTTTTTGTTTTTCCTCAGCCCCGGTTAACTGAAATCCTATTAGCGCTCTTGCCTGACTCACCCGAGCCTTATTAGGTAAATCAGGCCAAAGTGACGCTTCCTCCTTTGCATCTGTCATTTGCATACACACTGTCGACTTCATCTGCGCGCGGTAATTATGGGCGAAGAAACCACAACCAAATGCACATTTTGTTTTTTGAAAATCTCCTGAAACCGGCATTGGCTGATGTGAACAGAAAGGTATTTCCACTCTCTTTATAAGAAACATTCATACATACATATCTGCATTGGAGTGTACATTTAATAATATTTCTGTGGTTTCAGAAGAATCCAATCCTGTTCTAGGTGATCGGTCAGCTGTGTATTTGAGGTTTGGCTGTCATTTTTGATCATATTATAATAATCATTAAGTTTGCAGGGGTCAGTGTAGCTGCGGAGTGTGTTTGTTCCAGGTCAGCTCACTGGCTTTATTCTCTCCAATGTTTATTACTGGAGAAATACACTCTACTGTTCATTTCAATAGGGAGGACAGATGGCTGCTGCAGCCTGCAGGCCACACACACAAACACGCACATACAAACATGACACACGATGCATGCAGTACAAACATGCAACGTGCACGCACACACACACACACACACACACACACACACGCACACACACACATGCAGAGGGAGTGGTGCAGTTGGTGTGTGGAGATGTGGGCTGACAGAGCTCAGACACTGTACACCTGCTCACGCACGCACTCACACATAGACACACACACACACACACACACACACACACACACACACACACACACATGCTATAAATAAATCAAAATTATCGAATAGAAAGCTTTCACCAAAATAAAAGCCTCCTCTTTATTTTTTACACTTAGTTTGTGATGATGAGAATGATTAAAATGTGTACAAGAAATAATGCAATTTATTGTCAAGTCAGTTTTTTATTTATACAGCCCGATATCACAAATCACAAGTTTACCTCAGGGGACTTTACAGTCTGTACTGCAGATGACCCCCCCCCTCTGTCCTCAGAGTCAGATCAGGAAAAACTCCCCAAAAACCCTTTTATTGTATATTAGACATTTTCTTTAATATTCTTATTACTCTGTAAGTGATATTATGATTCATTTTAACATTTGTAAGTTGTAAATTGTTAACATGGAGATACTGTGTGTTAATGCATCTGTCATGTTGTCCACCCACTTCTTTACACACTGTAGTTTTAGGTTTAGCTAAATAACAGTTTTGTTTGTAAATGTATGTATATACTGTATGTGTTTATGTGCATATGTAAAAATATATTTCCTTTTGTTCCTTTTTTTTAATCAATATTTTAATTGTAGTACCTCTAGCACTAACAGTTGCACTTATTGTTCTATTTCTATTGCTATTACTACTACAACCAGTAATAATTGTTGTTCATCTGGACTAGATTATGTGCAACAATGGTTCCCAAACCAGGGTTTGAAACCCCATGTGCCATGGTAAATCTGGGGGTCACAAGATGATGAAAGAATGATGAAAGATGATAAGAAAAAAAAGTATATATTTCGGATGCAAAAAGTATTTTTTTCATACATTGATTTTTACCCATTTTCTCTACTTTTCTTTTTATTAGAAAGATCTCTCTTTGGTTGACCTGCTCAGGTCCAAACTAAAGCTCTAACCTGTTATGAGTGCTCACAAGTAGACATGCAGTAGTTTCAGTTGAAGGGGTCAGAAGGTCAGAAACCACAGACCACATCCATTTTATACTTGGAATGGTTCATATATGTGTTCCCATTGTGGAAAGCAGTGGTGTATTTAAAAGCAGGCCTAAAGCAGGTATACAATAGGGTGTGCTGCTCCATCTGGAGCCTTCATCTGCATTTGACATCCCAAATCTGTTTGCATTTCTAATGTGGAGGCTGAGACAAATGGCCAACCTGCTGCTAATCCATCATCTTGTATTAGAGACGGAGAAAGATGATGACGGTGATGATTTCTCTCTCTTTTTCTGTTCCTCTGTGGTCACTTCTTTTCTCCATCCTCTTCCAGACCTCCTCACTTCTTCACTTCGTTCCTCCAAGTGAAAATCGAAACCAATCCCTCACTTATAGCCTGTTCCTAAAAGCTTTTACATGTGTTATTCCAGCATTGCTTTGTTTGTTCCCAGCCAAAATGGTTGGGAAGCACTGACATGGATAACTTCAGTTCTCCTCACTTACTGTTCTCTCTCTCTGTAATGTGCTTCAGCACAGAAATGCATTTATCAAATGCTGTCATGCGCATGTGTAATACTGCGTAGTGGCAGGTGCTCTCCAACTTAACCAGACTGAATAAAAGTCTCAGTATGCTTCAAACGATCTGTAGTGCTTTCTAAAGGCTGAAAAACCTGCCTTCGTAGGGTGACACGTAATGAATCCTACTAGTGGGTCTAACAGTGTACCCTTACAGTATCTCCTCGAAGACACTCTTGGTGTTGCACCTGATTGGTGAGGGAAGTAGCTGTATGAAGAGTGAAAAGGAGAGCTCGAGAGAAAAGTTCAATCCCTGCCTACTTTCCCACCTCTGCACACCTGGACAATGCTGCAAAAAGTGGGCGTGAACGTCAGACTGTGTGTTTTGGAAAGTCATGAAAATTGTTGGATGCATTCTTCGTCAGACGCTTTTAGACAACCAGACAAAGTCCTTTCAAGCACACTGAGGCCTTTAGATAGAAGCTTCTGCTAGCTAGGTCAGAGTACAGATTTTATCAGGTGGATCCTGCATCACATTTAGCTTAGGAAGCAACGTGATGTCATACAATATTCCAGGGGAAATGAACAGAAAAGGCAGCTCCTTCAGTGTTGTTTTCCACACACTTTTGGCCGGTTAAAGAATTCAAAGCTTTTTTTCTTTAGCATAATTCCACTAAACAATTTGAGAATGAAACACAAGTCAAGTTTAAAATGTCCTGGTGCTAATCATCTGACACGTCTCTGTTTTTCTTATTGGACAGCGGAGGTTGAGCATCCAGATGGCGGCCTGCTCTCCGACACCCTACGCCACCACCCGCTCGGTCTGTCCTCCCACCCACTGGGCCTACCTCCCCACCCGCTGGACCCTAGTCTGGCCCATGCCCTGCCACCCGGCCTCCACGCCGACCACGACCTGTTGACCTGCGGCCAGTGTCAGATGACCCTCCCGCTGGGCGACATTCTCCTCTTCATTGAGCACAAGAAGAAGCAGTGCCAAACACCGCTGCTGGCCAATGGCTGCTACGACAAGATGACCGACCGGGGAGGAGGAGGAGGAGGAGGGAGTCCGACTCTGCAGAGCCTTCATCACCACGCACAGCGGGGGGAGCTGAGGAAGGTGGTGGAGCCGGTGGAGATCGGCATCCAGGTGACACCAGAGGAGGAGGAGGTGGGAGGAGGTGAGAGGGGAGAGAGGACGCCCACCAAAGGAATTTGCCCCAAGCAGGAGAACACACCGGCAGGTAGGCATGATGAAAACACACACACACACACACACACACACACACACACACATTTTGGGAAAAACCATAATTTCTCTTCTTTCCAAGAGTTAGACCAATCTCATGTCTGTATGTTAAGTGTGGAGATAGAGTCTTTAAAGCATAAAGACTGGAGACAGAAACAGCTAGCGTGTCCAAAGTTCAGAAATACACCTACCAAGACCTTTTGTCTTAACAAGTTGAATCTTGTTTGTTAAAGCCATACATGAAAATAGGATTTTAGGGGGAGTGTATCCAGTTTAACTGTATTTTTGATGTAACACATTAGGCAAAATTCATTTAGAAAAAGACGGCAGAAATATCATACTCACCAAACGAGAGTTTAAAAGAGTTTAAACTTAAGTGGTAAGCATGAATTCAGTACATGTGAGAGTAATGGTAACCTGCTTGGGGCAAAGCAATGCTGTTTTCCTGCAATAATCTGAAAACATCTTAACAGTTCACATCTGATGTCCTAAAACCTTAAAGGTGTGTTCTGAAGTGGGACCAGCAGTTCTTCCTGTGATTTACGGGAGACTAGTGTGGCAAGACCACTTCTTTTTTAATTTGTTGTATTTTATGCAATATTACAGCACTGTACTGCAGACCTGAACTTTTGTGCAATGTTGCCAGCTATAGTGTAGGTTGCCAGATATAGGCAGAATAGTACCAAACATCTCTGTGACGATTAGACTTCAGGATGTTTTGCACGGTCACTGTGCACATCTGTGATTCACCAAGAAATAGTTCCAGCACGTCCCCCCAAACTCCCTCTAAAACCACAAGTTGTAGTTTTTAGATTTCTCTGTGTTTGAGTTAAACAAACTAGATTCAGCGTATCAGTCAGTGAGCTTAGGAGGTGTGGGCAGACTTATTTTAGGTGAGAGCCAGGCTAGTTGTTTCCCCCTGCTTCCAGTCTTTATGCTAAGTTAGGCTATCCATGTCTCAATTCAATTCAATTCAGTTTTATTTATATAGCGCCATATCATAACAAAGTTATCTCAGGGCACTTTTTCGAATAGAGCAGGTCTAGACCGACTCTTTATATTTACAGAGACCCAACAGTTCCCACCATGAGCAAGCACTATGCGACAGTGGCAAGGAAAAACTCCCTTTTAACAGTAGAAACCTCGAGCAGAACCAGGCTCAAGGTGGGCGGTCATCTGCCACCGCGGGAGAGAGAGAGCAGGAGGAAAGAGAACATACAGCAGCTCAATACAGCATAGATATGGTAATGGCATTGATGTTAACACCAACAGAAACAACACTAAGAGCAACATTATAATAGCAATACTAATAACAGCAACAACAGCAAGCATCAGCGGGTGCACAGGAGCACGGCAGCACAGCAAACCACAGACCCAGACTCCACAGCTCCAGAGGCAGAAACACCTGCAGAAAGCAACAGAAGTGGAGGGAGAGAGAGAGAGAGAGAAAGCACACAACTTCGGGAAGTTGAATTAATAACAAGCATTGATGGGATATGAGGGTGCACAGATGGAGAGGAAGAGGAGGAGTAGTTCAGCACGTCCGGAAGTCCCCCAGGGCCACAGCAGCATAACTAAGGGGTGGCTCAGGGGTCACCTGAGTCAGCCCTACTATAAGCTTTATCAAAGAGGAAAGTCTTAAGCCTACTCTTAAATGTGAGGAGGTTGTCCGCCTCCCGTACACAAACTGGGATCTGGTTCCACAGGAGAGGAGCTTGATAGCTGTCTCGTCTCCACATCAATAGTTTGACTTTCAGAAAGAAGGCAGTAAGCATATTCCCCAACATTTTGAACTGTTCCATTAAGGAAGGAAGGAAGGAATAGAATCGCGGCCTGCGAGGTGTTCGGGACAGTGCCAAACCTGCAGCTTTCTGTTAAGACTAAGCCCATCCTCTCCAGCGAGAGAGAGAGAGAGAGAGAGATGTTCATTTCATTAGAGGGAGAGGACAACAGAGAGAGGGAGTGAAGAGAAATCGGGGTGAGACAGGCACATTACCCACTCAAAGCCCTAAACCCCCTCAAGGACTCGGCTAGTTGAAACAAATTGTGCAAAACGTGACAGAGAGACTCACCCCGACTTTCATGGAGAAATCCAGCCTAAGCCATCTGCTTAAAAAGGTGAAAAGCTCATTAAAATTCAAACAAGCAAAGGAGGAAAAAAACCTGATGAGAGGAGAAGGAGGAGGAAAAAAAAACAGAGAAAGAGGGATTATAAAGAGGCTAGTTTCTCCCCCATTCAGAGGGGTAAAGAAACAGTTTAGCAGGAGAGCAGCTGCGGGGTGTGTGTGTTTGTGTGTGTGTGTGTGTGCACACCAGCAGTTATCTCTCAAACCAGTCAAGACGCTCAAAGAAAGCCAGAGGGGAAGAGCAGAATATCCCAGTCAGTGACAAGAACTCCTCTCAGTTGTCCTGCCGTCCTACAGGTCCCTGTTGTAGACCAGAACTCAGCTCAGTGCAGGACGCCAACTACTGGTACTCGCCAACAGCCAGCAGGTGCTAAAATGACGCACCAGTCACAGCTGAAGACGAGCTTCTCAAAGATGATGGCATATAGAAAAGCACAGCTCTCTAGTTTGACATGTAATGTGTTGCAGATGAAATAGGACGCACAGTGCTGCTTGGCTTGGCTCAGTATTGTAGCCAGTAGGGCTGTTTGCATCTATCATGGACTCTGGAAGACTGACAGTCAAGTTTATTAGTATGGCACCTTTCAAACACAGAGGCAATTCAAGGGGCTTTGCAGAAGAAAAAGATAGATGGACTAAAACAACAGATCCAGCTGCCTTTGACTCACTACTTGCAGAAGTCCTGCTGAGCCTGGATGACCCCAGCCCTAAGGACTCACTAGCATTTAAAGTGAGGAGGAAATGAAATCACTTCAAGTGAAAGCTAAAATGAAATAAAATAAAAGTACACAAAACACTAATAAAGAAAGGTAAAGGATTGAATTTTTGGGTGAAGTTACAGTGTATACAGAGTAAATAGCTACAAATGTAAGAAAAAGTAGGATTTCTTTTGCTCTTCTTTGGTGCAGGCCTCCTATAGTACTTTTCATTCCAGACATACCAGTAGACCAGTCCCAGAAAATAAACATAAAAGTGTTTCATGAAGAATTACTAGTATTTTAAAATCCATGTTTTGACACACAGGTATCAAGTGCACCATGTGAGAAGTGTACTGAATTCTAACAGCAGCCTTCTGAATGATTTAGGCAGAATAATGGCACCCAGTTGGAGTATTTTGTGAATGTGGAAATCTGGCATAGAAACAATAATAAAAGTAAGTAAAAGGAGTTTTTGTTTTTTTAATTTAAAGAGGAAATAACACACTGATGATAAAGAATATGTGGTAAATGATGTGATACAACTTGTTTCCAAGTGCACGGTATGGATACATTTGTTAATACGATCTGCATTTCGTCTTCAAATGTATGCATGAAATATCTTCAGCATTACAACTCAGCCAATACTGATCAATATCCTGATCAAGACCATGTGTCTGCTGGAAGTGTTTTTATGTAACTCTGGAAGCCACTTTATTTCCATTCTTGGGATAGAAACACTCCTGGTTTACGTGTCTAAATTCATCAGCAGCACCGAAAAAGGAAAGAGAAGGAGAAAGTTGGCCCGAAGCCACGTGAGGAAATGCACTCACAGGTAACACTCCTGATTCTGCTATGTGTTGTCCTCCGAACATGTCAGTCTGCGGTTTGGCCTGCGCTGGAAAACCCCGTGTTTGGGCCTGAACTTCATCAATATTTTACCAGGCTGTTACAGCTCTGCTAGGCAGCCGCACAGCGCTGCTGTGGACAGCACGGCACCTGAAGCTCTGAAAGCACAGCAATTAGGTCTGTAACTGCGCTACAGCTTTACATTTAACACATAACAATTGGAGCATGAGGAGGGTGGAAACAGCTCTGATACAATCCCAGAGTGTACGCAGAGCTGCACTCAAGCGTGAGCACTAATTGATTGGCGTTGGTCACATTATTAGGTCGGCATTATTCATATTTATGTGCATAAGTATATTTTTTCCCCCTGCGTTCAAATGCTTGCAATATATCTAACTGTAGTCCTCCTGTGAAATCAGCTCCACATGTGCAGCATTGGAAGGCTTGAAATTGTAATTGCACAATATGTCTTCATAACAGAATGCGCAATAATTTTCACATTAAAAGCAAAAACATATTAGCGGCTCAATTGGACGTGCACTGCGGCAACTGTAAACTATATTGCTGCAATAACATTTTATGTTTCAAAATTACCCTCGGTATTTCACAATTTCCACATGAAATATGTCCAACTAGCACCTTATTAACACAAGAAGAGGACAGAGGGGTTTATTAATCGAGCCCAAGTTTAATTTGGAGAGAACACGCTCAGCCCTGCTCGTAATCACCGGGGGATTGAAATATGGAAGGTGGATTTTTCTCTTTGCAACTCAGACCGAGCTTTTCCTCCAGTTGGGTTTACACCTTTCATTACCTGGTGAAAGGGAAAAAACGGGTGAGAGACGTAGGGGAGGAAGCAAGAGAGCGGGGAGGGAGAGCGAGAGGGAGAGCGAGGGGAAAAGTGATCAGGGAGTTTGAATGTCAGCTCAGAACACGACTGATGAACACGCCTCGTAATGGGCTCCCAGCAGGTCAAACTACTCCTTTATTCTCAAGCTTTTTCTCTTCCATTTGTTCTCCATGTGAGATGGAACACACACACGTGTTTCTTACAGTTTAAGGAAGGAGTCATTTTAGATTTAGAGGAAATCAGACCAAATCCTTCAGATTTGTGTAAAAGCATCCAAATCAGTACACTTGTATACATGTTTTAATATTATGTAAAGAAATATAGTTGTGAGAGAACTGAAAACATTGTGGTTTATGTGTCTGAAAAAAATCCATTATATGTCCTTGATACAGTACTATAATTAAACTCGCATGATTATAGGAAATACTATTTCTCCATAGGGAAAATAGAAACATCAAATGGCACCATGTGTGTCATATTTGACACAAATACATATTTGAATGCTTTTTTCACCAACATGTTTATTCAGCCTGGACTTGTAGCAACATACTCTCAACTCACTTTCTAACCCCCCCCCCCCAAAAAAGCAGCTTTGATCTCACAAATCCTCTACCTGCACATCCATCCATCCATCCATCTTCTACCAGCGCAGATGTCTCTGTGTTCTCATCCTTCACTTGGTCCATTTAGTTCACATTAACCACACGTCCATTCATCATTCTCTAAGTCTGTTGTCTTAACCCTAGTATGTTATATCGATATAGCTAGCTGTTAGCTAACTAGCCCAGCTAATTTAGCAAAACTATTTATGTTGATATTGCATGAAATCCATGCTAAAAAGCTCATGTTAGATGTTCTTGTATGCTAACTAAAAGTTAACATCATGTAGGCTAATTGTTAGCTGTTATGGTAACGTTAGCCCAACATACTGACGTTATCTAGACACAAAACCAGTCGCTGTATCACTGGAGAAATCTGTCAACCCCTGTTTATTCATTTCAGTTCATATGGTCTAATATTAATTCAAATAAGCTCTGCCACACATACAAATAGGAAATAAAGAGAAACGTACCTTATAGCATATGGACAGAACTACTGTTCAGCCTTTCAGAAAGACTGCTAAGCTAGCTTTGAGAAAAAGGAGGCTAATTTTCAAGTGAAAATTCAACATTACACTGAACACATGTAATCTAGTATAGTGGGAGGACAGTGTATTCTAGTCAGTAGCAGAAGGTCTGGTCCATAGTAATGTAGCTAACTGTCAAGGATTTTCTCCTTTATTTAAGATACTCAAGCTTCATGTTCTTTCATATTCCCACAGAAACACACACTCATGTTAACCAGTACAACCACCATTTTGCTACTAGCTTGCAGGGTCAAGTTCCCCTTGCTCAAGCGCACCTTGTCTTTGGGTCTGGGGATTTCAACAGGCAACCTCCTGGTCACACACCCTCCAGACTCCCAGGTGACTGTCAGTCAGGTCATGGAGGTTCAATCCTGACAGTCTGGATTAGAGAAAGGAGAAGGAAACATGTCATTTTTACTTTAAGGCCCACACACACATCCATGGAGCGTACACATATCAGTGAGGAGTGTTTAACACCACCTGACACAGTGCTGTGCAGCCCTGAAAGCCTTGTCAACTAGGGTTTAATTCAGACATTTAACTAAGTCCAGTTGGAGTGGAGAGGAACACACACACACACACACACACACACACACACACACACACACACACACACACACACACCCAGGCAAAAGGCGTGTGTAGTTTTGACAAACTCAAATATGATGACACCTTTTTAATCTGACAGAGCCATTTGACAGGCTGAGTGTGTGTGTGTGTGTGTGTGTGTGTGTGCCAGCTGTCTCGCTCTACCTCTGCTTTCACACTCGCTTTTTCTGTCGTTTTTTCCCAGCCGACATCTTTTTCTCTGTTTGTTCCAGTTCATTCTCTCTGTCTCTCTGTCTTTCACACACAGATGGTTACTTGTACACACCGATACGAGGAGCTCTCTCTATTTCTCTCTCTCTCACACACACACACACACACACATACTGGTTTCCATGGTGGATGGGGACCAACTTTCTGATCATCACTTGTGGGGACCACCCTTTCTAAAGGTTCTAGACGTATGAAAAAAATCAGGCACACTAACCATAGCTTTGTTAGCTTATACACGACTTCAAATATCTGAATTGATGAAGTAATGACTTGACCATGCTAAATGGGGACTTATGAAAAATCAAGTGAACATGGCTGATGGGGACTGCATTTGCATATTATTTGCATTATTCACACAAATTCCTATTTGATTAGTGGGGACCTTGCAACAACAAGTAAATTACTATTGAAAAATGACATGCATCTACATCAAGTACATCCATATGCATTATTACATTTGTTACAAAATAAAGTTTGATCTACAACTAAGTAGAATTAAAAGATACAGTAGTAGTACATCAATAACAGTACAATTTTTGAAATTTAACTTAGATTTGTTGTTCATAGATAATATAGAGATGTAGTATGAGGCCTACCAATGATGCTAATGATGCAAAGCATAAGTCCTGCATAGTGCACCTAGTACTGTGCATGTAGTCATCTTCACAACATAGCAGAATTTCTTTTTGATTGATTGACATGCCTAGGTTTGATAGGAATATTGGTGTGATTGAAGAGAATAGAATAGATGAAGCAGTAAAAGGCTAGCTCTATTCACATACAAAAGATTGAAAGAGTAGTGAATTATTGTCTGGGTATTTTCCAAACCATATCATACCCACAACAAGTCAAACCTTTAAACCCTTCTACTTTCCATTGTTGGAGCTATTCTTTCTTCAATTCTCACACAATCACAACTATTGTTTTTATATTTTTAACCAGTCAACCACCCAGCATCAACTACCTACTTAACACGTACCACTATAATAAAACTACTACTAATAAAACTACTACTAATTGAAAGACATTAAACACGCATTTAATTTGCATTATTAGACTTTTAATGACTTCAACCTCACAAACAAAATCAATAACTGAAGTCAAATGAACATCAAAACAATCAAATTCCTGTTGATTGAATATAAAATAATGATTCCTCATGTAAAAAAAAATAGAAACTTAACTTTCAAAGTTTAACATGTTCAGTTGACCTTCAGGACATATGCAGCGTGTTTTGCTGAGACGTGAATATAAACAAAAACTGCCATACCAGAGAGTTGGTAATATTCACACTATTTATGCTGCAACTTCCTTTTGTAGGCTGTAATGCGGTTATAAACATAAAATTTCAGGTTCTGCCAGTCCCGGTTCTTAAGAGCTTCTGGTTCAGCCCTTAAACACTTCTCACAGTCAGTCTTTGCTGGTACAATACAAGATGTGATGAATCGATTCATGTGCCTTTCCACCGCCTGCACTTCTATCTGCTGCCAGGGTGTTTTCCTCTTCTGGGTAGCTTTACCTTAAAGTGGTCAAAAAAACAAATTTGTAATTGAAGGATGAGGAATAGTGTGTGCTGAAGTTCCGATCCAAAGTTCTCAAGCCTATATCAGCATATATGCCAGCATCTACAGTACAAAGTAAGTACAATTATTTACACTCTACCTATGAATAGAATTAATAGAACTGTCAGTTAAACATCGATTTGTGCATTCTGCCACTTGGACTGAAATAATCACTGGAGAAAAGGAAAAGATGATTGGGATCAATTCTTCCTATAAGTCATTCATATTAAATTGTCTCTAAAAAGACATTGTTAAATATGATCACTGTTGAGGGGTCACTTTTAATACATTCATGAAAATAATATTAATCTAGAATTTTTCAAACAACATTTCCTGCTATTACTGCTAGTACCACGTTTAGCCATTTCTAATTTTATTCATACATTGACAACACATCTCCAAAAAGGAATAGACATAATCATTATTGACATACAATAAAGAAATGTGTAGAGTTCACCTTTGGAGGAAGGCCTTATATCACTGACTCCTGAAGGTATCTCATCATCTGGTGATGGTGTTTTGCGTCTCTTTGGTGGTGGTGGTGGCATTTCATTGCTCTCAGTGGGTGGAAATGTCTCCTCTGCTGATGGTTCTATAGAAAATAATCAAAATTCAACATTTTCAATTGGTGTGTCATTTGTTGCACTAATGGTTTAATTATAATTAGTGTATAAAAGTGCATTAAACCATTAAAGTGTAAAATTGTGTTCGTCATTGCAAGTATATTTGAACTACATATTATTAAAGTAATGAATGAAATTTTTTTTATGTTCATTTTATTTTCTATTGACTCCTGATGTAGATTATGATGACAATCGGTGTACAACAAAGTGCCATCACAAAAACCAAGTACTAATCAACTCATGAGGTTTACTTTACCTGAGCAGACCACAGAGTTGAAAGTCTTTAACTTGACAAAAACGGGATCTGCTTTTCAAGAAAGACTGTCATGGAGTTACAGTATGCTTGATTTACACCATGAATTATGTTTGATTTTTTTTTTTACATCATTGTAGCTTTCAAGTCCCAATCAGAAAGTTCATATAATATGCATATTCTATGCAAACACACTGTAATGACAGCAATTAGTTCCCCCAGCTGCCTATTACAGTCCACATTACAGAAAAATGAAGTTAATTTGTTAACTTGGGTTCGGGAGCAGGGCCACACTTCAACCACACCTCTAACATGTCAACCCATCCTGCTCTGTGTTTGTCTCAGAATCTCTCTCTCGACCCACCCTCCCTTCCCTTCATCCAGCTACCTTATTCCTACCCCATCTCCCCCTCTGCTCATTCCTTCTAACCTCATCCTTTCTTTCCCTAATCCAGTGCATACCTCTCCCACATCTCATTCTAGATACTGTCAGGGGGGCCCTATCAGCTCGGGTGGAAACACACCTGAGATGGAACCCCCACACTGAGTCTCACTCTTCCCGACCTTCACTACATCCTCCCAGACCAGCCTACAGACTACAATCTCCTTCCACCTTTATCCCACCCCTTCATTTCCATTAATCTATTACTAATATCTATTACCTCTGAACTTCCATTAAACCTTTAAAATACATATTGTGGTGGCGTAGTCCTTGCTAGTGAAAACACAGGCATTAGTTAGCTAACTAACTAACCAAAGAGTGCTGAAACCCTTTCATGCATTGGGACAAAGCAAGAAAGTTTATTACAATAGAGGCAAACTGTAGTACTTTGACTTTAACTTAATGACAATACATACCATCAATGGTAGATGAACAGTTTGCCTTCTGTATGCTCCCGTCTTCCTCATCACTGTCCAGAACTTTTTCTGGGGAAGTCATAAGAAGTACAGCTTACCAATGTGATCAAACAAAAAGGAATAGATGGTAAACACAGAAAAATAAACAAAAAATAAAATAAATAATAAAATAAAATAATACACCCTCTGGATCTATCCCAATCTCATCCAAGTTCTTGCCATGAAACTCAGCTAATCTTCCCTGCTCGAGTGCCATTAGGACTATGCTGATTTTGGCAAGTTGCAGGGTCTTCTCAGGGAGGCGATAGAACTCATGATGGATTCTTATGTCGTGTCCAAGAAAGCTCGGGTGGAAACACCTGAGACGGAACCCCCACACTGAGTCTTACTCTTCCCGACCTTCACTACATCCTCCCAGACCAGCCTACAGACTACAATCTCCTTCCACCTTTATCCCACCCCTTCATTTCCATTAATCTATTACTAATATCTATTACCTCTGAACTTCCATTAAACCTTTAAAATACATATTGTGGTAGTGTGGTCCTTGCTAGTGAAAACACAGGCATTAGTTAGCTAACTAACTAACCAAAGAGTGCTGAAACCCTTTCATGCA